>JAPTGZ010000003.1:4606137-4618406 GCA_029814645.1 Fowleria isostigma
CTCTTGGCCTCTTGTTCACTCAAACTGTGCACACTGTTACGTTTGTGTCACAATTCTCAACCAAACTTGGAGGGAGGTAACTTCTCATTGGTTGCTGCAGCTCCTGATGTACATAAACTTCACTGTGAGTGGGAAAGTAATACACCACATGAAAATACATATTCGGTGAGTGTTTTATTGTACATATTTTCAACAGATATTCCGTTAAAATGCTGCCCATGGTGTTGTTTGGATTAATGTCACAGTTACATTTTCTACTTTTTAGACATTGACCGTTGCATAGTTGAGTCAATATCACCATAAGGTGCCTTTGAGACTTCCACATTTCCCCCCAAAAAGGTCAGATTTTTTACTAAATGTCATATTTATTGTATCAAGTACATGTTATACTGTTAGAAATGCATATTGTTCAAGCTCCCACACTTTTTATACATTAACTGCAAGCAGAAAATGTACATGCATACAGCAAAATATGTTCACTCTTTCATGGATGATTTCAGAGTAAAGTAAATACACTGTAAATACATTGTAATTACATAGTGATTGCAAAATGCACATTTTCAGAAAGCTACTGAGCTCCTTTCTTAACTATATATTTTAGTTAATGGTTAAAGTGTTTGGATAATAATTAAATAATGGTGAACTATTTGTTTCTAGAAAATCTACAAGAGTTGCACTTTCTTCTCTAAATAAAATCTAACAAGATATCTGGTCAAACTTTCAAACGATACTATCTGGCCCTCATTTGTTTATAAAACAATCACACAGAACATTTTAGTACCTATTAAAAATAATTTGTTTATTGTCAAAGAACATGAAAATGACAGGGTGGACCTTGGACATGACAGGGTGAACATGTGTAATGTCATTGAATGGCCTCATAAAACAATAAATCTAAAGGAAATAATGTAGCAAAAAAATAAATAAAATCCCAGAGGTCCTTTTCTTGTGGGGCAGTTACCCCATAATGACAGGATGGACAGCAATTTTGGGACACATTCAAAATGTTCAATTATGAAAATAGAATATGCATGATCAAAATGACATGACTTTATCAAATACCTTTTGGACAATAGAAACCATGTAAAAAGAAAATTAGTACCATTTATTTGCCACTTATTACAAACACTGTAGTTAGCAGAGCAATGTGTGGGACATGTCAAAATCATGTAAATCCTATGAACAAAACTGTTATAAAAATGAAGGAAACACATTTTAAGACACATGCCATTGTACCAATATGTGTGCAAATGTTTGACCACTTATAATAAGACCTCAGAGTTTCATTATTCTGCTACATTTTCATGATGACTGAATGATTCTGATGAGGACACCAAAGGCACTTTATAGTGATATTGACTCAGTTAACAATCCGCAAGGGCATATTACTTTCCCACTGACCCTCCACCACACCCACCTATGTCCTGTGTGGCTCTGTCCATCACAGTACTTGTACCAGGTAAAAGGAAAAGTGCGAAAACTGAGCCGAGTCAGGCTGGAAAAGTGCAGGGGAAAAGGAGCATTTGTTGTACCAGGCATTAAAATGAACAAGAACTTGAAAAAAACATATGGTGGTCTAATATTTTTTTTACATGACTGTATGCCCCAGCCCTTTAATAGTCTTGTAATGTGTGGTGTAAGGACCCAAATGTAGTACTCGAGGATGGAGTAAAGCTTGAACAGTTTTTCTTGACTTTAACACACAGCAGTTGATGAAGTCAATGAAATAATCTGGATCACACAGTTCAAGTCTTTGGGATGACTTAAAGAGGACAACTTTAAGACCACCCGGATGGGGTATGGAAACCCTGGCTGATGCTGGACCCTGAAGATCCAAAGTTGCATGAAATAATTGGCAAGTGACAGGGTCAGGGACAGGTGGGGGGGGATGTCAAAAGCCGGTTTAATTCAGATGGGTCTGAAGGCACAGAGATAAGGGGGCTCGTGAGGATAGAAGGCGGGTGTGTTACCAGGGGAGCAGTCGGAGAAACGTGATCCAGAGCCGATGGGAGGTGAATATCCAGGGTTTGAACAAGGAGGTGTAATCCAGGGATGAAAGGCAGGTCAGTATCTGGGAAACAAGCAGGCAAAACAGGTTGGGTAACAAGTAAGCAGGCAGGAGTAAATGCTGGATATTCATGCTACGCAGAGGAACAATCTGACAATGAGAGACAGAATTAGAATGACTTAAATACTGGGTTAATGACTGAAGGGAAACCAGTGTGCTTGACAACTGTCAGGCGTGAGGCTGATGAGTGGGAGTGGTTGAAGGGGAAGAAATTGGGTACAAGGTGAAAACAGGAGAGAAACTGGAAAGAGGCAAGTAGAGAGAGAGAGAAAGTGAGAGAACAGACTGAGGATGTGATAAGTCATTCATACCATTTACAAATGCTGATAATATATATAATAAAAAAGTACACACTGTATTATTGTCAAGACAAATCTAGTCCAACATGTACCTGTAATTTTCTATTTTTACTTCTCCTGCTGCCTGAACAGAAACAGAAGCATTAATGACATCACTATTACTGAGTTTCTCCTGTGCCTTTTTATTTTATTTTTTTTGTTGTTATTATTTTTGCTGTGAGTCCTAGAAACAAAAAGAAAGTTTTCATATTAATAAGTTAAGAAAGTTATGAAAAGCCTGAAATGGCATGTAATATTTAAAGTGGCACACTTCTTGGCATTTTCCCCTGTGGACAATATAAAATAAATGTATTCCAATGCTGTGTATTAATAAAATGTTAAAATGTGATAGAAGCGCCACTGGCATGTCAAGCCATCATCTTGATTAAAAGCAATTTATTGGTGAGCGGTTTGTTTATGAAATAAATTTTTCATTCTAAATGTCACATTCCTTTTTGCAATGCAGATCGGTTGAAATATTTCTTTGAAATATACATGGGACTTCAGTCCTGTCCCACGGCACACAAATTTGATTGGTATGAGAGGGAAGGAAGATGGATGAAGATTGTCCGGGGTTAGTTGTCAGGGGACCGGGAGAGGTTGCATCGTTGTTCTATATCTGCGGGAAATGTCTCAGATCGAAAATGGCAGCTCCCATATGGATTTGAATGTGAGACACAATCTGCATACTAATACACAAACTGCACACAAACTGCACACAAACACACACACACACACACACACACACACACACACACACACAAACACAAACACAGAAGGCATGCACTGTACAAAAACACACATACTTGGAAATAAACAGCTGTGATATATACAGCATAACAAAACTAAGGCACTAAACTACTCAGAAACATGTTTTAGTAAATGTAGGAGGGTTTGAAAAGTGGATGATGGTCCTTCACTGCTGGTGGAATGACGTGCTGATTTGATTGTGGTCAGAGGTTTCTCTCAGCCGTAGAACCAGAGGTTGATGCTATTGTTCTAGAGGCTCTTCACGTTTATTACCACGCATTTACATCCACATCCTTTCAGCAGACCCTAAGAACAAGTGACTCTGCGGCTCAGACTTCAATATATCTCTATTGACAATGACCTGCACTGTGTAATTCAATGTAAAATATACCTTATGTAAATGCCTATTAATAAAATAAATACATAAGCACTGATTTGTACTGATTGAGTGGCCAAATGACATGGTACTGGTATTTTTGTGTCTTTACTGTTTAATTAAATTAATGATGATAAAATTTAGAAACTGAACCTTTGCATTATTTTCATCTTTTCTTTTTTTTCTGAGGATTAATGGCAAATCTAATCTACAAAAAATGTTAGTTTAGTGTGAATGTAAAAACCTAAAACATCCAATAAAGTGTAGTAGATGCAAAATGTTAAATAAAACTAATGCAATGTCCTCCATTTGTATGGTTATAATATGTATTGATGGAAGATTTAGAAACATTTTAGAAGTTTTTTTACAAATAAATTGCACATATACAGAGTCCATTTATGTGACAGCCACTTGTTTGAATTACACTTTTTCCACATTTTCAGATCCTTTCAGCCAGACTTTGATTCAAATGGCAAATGTCATTTTACACAACACCAACATTAATCAAGTTTTTATGAAAGCCTTTTGACTTACCTTGACAAGAACTTTGTATAAATCTGCTAATGTTTAATATAGCTGAGCCTAGAAGCTACTTTATCCAGTCACGGAAACAAGTCATGATGAAGAACCCTTTCTGTTCAGTCATGGCCTAAAGTTTTGGGAATGACACAAGTTTTGTTTTCACAAAATTTGCTGCCTAATTTATTTTCTTTTTAATTTCCGTAAATTTCTATCTTACATTGAGAAATAACTTAAAAAACTATATAGGTTTCACTTTATAGGAACTATACAGGTTTCAGTTTTACTTTTATTTGTCAATAAAAGTCAAGCAAAGAATCCTTTTGTGTCATTCTCAAAACGTTTGACCATGACTGCACATTATATTCCCCTATTACAAGTGTAGTAATATTCATGTAGTCTGATATATTCTTGATCAGTTTCAAATGCATATAGTGCGCAGTTTTTATTCATTCCTCTCAGTTCAGTTTGTACAAAGAGAACTTCAGAAGACCAAGCAAGACTTGTGGTCTTGACGTAGGAATGTCTGGGCCTGGTCTTCACCTGCCTTGGTCTTGGTTGATAACTGGTTTTGACTAAAACACTTGTTACTATATTAGCTACTGTAGTCATACTCATTTTTCTGTATTGTGCAAAACTGTATTTTTTCTACTCCACACAAACACATATATGTTCTAGAACATGGAGTATTTGGTGTTGGGCACAAACACAAATTTAGGTTATTGAAAAATACTGAAAAACATGTAATATCCGAGCATTCACCACTTAGTTTGATATAGTGTGTGTACTTTATTTCATACATTGTTTTAGACATATAGGTCCATATCAGTACAACCAAATAAACTCAAACTACACTAATCTGCACAGGTATCATACTCTCTTTATGCAGTTCTGTCTGTTATTAACATCTATGTCCAAAAATATATGGTCACAACATTGGCCTTTATCTTTTGCAACCAAAGTCTCTTCAGTTAATCCTTGGATCCAGGTGAAAGTCAATACCGAACTTTATGACATATCAAATCCTCCCTGAGATATTACGAGTTAATTGTTATGGAACCATTGGGCTATGGTTTAGGTCAACCAGCATAAAACAATCACAGAAAAAACAACAAATGGGGCAATTTTTGTGCCATGATGGTTGAGACCAAAATTGTGCACACTTTGATAAAAGATGTGTTTTTTGTTTGTTGTCATGTAGACGGAGACTTTTATAAAATTGCCTGTGTTTTTTTTATTATTATTTTGAAGCAAACTAGTGTTGAAATATCCACATACTTTTGTCCAAACTTTCAGTTCCTTTTCATCTAAACCTGCCAAATCCAAGTATCGTCCTCCTCTCTCTACCTGCTCCTGTGATTTTATCATCCTCTAAGATCACATCAGTTACGATGTCCACTGTCTACCACATGGTAATAATCAGAGAATATGATAGATTAGATCATAATGAATCTAGGTTCCACTTCATCTTCTTCTCAGGAAGGTGGGACTCCATCACAGCTGGGTTGCATGAGGTCAAACACCTACTGACACACCATCATAAAGCTATTTCCTCCGTATCAGACCTTCCCTGTCTGTCTCCCTCATTTTTTTCTCCTGACATCTTGGATTCATCTTTCCTTCCTGTTCATCCGTCTCCCCCCATCTTTATCAAACTGCTCTCCTTTCTCCTCCAACATCTTGTATTTATCAATTCATCTGTAGATTTCATTTTTGCTATCAGTCTTTGTCAAATGACATCTTGCGTTTATCAGTCCATCCTTTATGCCGTCTTACTAAACTAACGTGTTGGCCTCCATCCATCCTCTGTCACTTCATTGCTCTGTCTGCCTCTGCCTGCCTTGCCATATCTCTCACTCAGATCTACAACAAATGTTGAACCAAGCTGTTCCACGCCATATTTTTCGGCGCTGTGTGTGAGCCGTCGTCATCAGACATGTTCGCCTGACATGATGCATCGTCTCTGTTTAATTATAGAGATGCTGAATAAATATTTACAGATGGCCAATCCGTCTTATCCTGGCCAGACCCATGTGTGATTTATGAACCGTCGGTTCATGTGAAAGAAACGGCTGTCATTGTTTCTGTATGGAAGCTGAATACTATAAATATGTATTACAACCAGTTATATCTCAGATAGTGCTTTTTTTAATTTCTGCAAGTGGATACTACATGAAGCGAATTTCTGAGCATCTTGAGACTGGATTAACCTGTGAGGGAATCACTGTGATAATAGCATCAGAAAATGTCAGGTCTCATTAGATATGGCAAATACCAGCTCTATCGAAGCAATGTATCACAGTTTGCTCTGACTTGGTGAGGACTCTGCCTGAAGCTGGCCCTAAAATATCCCCTTATAAAACTAAACTGACATTTCATTGCTACCAGAAAAATTCTTGTATATGCTAACCTTTTCAAAAGGATATGTTTAGCTGTAAAGTGCACCTCAATATAGCTAATTATTGTCAAGAACAGGCATAAAGTGGCTAAAGTATTAAAATAAGTTTTTAACTTTAAGTCCATTTCATACACAAATGAGTGAATGTGAAAAAGCAAATTGAACCCACAAAGTGACAATACCACTGACAGCAGTGAAAGATGAGTATGACGACATTGTGTTCAGTTTGTTTGGCCAAATGCAGCTTGTTTATCATAAAGTAAAGCCACTGCAATGTTTGTGTTTCTGTTACATCATTTTGCACCTGCACAGTAATCCATAACTGTCAGTAATGGGGATGAGATGTAGATGTTCAAAGTAAACCCTAGATACTCTCAAGCCTTTCAGGCCGACAGAGAACCATGCCGGTGCTGGTTCCCGCACCTAATCTCAAACCGACTGACGTGTTCACGCCTAAAATTAGAGCATTCAAGAACCAAAAATTTGGTTCCCAGCGATCACTAGGTAAAACTTAGTTTTTCTGAGCGACCTGTGGTGACATGAGTGGACATCATCAGGGCAAGATTATGCAGAAAAAGAAACAAACCAAGAAAATGTGAGTGTGGAAAATTGCCAAGAGTTGTAATGTTCTGTGCTGCATTAAATGTAACCTCCTTTTGAATTCTGTGTCATATTTATTGACACTCGTAGATTCACTTGTAGACATGCAGTTTTTCCCTTACAACCTATCCCATCATGCATCAGTCCCACCACACTATGGTAAGTGTCGAGGGACAAAACCCTTTCCTTTTTTTTTTTTTTTGGTAGTGGAGCAATGCCCTCTGTCAATGACACATCATGGGGTCACATAATGGCATGAACACAGACCGTTCCCAGGCAAGCACTTTGGTTCCCAGTGTAACTGGTGCGGGAACCGGCTCTGACACTAGGCTGGTTGGTCTGAAAACAGCTTCAGAGTACTTCAGGTAGAATATCTGGGTTCCTTGAACACATGGATGTAGTGTTTGTATATCCCAGGATACTTCAAATACCCACAGTTTCAGGATATGGATACATCCACAGTCACTGTGTCTGAGTTGTTGGAATGCCAACCGTCATTTTATGGTTCCTACTAGAACAGAAAAACGGCCCATGAAGGTCAGTAGTTCTTGGGGTCAGAACCCACTGGGCAGTTCCGATTAGAAAGTAAACAGAACTGTCCAGTAATATCATAGCATGATGCCCAGAAGAGCAGGTGGTGGTGCAGTGGTTAACGCTGTCACCTCACAACAACAAGGTCCTTGTCCTGGACCTTCTGTCTGTGTGGAGTGTGTTCCACCAAGCTGCTCCACATGTTTTCTGTGTTGGTTCTCTCCGAGGTCTCCAGGTTCCAACCATCTCCCCTCAAACCAAAACACGCATTTTCATAGGTTCATTGGTCACTCTACGTCGCCTGTTGATGTGAGAATGGGTGTTTGTCCTTGACTTTTTCCCCCCTATGTCAGCCCTGTGTTGAACTGACTGCACCCCCAACCCTCCAAGGGGATTAAGTCGTCGAGCCCAATGAAGGCTTTCCACAATAATGATAGTGTGTGATATTGTTGTATCCAAGACCACCTAAACCAAGACGAGTCATGACCAGGACCAGACTATGACCAGACACTATAGTAATCTAATGCCTTCAAATAGTTCCACAAGAATAGGATGGATATGGTACAAACTAGCCAAATAAGGACATTCCCTTAACATAACTGAAAATAATGTCTAAATGCCATAGATATGTATTTTTATTTTAAGCATCTCTCTTAGTTTGGAAAAGACTGAGTGACGGAACCACAGAGTGATGACTCACACTGAAAACACTAGCATTAGACAGAGTAAAATGTTTCATAGGCCTATTGGATCTGCGACTGTTTGTCACAGAAGCGTAGGTTCATTGCTGGGTCTCCTGAGTCTGGTTTAGTGGAAGTACTCCACAGCAGTGGCAGCATTTTATCCATTTCCTTCTGTACACTATCTGTGTAGTATCATTATGAAAGTCTCTCTCACTACATGAAAAAACAACAACCTTTGAGCTCAGACAACAACCTAAAAATGGTGAGTTTTGACAAAAACACATTTCTTTTTATGTGCCATTTTGTGTTTAAGAAATTTAATCTTTTTAATGCCTCAACACACTTTGTCATGTGCACATGTTCCACCAAAAAACACTGTTTCCTCTCTAACAGCATCCTGCACTCGTTATCTACATAACTTCATGTTATGCCTGTATCGTCAAAAATGTAGAAGTAAATTGGGAACAATAATGTTATCATGTGCCCTGAACCCCTCAATCTATATCAAAGCTATTACAGCATTATCTACTGGTCCATCAGGAATAGTGATGTGAATTTCAGATCTTCTCAGTGATCCGGTACATTTGGCTCAGTTCACCCAAAAGAGCCGGCTCTTTTGGCTCTCAGACGGCTCTCCATTTTATCGCTTTTCCACTTTGTAATTTAGTCGAATTTTGTCGCAGCAACAGTTGGAGTGGAGACAATGGAGGAAGCAGGCTTACTAGCTTGCCATTTTTCATCGATCTGAACTGTTGGGTGTATAGCTCTCATGTACCTGTGAAGGTTATTTGTGGACCCTGCCCAATATGATAGTTTACTTTTACAAAGTGTACGTTCTACCTTTGAATTATCAGCATTGTTAAAATGTATCCAGACATTGCTTCATTTCATTTTTGCGTTGGATCCTCTCACCTTTCTGCTCCTCTGGAATGTTTCCTTTGCGTACACCACTTTGACTGAACCGCAGCGTATACCCCCAGCCCACCCCTGCTTTATGGTATGATCCTTGTTTATCCTCACAGGATTGATTGTAGAGCATCCATGTGACACATATGGACCAGACCACTCATTTTGTGGATACTGTGATATCATTCTGTCTTGCAAAAGTAAATGAGCAGGTCACTAATGGGAGCGGTACACATCATTCACTTTGAAGAGCCGGCTCGATGTACCGGCTCGTTCACGAATGACATATCACTAGTCAGGAAGCTTATGGACCTAGCAAAGAGGCAAATAGGCATCAAGCAACTGGAACTATACGCATGCAGTTGTGTTCATAAGTTTACATACCCTGACAGAATGTACATGGGATGGTCTTGGATGTTCCAACATGACAATGACCCAAAACACAAGGCCAAGTCGACCTGTCATTGACTACAGCAGAAAAAAGTAAAGGTTCTGGAGTGTCCATCTGAGTCTCATGACCTCAATATCATTTAGACACTTTGGGGAGGTCTCAAACACGCAGTTCATGCAAGAAAACCCAAAATCTTAGAGGGACTGGAGGCTTTTTGCCAAGAAGGCAGTTTTAGCATCTGAGAAAATAAAGTGCCTCATCCACAACAATCACAAAAGACTTGAAGCTGTTATTGATATTAAAGGAGTGGGGCCAATACAGAGTATTAAGAACTAGAGTATGTTAAAGTTTGATCAGGGTCATTTGGATAGTTTCTCTTGTTAGTAAGATTTAAAAAGCGCAAACACATTTATTCGGTAATAAATGGCTTCATCCAACCACTAACCACGAGTGAAAGAAAAGGTTTTGTATTATCATTTATATTCTCTGAAAAATGGCCAAAGAATCCCAAATTCTGCTCGAGTATGTAAACATATGAGCACAACTGTATATGTTTAATATGTATATAATCACAAAATGTCTTTGGGTGGGTGATGTGATGATCCCATTGTCAGTGAGATGGTACGATGTTACAGACTTAAAGATTTACATGTTTGAAAGATTCTTTTTAAATCACAAGTGTGGTCCTCATTGGTCTTGAAATAAAGTTTAGATTTGTCTTTGTCCCATTCCCTGCAATACCTGTATGTAATATATCTCAACACTGTGATACATCATGATGTCTGCATAACTGAAAAAGACAAAAAAAATGCTCTTTTATCAGCAAAGATTATGTATTTATTTACTGTTTTGTGACGAGAGAATCTGACAAGTGAGATGAAGGGATGTCCTAACAGTACACAGTGTTAGTTCAGTGTCTGTTTAATATACATTACAATATCAAGTGCCAATTTTCTGGTAACTATTGCAAGAAGAAGCAATATAATATAGTCCTGTGTTAGTATTTGGTTCCATCTCTACACACAGTGCAACACAAGGTAAGTTACAATCCAAATGAATCACAAGTTAAATTGCATTTACAAAATATTGCCAAAAGTAGATTATTATGCAAATACAACAGTTGGTTAATCATCATTATCATTATCATCATCATCATCATCATCATCATCATGGTTAAAACTTTGCCATTGTTGTAATTTACTCATGACACAGACGCTGATTATTTTATACTAATATGTCAATGATATTAAGATGTATTCTGACAAAAACCTGATGCTGACATCTGAACCCAGACCCCTGAACTGACCTACTGATCTGGATCTAATATTGTTTTGGTCACAGATCAGTGGTTTAGACCAGTCTAGTGGTGTTTTTTTTTTTTTTTTTTTTACTTTTCTTCTTTTTCTGCTTATGTGTGTGTTTTGTTTTTTACTTTTTCTCTTATTTTTTAGTTTATCCATTGACATTATTTACTAATGCATGTTTACAACAAATTTTTCTATATAACTGCAACCATACAAGTTTAAGTATTGAAATTGGATGTGGGAGCAAATACGTTTTACTTCTTCTCACTCTCCTTTGGGTTACTAGGGGTGTATATCAATAGTAAATTATTACCTTTGTCTGTCTGTTCGCAACTTTACACAAAAACTACTGGACAATTTTAGATGAAATTTTCAGGACATGATGTAAATGACACGGAACAAGCGATTAGATTTTGGGAGTGATATGACATTTTACTCCCGTCCAAATACGCTAATTCAATTGGAATGGTGCTAATCACATCTCTCCTCTCCTCCATATGGGTGTGGGCGGGGCTACCTGCACTTCACTGAGCTGTGTGTGTGTGGAAGGAGGAGGGGCCAGGTATCAGGGCAGTGCACTCCTTGCAGTTTGTCTGTCTGTTAGCAACTTTACGCAAAAACTACTGGACTATCATGTTTGGCGGGGGTCTGCGCTTGCCAAGTGCTTTTCTAGTTGTATATATTTATGTATTTCTGAGTACTTCATATGTCTATAATATGTGGATGTTATGTTATTCCTATTACTGCAAACTGAAACAACACTGTACGTAGAGTGCACAAGATTAAAAAAAATCAATCAAACTCTTCCACAGTTTTGTTTCTGCAGCCCTTTATGCATGAAGACATTGTTGTTTTCCATACTCTGTTTGTTTCTTGTCTTAATTCAATAAATGTTATTGCCTCCTCACTGACACTGATCTGCATATCATGTACACATGTTATTATCCTAATCTGTTTTCATTGCACTTACTTGCATTTATCTTTAATCCATACGCCAACTTCTTGTTTTTTCTGCATTTCTACTTAAGCTTTATTTTTTCTCTCTTTTTTTAATGCAAATAAAAATAGCTGTACATAAAAGCACCTACTGTTATACTATAACGATGTGTTGATGTAATGATAAAAACTAGGAACAAACTCGAGTTCATAAACTCACGAGATCCGGCTTCTGACTGACATTAATGTGAGCTCTGAGGTGGAGCAACTTGTATATTGCTGCGTTGTGCATGAGTTCTTCCCCAGGCGCTGGGAGAGAAGTACAGTAAAAACACATTAAGCATTTCACTTCCAAACTCACTGGAGGGCTGCAATGTTTCCTAATGCTCTCCTTTTTATTGCGCACAACTAAATGTGTGCATGTGTGTGTGTGTGTGTGTGTGTGTGTGTGTGTGTGTGTGTGTGTGTG
>JAPTGZ010000003.1:4695742-4706257 GCA_029814645.1 Fowleria isostigma
TAAGACACAATAGGAAGATGACGAAAAAAGAGACGGGTAGAAATCCCCTTTACAAAAGGAGATTTTGATTCATGTTTCAAAAAAAACCACATCATTATGCAGGCAGTTTCATGTGACAACCAGTAAAAACATGACATACACACACGTGACAAAATGTTCTCGAGGAGGGCCAGTAGAGAGAGACAAAGTCCCGCTGCAGATCCCGCAGGTGCGAGCAGCCAATCGGTGCGTCAGTATTCAACATTGGTCCCTGCGTGGGCGGGAACAGACACGAGGTAGAGCGGAGCCGGTGCGGAGAGATGTCCTTGAGAGCAGGGAAAACAAGCCTTGTGTTATGAATTCCAGCGATAAGGAGAGTTGATTTGTGATGGAACAGAGTTTATTTGAGCTCGTGCCAGGGAAGCAGGAAAAGCAGCGTCCCTGAAAATCTACAGCTTCAAAATGTGCATCTTCATCACTAGATGTCACTAAATATCACATACTGAACATTTAAATAACCTTTTACTTTTATTATGTTGTTTATCACTCATTGTAATGAACCCAAACTGATTATATCAACTCTAATATGAGTGATTTTAGTATAAAAATGGCCTTGAAGCGGTCTCTTTGGTAGTTCCAGCGATGTGCACATTTACAGACTGACTCCCTCTGACATAAACTGTATTCTAACTGATCTGTTCTTGTGCTGACTCAGAGTCACCAAAACGCCTGGCCCTTCATGGAACCTGTGAAGAAAACCGAGGCCCCTGGGTACTACCAAGTCATTCGCTTCCCCATGGGTATGTACGCGCAGGACACATGGAGTCAGACACTGCAAAAAGGGAATTTTCAAGAAAGGGAGATGCACTTATTTTGGGGATATTAATCTGTTTTAAGTGTTCATTGAAAAAAATATCTTGGCAGTGCAAGAACATCAATCTTGTTTCTAGGTCAGAATTTACATCCTATTTTGAAACAAATGATCCAGAAATGATCTAATAATGTGCAACACCCGAAACCAATGCTTTGTGCAACTAATATTTTCTCCTTACTTTAAGCAGTAATCTTTCTTAAATTAAGAGCGGTGTATTTTTTCTACATTTAAGGACACAGTGACAAAACAATGTTAAACAACCCTATTTACTGATCCGCATCATAAATATGTGTGATTTCCAACATAATTCATCATATATCATGTCAACGAGATGGATTTTGTGGTTTTAATGTTCACATAAGATTAAAAATACAGATTACAGATTTCCTGAGAAGGTAAATGTGTCTAGTTTAAATGGGCTGAGGTCTTTAGATCAGATATATCCAGTAGTAGAAGAAATACCAACATACACCCAGAAGCTGGAATCAAATATTTTAAACTCTTCTTATGCGACATATGATTTGTGGAAGCCATTACATCATTATCAGGCTTCTGCAGAGCTGATAATGAGCTGAACCAGGTATGAGGGAAGAGGGAAATATCTAAAACATGCAGGACACTGGGCCACAAGGACTGGATTTGAGAAACACTGGATAAGCAGATGGTTTTGTTTGACGATGGATGTTTGGGTCTTTATGGGTTAAATTCTTTTGGCATTGAGTGTGTAGTAATATAAAAGTAATATTTTCAATGTACAGAGAAACCTGTTGCTTTGTTTTATGACAATAAAACGCTTTGCATGTTGAATCTCTTTGACCCTTCATGCTGTTTTCAGATAGATTTTACAGTACACATGTTCCCAAAAACATGAACGCTAGAGTATGAAATGTGACACCGTTCCAAATAGTGAATTAATGTCGTCTTTTTCCCTCCGTAGACCTTAAGACCATGAGTGAGCGTCTAAAGAGCAGGTACTACACCACGCGCAAGTTGTTCATGGCTGACATGCAGCGCATCTTCACCAACTGCCGCGAGTACAACCCCCCCGAGAGCGAGTACTATAAGTGTGCCAACTTACTGGAGAAATTTTTCTACACCAAGATCAAAGAGGCAGGACTCATAGAGAAGTAGAAGAAGGAAGAGACTGGATGAGATGATCTTCAAAGAAAACAAAGGACAGTGACTGAACGCACAGACGAGCAGAGCAAAAGGACTCCTGCCTCTGGAGGAGCTCGATAAGAACCTATAAGTAAAGTAAAGGTGAGGCCAGAGCTCAGATCAGCACTCTTAAATATTTAACCAACGCCGGCCCAGATCCACAATCAGTAGCTTTGACTGATATTTACACTGAAAGAGCGGCGGCGGCGGCGAGGGAACGGCCCCTTTGAAGACCTGTGAGACTGTTGAAGTGAAACAAAAGAAGAACGGTGTCTTCTCGTTTCATCACGTATCCCAGGGTTCCACAGAAGGAGATGGAAAGTAGACGGTGTATGTGATAGTAACGTATTCAACAGGGCAGACTCAGGCGGCTTGTGTTTTTACTTGAGGAACGATGACAAAGAAATGACGGCGAATTCCATTCACGCTCACTCACCGTACTCTGTCTTCACCTGCTCTCCTCTCATGTCACACTTTCATCTTCTGTCTTTTTTTACTAAACATCCGCCTCCTCTTCCTCCTCCTCTTCCTCCTCTCGGTTGACTCAGGTACAGATGTCAGGAGCACATCTACACTATTTGGAGTCATTATAAGTTTCCACATTGTCTCTGAGGAAAAGCGTCTAATGCTGAGGTTAACGTTTGTTCTGATGTGATGAGTTCATCCTGCCAAAAGAGGAATACATACTTTAAATTTGTACAGATTTGCATTATGTCAAAGCACTTATATTCCCTGTATATTTCAAATGTATATATATAATATATATTTTCTGTTTCAGAACTAAAAAAAAAAGATCTTTTTGTTTTCAGTAAACCGCATAGGGCAGTTTGTCTATTGAAATGCACTTTTATTTTTCCAAGTATTAGTTAACATAAACGAGAGCATCCTCTTTTCTTCAGAATTTGTTTTACATATAAATTACCTGCTATTGACTAAGGACTAATTTAATTACCTAGAGTTTATTCTTATTTATGTGCTGTAATTTAAAAGAACTATGCTTAAGACAAGGTCTTAATTTATTCTTTCTTATTTTTGTCCTGCAGATGGAGATTGATAACTTTATACTTTGGAGATACATGAAAAAGATTGTGCAATACTATGTAGTTTTGCTGTTTTGTAAAAAACGAAAAAAAAAAAAAATGAAAACAAAAACAAAACAAAAAAGAAAGTGTTTGTACTTTTCAAACCTTCTGACATTTTTTCATATGTCTGAGGGAAAATATTTCCTGCTCTTTGTACAATTGGTTTTAATGACATAGTATTAGCCTATTTTGTAGACTGAATAAAACAGAACTGAAGCTCAAACTGAATCTCTGCTTTTTTTTTTACTGGTGACATGAAAAGATTTTCCATCATAAAATACACATTCATTTATAATAAGAGGACAGAAAAAAAAGATCAGCTCAAATCTATTTTTGCCTGCCGTGTCACACAGGTCTTGAAATATTATGACCTGTGTGACACGGGAGGCAAAAATAGATTTTTCATGCACTGGTCAATTTTGAGATTTTGGGCAAGTTTAGTCCTTGAATGTACATTTTTTCAAGCTGCTATAAAGAAAAATTTGAAAATATACATTAAGATGTTTATTTTATTTCAGTTTATTTGCTGTTGTAAGTTTCTCCAGAATTTAGCAAGAAGTTAGCATGCAACATGCTGAGTTTTGTCCGTTCACTAAAGTCTATCATGACCGGTATATGAATTATGTTCACCAAACTATACACTTATACACGTAGCAGTATTCTGAAGATATGTACAGAGGGGTTTCATAATAAATCATTTCTGGCCTGATTTATGTAACACTGAAATCAAAAAAATATGTCGAAAATCAACATTTTTAACTTTCCCCCTTGGGTGCCTACTAGGAACAACCCATATATATGTTACTAGTTCTACACATTTTTGTTTTTCTAGTGCGTTGTTTCTTTTTCCAGTGGCTACAATCGTCACTTCTTCAGCAAACAGTAAAAATTTATTAGTGGTATTTTTTTTTTTTTTTAAATAAACAGAAAAATAAATAAAACAAATTAAAATAATTTAAAAATATATATATTGTTACGTTTCTGCAAATCACGTGACATGGACAAAAGGTCATGAACAGAGAAACTAACAAAAAAACAATCCTCACATTTACCAAAATAAAAAACAAAGGCCCTGGAGTTCTAAAAGGTGGAGTGGAATCCCTCCAATCACCCACTAATTCCACCAGAAATGGTAGAAAAACTAAGGAAGTGGCCTCAATAACAAAAATAAAGTCATTGTTAGGAGTAAACTAAGAGATCAAAAACAAAAAAAAAAAAAAAAAAAAATGCCCAACACCCTCTTTCCCCACACACATACACTCACACAACGCTCTCACAAACATTCATAACGCAGAGGAGCCAATGGAGGTGTTGACTCTCTGGTTGTCACACGAAAGAACCTCCTATTATATGGTCGCCAGGCTGATGAGCACAGGCTGGGTGCAAATGAGGGCAAGAGCTCTCAGTTATATTATTATATAAACATTAGGAGCACTGGAGGTCACAGGTTGCCTCCATTCATAGCAATATATATATTTTTTTTTAAATAAAGAAAGCAATTATACATATATATGTGTATATATATATATATGAACAAATATAAAGAAATAAAGAAAAATAAAGGAAAAAAATAAATGTATTATTTCTTCAGGGGAGAAAAAAAAGTGAAAATTTTATATTTTTGGAAGATAAAAAAATAAAACAAAATTTTAAATATAATAAATAAAATTAAAAAAAAAAAAAAGAAACGAAGAAAATTTATTTAATCCTATTGGTTGTCCAGGTATGTGTTGTGGTCACCTCCACCTATCACAGCCTCAGTTACATTTGAAAAAGCAGAACCTGTTCTAATGTTCGTCAAATCACATCTTTAACAATATAACAGAGGTGTCAAAACTTGTCATTAAGGGTATGTGGGGAAGGTCGTCAAATGTTATCTTTATGGGGGAAAGAGTTAAGGCTAGATGCATTCCCTTACTCTCCAACACTGATCATGTTGTATAAAATACCATATTAAACCTGTGGCCTGTCATCCAATTAAATATTAAACAAAGCTGAGTTTTATAAAGGTACATTTGTTTCTTTATTGTTCAATCAAAATAAGATTGAAAAGTAAAAGTGAAAATGGGGCATTAAAAATACAAGGAGTTGAATTCAAAGGCTAAAGAATTCAGATACGTACTTAATTTCAGTGCTAAAGAAAAAAAATCAGTGCTCGAAGTTTAATAGCTTTTCTAATTCAGTGTTTGATGAGACTGAGTTACTTCCATATTAATGCTCTACGTTTTCAGTGGGAAGAATCCGACGCCTGATAACCCACTTAACCCTTGTATGGCTTTTATATTTTTGTTATTCAGCCAGTGTTTGCTAGATCACAATTATGAATTCAAGGGCTACTCGTTTTGTTTGTTTTTAAATAAAATGTGATATAATTAAGATATGAGGCAAAAAGGAATTTAAAAGATAATACATCATACCCCTCTTAATAAAAAATGAAAACGGGTCCCACAGACCCAAACACCACACAAGGGTTAATTTGACTTAGCCTCATGTTTTACTCATGTGACAGCTGGTATCATTTTCCCTCATACAGATCTGAGTTCTCCCGAGTCTAGAAAATTAAGTCTTGTACATTTTGATCTCAAAGAAGCTCATTTTTGTGAAAATGTAAGGAATTGACAGAATTAAAAATTAAATTGTCACTTTTACAAAACTTTGTAACAATTTGACTCCCTTTCAGGACCATTCGAGATCTACAGACGACAGATGGAAATTAGCCTCTTTGCTAAATCTGATGCAACCATCTTTTTATTTCTTGAAATAACTAATGCACTTTCACACTGTCCTTTCTTTAAATTCAATAAATTCAAATTCAAATTAAAGGATGGTTTCCCAGTTTCTCATGACCATGGAAATCCGTGTAAAATGGACCTGAGGGTAAATAATTTATTACCATTTTGTCACAGGAAACAAGTAAAACATGCTTGTGATACAGCAGAAAGTAACAGAGTAATAAAAACACGCTTCATATTTATTATATGACATATATATACACATATAACAAAAACATGGACCTCATAACAAGACTGGAACAATTAGATGATCTACTGTGACATACTCAGCTGAAGATGAAGAGGAGACGACGAAGATCTAGCATGAGCAATGAACAAGTGTTTACCTCATAATAATTATCTCATCAACTCTTAATCATATAAAAAATACAACCATGAAAAATAAAAAATTAAAATCAGTCAAATCTCAATAAAATCACATTAAAACTGACCAGGTAGGACCAGTCAAAGTAGCTGCTCTCAGAGACACCCGACAAATGATTCGTTGTATTTCCCAAACGGCTGTTGTCCGTCCATGGAGTTCCTCGACCTCCGGCCGGACTTCTGCTTGAAAACGGGAGAGCGGAGGAACTGCAGATCCGTGAACTTGTCCCCCCGTCGAAGTTTCCTGTGGTGACGAGAACAGTCATCATCCAAAAAGAACTGGTTTAGGTCCAAAAATAACTGGGAAAACTGATAAACAGGGAACGTACGCGCTCAGCGACGGCTCCTTGTAGTCCACCACCATGGTGCAGCGCCGTTTTCGGGAAGGAACCGGTGTGGAGCAGCGTGCGTCGGAGGGGCGGGACCCGCCGCAGGAGAACTTTCGATAGGCTGCAGGGGACAGATTGGTCACATCACACAGACTCAAGCCACGCCCAGCTGTCCTCACACCAAGAGCACCTGTAGAGAGGTGAAGAGGGATGTGATTAAAGCAAGAAACGGTGACAAATAAAATTAAAAGTTGAGAAAATACCACAAAAACAATGAGTTCAAAAGCCTGGAGTGCAGAGAAGGACTGTGACGGCAGAGTTGGTGCTGAAGGAGGTTCCATAACAAGACGGACACTTACGTTTCTTGCATGGCTTCGTCCTCTGGGGCGTTTGGTTGAGCAGAAGAGGTGAAGGGTCACAGGTGGAATCCCCAAAATTGGACAAGACGGTGTCTATTCTCATCATCTCAGCCTCAACCAGAGGGCTGACAGCGGGGAGGCCGTCCTCGTCCTGCCCCTCCCCCATGTCTGCTCTGTGACCTTCGACAGGACCTACAGAACCAACACACATTGAACTCACAATAACTCCAGTCTGTCGTCAGAGAATGGGGTTTCACACTGGGTTCCGTAGGGGTGTAAAGGTAGAGAAGCATTTCGGCTTGATACATTTTTGGTAAAGTGAAGGAGACCAATTTCATTAAAAAAAAAAAAAAAAAATGAAGTGTACAGCTGAAGTTTTCCCACTACTGTGTGGGGCTTAACGGTTGGGAGGGGTCATTCTAAATGCATTATGAAATTTGAAGTGTTATCACGAATATAACTGATCCTCAGGAAACAATGACGGGACACCGCTCTTGTTTTGTCAACGTGTCTCTCTCCACTGACATAACTCATGGAGAATCCGAAATCCTCCCAAATCGAGACCTTAGAGAAGACGGAGGGTCTTTGTAGCTGTGATGCTGCTCTGAGCTTCCATGCTGCTTCAAAGTTATAAGAGTTTTGTATTTTTAATTATAGTTTAATTCCGTTTTGACTCTTTTCTCTAATTTAGTTTGTTTTAAATAGTTTTTATAGTGGGTTTGCTAGTTTTTGTTAGTTTTCCTTTTACAAAATGTTTAGTTTTTATTAGTTTTTGTCATATTTTAGGTTATTTGTCAGGTGCAGGATTCAAAAAGGTCAAAGTAAGTAGTGTGTAATAAAACTTAACAAAGGATACCATTTAAAAAAAAATGTATTCAGTTACTGCTTGAGCAAAATAAATCCATTTCATACCAATCCAAAGGTTTATAAATTGTTTGACAAAGACATCTATAATTTCAGTACGTTTTAGTCAGATTTGTAAACACAACAGTTTCAGTTAGTTAGAGTTTTTTTCTTTTAATTGTCATTTTTATTTATTTCAGTTAACGATTATAAGCTTGGCATGGACAGCTTAGACGTCCATCTAAGACGGCGTTCCTCAAACCCTCAAACTCAAGGGCCGGTGTTCTGCATGTTTTAGATATTTCCCTCTTCCACACACCTGGTTCAATTTCTGATCAGCTCTGCAGAAGCCCGATAACGATGGAATGACTTCTATGTGTGTAAGAGAGGGAATTATCTAAAACATGTAGGACACCGGCCCTCCAGGACCAGATGTGAGGAGCGCTGGTCTAAGAGATCACATATTACACATGGGTTCTGTTTGCAGCCACCTGTGTGCGTTTCACTTCAAGGTTCAAACACTTAAGATGAGTGTTTGTGTTCTTTATGTGGGCTTCATACTGTATATTCAATCGGTACACCTCCGTATTGTATTGAAGGCCCTGAATCGAGAAGGTTCAGTACAAACAAGTGCACCGTTAACTTCTAGTTTTTGGAGACCGATTATGAGTGCGTGTGACACCAGAGCAGAAACAAAACTCGTTACATCTTTTGTGTTACTGACGGTTTTTAAGGCCAGAAAAGTGATGTCTGTACCATGTCAGACTGCAGAAGACAAAACACGTGCATTTTACTGATGATCACGTTTATGAGTGTTTGGTCATATGTGTAAAAATATTCACATTGTAAAATAGAAAACAGTGCATAACAAAAATGCAACCTGTTCACCTATCCTAATATGTTGAATATGCTTCCATGTCTAACAGTGGTGCCATTGTTTGAGTGTGACAATGCCCCTTTACTTATATAATTTACAGTGCTCAGCATAAATGAGTACACTCCAACAGATTTGTCACAAAACCTTTAGTTTTCTTTGAGAACATTTTCTATGGGACACTAGACAACATATCATGTTCTCAGTTAAGGAAATGTTCTATAAAACTCAGTTTTGTTTTTGAAACTGTGCTTATGTTCATTGATTAAAATCTTACTTTTCAAAGGGTGTGTATTCATTTATGCTGAGCACTGTGTATCTTGACTTTATGTAGACAGAAATAAACCCATTGTTTTGTGAATTTCTTCTTTTTTCTTCTTTTCCAGGCTAGGGCAGAGACAATTTTAAATTCCATGATTTACCCGGGTTTTCATGATGTTAACCGATAGTTTTGAATGTATGAAGACTTTATTTGAATCTATATTTTACACACCCTGCCAAACTACTTCTTGTAAAAATGAGAGTTCTTCTATTATTCGAGTATGATGATTTGGTATACCGATCCACCTCAAAAACCCCTTCTCCATAAATTAGACACCATCTACCACGCTGCATCTGCTTCACTACAACACTCACCACTGCAGTCCGTACTCACTGGTCCTCCCTTCACTCCCGGACCACTCTCAGTCAATCATCATTCCAGTTTTCTGCCACTCATGACTGGAATTCTTTACAACCAGCAATAAAACTCACTTCATTCATACCACTCTCATCATTTCAAGGATCCGTGAGACACACTTCTGGACCACTGCACCTGTTTTAGTTTTTCTGTTTGTTCTATGTCAATGTGATCCAGTTCTGCTGTCCATCCGGTTTGTTTGTTGTATATATCATCTGTCCAGTTGTTTGTTTTACATGTAACACGAGCTGCTATCTATTCTGTTTGTGTGCTGCCTCTTGGCCGGGTCATTATTGTAAATGAGAATCAGTTCTCTTCTAACTTACCTGGTTAAATAAATAAATAACACAGTGAGTTGGTAGTGGTGTCATCTGAACTAATCCCATTCAGGGTTCACTCACCTGATGGATCTTCCTGTCCCAGTCTGGGCAGGTCTGGGCTGTTAAAGGTCGAGTTAGGAGTCTGCCACTGATCACATTGTTCCTTTTGAGGCTTTTCAGTTTCAGGGCTTGATTCCTCATCCCTAAAGACTACATACAAATACAGAGATGGTTTAAATATTAGAATTAAAAGTCATCCCATAATAACTTGATATTCAGGTTAAAATGACTGAAGGCATACCAGAGAACTCCTGTTTAGGGGGGTCATTTTCTTTGCGACTGACTCTTTTAGAGAGTCTTCCTCTGCGGGTGGTGATCATGCTGGTCGTCTTGGGTGAAGTGCGTCTTCTCTTGGTCTTCTGGGGGACATACAGGCTGTCCTCTGACTCAGAAGACGGAGATGATGAGCTGGATTCGCTCTTTCCGGAATCAGCAGCTGATGCCTCCGATTGGGGCGGTCCTGTCTGAGACGTCTCTTCGCTGATGGGCGTGGCTGGCTGAGGCTCCTCGGCTTTGGCCTTGAATGGTGTGATGTGGACCGCCTCCTCACAGTCAAAGTCAAAAGTGTCATTACATCCCAGTGACGTGTTGAGCTTGTTGCCCTGGGGCGGAGGCGCCGCTTTGGCCCGTGTGGCTGAGCGGTCGCGACTCTTGGACCGTGTCCTCGGTTTAGGATTTTCCCAGGGTTTCTTTAAGGGTGCGCGCTCTGCTTTGCGGCCTCTCTCCGGTTTCCGCTGAGCCGGTTCCGGTTTGGCGCGGGGCTCCTGCTGAGGTTGCTTCTTCGAAGGTTGCTGCTGGTTGCG
>JAPTGZ010000003.1:4848748-4869448 GCA_029814645.1 Fowleria isostigma
GGGGTTGTTCAGAAGGACCAATAAGGGTTCCAGTTTCAAAGAATTGGAATTTTCTGTTAATTATTTAATGGTTCAGGCTTTACAGGGTAAAAAACACAATTTTATTGATACACTTAACTCAGTATGAAACTATCTTAAAGTGTAATACCACTGATGGCCACTAGGTGCTCCACAAAGCCCTGACTATTTCCATTCAACTTTCATTTTGCAGTCTGTAGTTTGTAGTAGTCGTCTGTAGTTTTGTGGCCAAAACTGGTACTACAGTCATACTGAAAATACTGTAGAGCGTGTTACCCCCTCTGCCTCTTCCCAGACTAGGGGTCGCCAGATCCAACATGACTATCTTCTACAAGCAGCTACTGTGACCAGCAATGAGTCCTACACCACTGTATCCTGTTCTACAGGAGACGCTGAAGGAAGCACTGAAACTCCTCTCCTTTACGTTCAGAGAATTTGGACAACTCTTATCTTGACTGACACCCAGATACTTCCGGGTCATTTCACTCTGTTAGGAACCTTCCCAAAAGGACTTTTTGGACACACCCATAGATCTAGTGCAGTAGTTCTCAAACTTTTTACAGTGGAGTACCTGAAATATGTTTTTACCCCAAGTACCAATACCCCCAACTCTCACATCAGCATTTTAATAAAAAAAAAAAAGACAAAATTTGTTCCCATGTCAAATGTGTCTGATTATATTTACATATAACATATATTTAAGTTCAATATAGTAAAAATAACAAATCTTGTCAATTTTGGACAAAATGCAAACTTAGAAGTGCCCTCTTTCATTGATCATAAAAATAAATTACATGGTTCGTAATAATGATAAATAAATTAATTAATTAATTACACACATATATTATCATAATATAATATATTATTATTATCAACATTATTATTATCATATTTAGATTTTCTTAATTATTAAGTAGTAAATGAACCTTTCATCAACAAAAAAAATGTTACTTACTCAAATAAACTAATCTTGAATCATTTAAAATAAAAATGTTCTTAAAATGTTATAAAAGCTTAAACAAGATGATTGACAATAATAATATAAAATAACACTGAAATGAAATACAATCAGGAGTGTCAGTTATATGAATGTATTTATTGTGTTTTATATTTCAGCATTAATTTTCATTATTTATTTTGTATTCTGTACATGATAACTTATTTAATGTATTTTTCTCAAAAAAATTTAAATTGCCCCTGGGGGTATGGGTACCCCCATTTGAGACAGACTGATGTAGAGGAACAGTGGACACCAAATCAGACCGATCACAGTCACAAGGTCCAGGTGATGCTCCATGGGATGTTGAATCCACTACTATGGCCCAGTCCTAATTCACCTGAAATGGTTCACAGTTTCAGATGTCTTTCATAATGAAACTGAAAAAACCAAAATGGTGTTATGTAATTATTGTGTAGTCTCTAAGGGTGCACTTTTGTCCCATGGTGTGACAGAAGTATTAACTGGCTTCCTGGTCCGTGGTATTCAAAAGTTACGTAACACTACTGTTCCCACTCCACAGGTAGTCCATATTGTTTGCGGTGTCCACAATGACATTAGCCACAGTAAAAGTTTAACAGGTGAGCCATCTTTTAAAGACCGGTCAAATACAGGAATGCAAGGCTAAGGTCGTCCCCTCAGGCATGTGCACGGCTGATCACAACCCCTTGCTTTCACCCAGTGTTTGTCCAACATGCCATCAGCCATAACACCTGGTAGTTTTCACTTCTGATAAATGGGACTGTCCTGTTAATTAAGCTAATTCCAACAAACCTGCAATTTGTCTCCAACAGGCGGGTGTCAATGAGTCCAGCGTAGAGCCCTGTCCCCGTCTGAGGCAGGTGTTCACCCAGGTGTTCCTCAGGGACCAGAACACGGAGGTATGTGCTTTACCCACTAATAGACCAGGGTTGAAAAAAAAAAGACACGGAATTCCAAAATAAGAGAGAAGAATTTAATGATTTTATTGGATATGTTTAGGAAAGTTTTTATTTTTTATTTTATTTATTTTTTTAATAATGAAACACAGTCAGATCTGTAACATATTTAGTTAGAAAAACATTATTAGATCATCAAAAATCATCAAAAACAATGGTTATGCAATTAAAGTACTCCCTCCTGTGTGTGTCATGTGACTAAAACTGACAGAAAAGAAAACATGGAATGTCTAAAAGCACTGTTTTTATCAGTTCAATGTCATCGCTATTGATGGAAGAACTTATGTAATTTTGGTTATTATCAAGAAAACCATGGGAAATGGATAGATATCAGCTCTTAAATTACTTAAGAATTATTTTTGTTGTTTTCATTATATTTGCCCAAATGCAGGTTTAGTTGTACCAGGCATTAAAATGACTAAAAAATTTAAAAAAAAAACATTGGGGGAGGTTTAATAATTTTTTCCACATCAATAGTTCCTCCATTCTCAGAGGCTCAACAGTAATATCACATCAAAACTAATATCATTATGTATTTAGGACAATAAGATTAAACATAAATCAGTGTATAATTTTGTTCTTAAGGAATTTCAGTAGAAATACATAAGAAATAACGACAGTAGAAAATCCTCTGTAGACTAATAATCAAAATGAAAAAATACATTTACACTAGTCATTTTAACATCATCATTTCAGTCATTTGGAATTATTATGGTTCTGGTTGCTTTTTGATGCTATTTGATACACACTCGCAATGTTTAATGATACTACGAGCATTAAATAGTTGTTGTTTCTGTAAAAAAAAAAAGAAAAAAAAAAAAAGAAATTACTTTAACCCATACAGACCCAAACATCCACTATTAACCAAAAGCATCTACTGATTTAAACTATTTAATTCCTGTTTGATCCACTAATCCTATCAATACATGGAAATAATTGGTGTAAAATACAGTTTGTCGTCTTTTCATTGTCATCAGATATGACCCGACTGAGCGTTCAGAGGCTCTGTAGTTCTTCTGTGTGATCTTCTACAATATTCATTCACCAGTAAATGCCATGGAGTTGGATCAGTGAAAGTGAATGGAAACATTTGGTTTATGTTCAGTCATTGATATCTTTGCTCCAAGTCACTTTTTCTTCAGTTTTCCCTGTTTTTGATATAATAATGTTAAATTTTAACAACATCAGTGAATTAAATTTGAGAGAATACACAATTTTCATCAACAAAGCCCAAACTATAGATGGGCACACTAGGTTTATGTTCAGTTAAATATGTCTGTACTAAAAAAGTCACTTTTTCCTCATTTTTTTCTGTTTCTGATTAATAACCTTATAATTTAATCTGGGCTTTAATGAACAGCACCATAATCACTAAATTAAACACAGGAAAATATATGATTTTCACTAATAATTTACAAAATACAGAGGATAATATTACAATAAATGCTGATAAATCACTTAAGAAAGATTAAATATAGAGAAAAAAATCACTTGGGAACTGACACAAACATGAGTTAAGTGGAAATAATTTAACAGTGGTGACAAAATTGCACTTTTATTGCACAGTTTTACTGATTAAAAAACTAATAATTCATTTTTATGAGTAATAAATATGAGAAATGTACTGTTTTTATAGATTCAAAGTTCAATTCTATTTGATGAAATATTTATTGAATTAACTGTTTTTCCTTGATAAGTTACAAGTTTAGGTGTTAGTTTAGTTTAGGTGTGTTTTAGTAAATTTAATTAACTTTTTTTCTACATTTTCTGCCCAAAATCTACCCAGTAACATTATAGGTCACTTAGATATTAGTTTGTGTGGGTGCTACACAGGTAGAAGCCAAAGGAAAAATTCCCTACGCTGTGGAACAATAAATTGAATCTTGAATCTTGTTTCCATAACATTGTTTTAACCCAAACAGCCACTGGCGTCAAACTACTGATCTAAGCTGTTTATTACATGTTAATCCACTAATCCTATTAATACGTGTAAATAATTGGTGTAAAATACAGTTTGTCATCTTTTCATGGTCATCAGATATGACCCATTTGGACAGTCAGAGGCTTTGTTGTTACCATGGAAACTCCATCATCCTCTACAATATTGATTCATTAGTAAAACCCATGGAGTTGGATCAATGACGGTGGATGGAGACACTGGGTTTATGTTCAGTTAATGATAGATTTTGTTGAAAAAGTAAATTTTTCTTCATCTTTCTCTGTTTTTTCCTAAAATAACCCTAACTTGAATCTGAGCTTTAGTGCACATCTCCATGATCAGTGAATTAAATGTAGAAAAATACCCGATTTTCACTGAAAAATACAAAAAACAATAAAAATAATAATACAAAATTTATGATAAATCAATTAAGAAAGGTTAAATATAGAGGAAAAAATCATTTACGAACTGGCACAAAGGTAACGATGAGTCTTTATGGGTGAAATCATCACTATGTGATTTGGGGAATATTAATTTGATCACTTCTGGATAGTCACTCTGCAGACTGAAGGCTGGAGTTATTGCTCTCAGTAGTGGAAGCGCTGACACAGCACAGTCTTACACAAACTATCCTCATCCCACCCCATCAGGCCTATCCCTGAAAACACTACACCCACTGAGGCTCACCGAGTCCAAATATTCCTAAAAATCACATCACCTTCATTACAGCCTGACTTACATACAGTCGTGGAACAAAATATAAGCATATTCCACATCTATTAGTCAGAAAATGAATGTAAAGGCCTAATTCAGAATGTGCAAACAGAAAAATTTGGATTTCTGTAAACGTATTCTATCATGACGAGTTACAAATGATGATGAAATTAAGAGAAAAGTGAATTTGTGCACATACAGTCACAAAATAAATAAATAAATAAATAAATAAATAAAATATTAGACCACCCTAGATTTTCTTCAGTTTCCTTAATTTTAATCCCTAAAGGTACATTTGTTTGGACACATAAGATAATAACAACAAAAATAGCTCATAAGAGTTTAATTCAAGAGTTGATATCTAGTAATTTTCCAGTTCTTACATCAATATCTATGACATTGTACTGACAAAAACAGTGCTTTTAGGCATTCCATGTTTTCTTTTCTGTCTGTTTTAGTCACATGACATACACAGGAGTTTGTACTTGATTGCAGAATTATTGTTTTGATGACTTTTGATGGTCTAATAATTTTTTCCGCGACTGTACTATAAAAGACTTTTCTCATCCTTGTTCCAACGCGTGATTCAATATTAATAAAGATTTCCAGTGCGATGCTGTGGTTTTGGAAAGACTTTATTGTGTTGCACAGGTGTATTGCATTTAGTGCACACAGTACAAGAAACAGGGGAGATAATAATAATAATAATAATAAAACATTGCACAGGGAAAACAGGAGAATAAAAGGCATATAATTTACACATCTTGTCATAAATAAAGACTACACATCAGTGAATATGGAGTGGTTCATTTTACAGTAAGTACACAGCTTTTGTATGATGACTGCTGCAGCTCGGGTGGTTTTTCGGCAGAGGTTTGTTCTATGGGTTATACTTGAGTTTACACAGTATCTTTGTTATATTGGTCCCATCTAAATCACTATGTAATACAATTATAACTCTAAATGTAGCACGGAATAGAGGAAAATGTCCAGGGTTTGGGAATTTTTAACCCATCTTTTCTGCATATTCATCATAATTTGTCAAGAATGAATCAGAACGGCCCTTAATTAAACAAATCTGGACATTGAAGATGAAAGAAAAAGATGAATTCAGCTTTGGTCTGATCCTCCCCCCACTAAAACCGAGTATGTTGCTTTTTTTTTTAGAAAAAAGGCCAAAGATATACAGTTACACTTGTCTGTCAGTCTTTTTTTTTTTGCAAAGTGGCTATCGAACATCTTGAAAATAAAAGATAAAAGCTTCCCAAGTTTACTGGTAAAAAGAAAAAAATGGATTAAAAAAAAAAAACAAGAAAAGTGTCTGCAATGGCAGTGAGGATTAATGCAGACGAATCTATGCACTACAGACCTGTTTGTTAATCTGTTTCTCTCTATGAAACAGCTAAAGCAACAAGTTTACAGGTTTAAATAAAGAACTCAAAAATCTCTTCCTGCTACTAGAAAACTGACAGTTATTCGTGTTAATGTCAAGCAGATCTTCACATTGTTTTGGTTTTGTTGTCATTCGCTGTAAACCTGTAACGACTCATTGTTCATGTGCTGCTCTGGATCATTTACTGCTCTTGTTCACTTTGTACAGTAATTATGGAAAAAATAAAAGAAGGTTCCGTTCATTGCATGAGGAAACATGAAATAAGACAAATATATCTACAGCCCCTCCACCACATTGCACATTGCCTGTCCATCCGCACATTTCTCTCTCTCTCTCTCTCTCTCTTTTGCTTTAATGTTTATCTGCCTAACCATGCCTGAAGGAGATGGCAGAAGGTCTTTAAAGATCATGAGACATTATATAGAAGTGAAAAGGCCTTTTGAAGTTACACTTGAAGCACACCACGATGTCATTTATGGTAAGTGGTAATAATGCGTCAGGCTTTCCTTTTCAAGTGAGGCTTTGCTTGAAAAAAGATCTAAAAGATCCCTCGATCGCCCTGTAATTCATGTCAAAACACAAGGCGATGGAGGCCACGGAGAAGGCTGTTGTAAGGCAGTTAACGGGGAACATAGTGAGGTTTTCCAGCATAACACAAGAACAACAGAAAGTATAATAACAAGAACATAAACCATGCCATGTAGCGCGTTTGTAACCTGCGTGACTTCAACTGGCATTCGAGTATTAGTAAGAAGTGGCAATGTTAATACAAAAGGCGTCAAACTACAGACAGGTTTTAGACTGTATAATGGAGCACAGACTAGATTTTAGCAGCAGCATCCCCTCTCATCCCCCTTCGCTGTGGTCGAACCGTTACAAATATAAGCAACTGAGTGATGAGTGTGTTATGAAAGTTACTATGTACAGTACATCTTACAACAAGTAGTAAAATAAAAAATTAAAATATAACTGCCACAAAAATAACATCTTTAGCTCAAACAGTAACAGTGTACACAGAACAGCAAATTAAGACTACTATACATAAACACTTTTATTTTGCAGTGGTCTTCAAGGCGTTACAATCTTTTTTTTAACCTGTTAACACATGAATGGGTTGATTTGAATGATTTCAATGAGAGGGCAGGGTCAGAAAACGCAGCATGGCTTTTTAATATTATGTTTAACATGGTTCATAGTTTGATTGGTGAGGGCTTTTATGTTTATCGCGACTGACGTTGTCCTTCCCAGTGTAAAAATGAAGGCTGATGGTCAGGATCGAGACATTGTTATTATTACTATTAAATTGTATCGCTTTTAGGCAAGTGTAGAAGGTTTTTGGTTGTTCTGTGGTCGGTTAAGTCACGCTAAAACCTTAAATCAGAGATTGCTACCATCTTATACCCCCTCTTCTGCTTCCAGTGTCAATTTCTACATTACTGGAATGTTTTAGAACAGGGGTGTCAAACTCATGTTAGTTCAGGGGCCACATTCAGCCCACTATGACCTGATTTGGGCTGGATCATTAAAATAATAACGGACTAATACATAAATAATGTCAATTCCAAAATTTGTATGTCTAATTCCTATGATTTAGAGTGGAAAAAGTACAGTTATTTTATCAGAAATGTTTACATCTATCAACTATCCATTAAAAAATGTGAAAATCATGAACAACCATGAACAAAATTTAATTTATTAAGAATGTTTTAAAAACAATTTTCATAATTTTTCCACAGCTTCTCATTTTTATATGTTCACTACAACTTCCAGATCACAGTGGATCTACAAATACACAAAACATTTAATAACAGGCAAATATTGGTAAATTTGCACTTAATTCTTTTAAGACATTTCAGGTTGTTCATATTTGTTTAGGTTATTCCCATTTTCTATAAAAGGCTAATCAGTAAATGTAAACATTTTTCTGTAATTAAATTTTTTTTACACTAAAACAAAAGGGGGAAAAATTGTTTTTCATTATTTATATTTCATTGTGTCAATCGAATTGACCTAAAATGATTTTAACATCCTCGATTTAATATATTTAGTGTAATTTTTATATTTTATTAATTCATCCCACAGGCTGGATTGGACCCTTTGGTGGGCTGGTTTTCGCCACATGTTTGAGACCCCTGTTTTAGAAACATCATTGCCTGCAGCTCCAAACTACACACATGGGTCACCTGTTAAAGGTAGAATAAGCAAATTTTAAGCCGCCACAGTTTTTGCATTTGAGATATCACTGTCCGCTCAGAGAGGCTTTCAGAGCTTGTAATTATTTAATACAATGTTTTTCCCCAGACAGCTCAACTGCAGTTAGATTAAGACGCAACACTATAAGACCATCAAATGTTGAACCACAAATGTGTCACAAAGTTTGCGGTGTTCTTAAGCTAGCAGTAGTGTTAGCTTATGGATCTCCCTTGCACTTCCCCAGCACCATCTTTAAGTTTAAATATAGTTACCTAAATAATATGGCTCTTTAAAGCTGTAGCTAAATGAGGCTCTGAACTGGCAGAATGGTGAAGGCTAAAGCATAAAAACAGGGGTCATATGACACATTTCTATTAATATATTTAAGGCGCAATTTGAGTTTTTGCATCAGAAAATATTTATGGAAATGGGACTGTTGTTAAAAAATAAGTTATAACATGGCCCATTTAAAGGGAGAACTTCTGTGAACCAATCAGATGCATGTATTCAGGTAGCTACTAAATATGTTGTCTATTCAATTTAGTGGATTAATAAAATAAAAGTGAAAAAAGTGTCTTGTTCGTATAGTGGAGGACAGAACAAGATGCAAGTTAGTTGCAGACGATGATGATGAATGCAGTTCAACATTCGTAAGTATATTGAGTATGATATGTATATGTTGATTGAATTGAATGTTGCTGCCTTGGTAACGCATGGACATGCATTTTGGCGTCTGTGCTTCTGAAGGAGGTACATGTTTGGCTGCTGAGGTCGAACATCAGCACTCTCTCCAGAATTGCTTACTCCACCTTTAAGCTGAGGGCAGGAGCCAACTGTGTTTGTGTCTGGCTAACAGGTAGATGTCACTAAGGTCATCTATGACATAATATCGTGTTACACAGTTGACCTGGGTGTGGATCCCTGTCTCTGTCAATCTGCCTCTCAGATTTCCACTTTTTTCTGAGCTGTCCCTCTGGGTTTGGCTCCCGCCTGTATTATATACGTAGAGCCAGAAAAGACTAAAGGTTCAGGTTGACAAAGAAGCACATAAAAGACTGAAATAATCCGATTCCGCTTCTCCGTTTTTCTGCATTTGGGCAGATTACTGAGGGTTCTAGGAGGTGTGGTCTTTGGAACTATAGGTACCTGAGGTGCCTCATGTGGTATCTTGAACTGAGCTTTTTCTTTCTCTTTTGTTTTTGGTGCCATAAAACCTTGAGTTACAGAGGAAGTGGGGAGTGTTGTTTTGCTAAACGGGGAAAGAGGGTGGAGATGAGGGGGGGTTTTACTGACCCCCAGAGCAAAAAAGGGTGTAAAAGAAGAGGGTAAAGGGGCTCTGGTGTTGTGTCCCAGCCAATGTGGTGGATAAGGGGTTGTAGTAAAGTTCTCCTCTCCTGTAACAACCAGATATAGATGGGACAGAAAAAAACGGTCTCATGGGCTTTGAACATCTGTTGAGTTCCTAAATATGTCGGCGATGATGGTGGTGATGGTGGTTGTGCATGTCCTCCATTGTAATCCTGCCCCACACGCCAATCACGAAAGCTTCGATTTCACACTCGTTATCTCCACGGGCGATACGGAAGTAGCCATCCTCTCCCCAGTTCTTTCCCCAGGAGTTGGCAGCAATCTGCAGGAAAAAAAAAAAAAATCAGGGATTGTAAAGTTAATGGTTAATAGAGTTTTTCATTTATTTTATTTTTTTTTGTCTTTTTATTCTCAATTTCAGTTTAGTTGTAGTTTTTAAAGGTTAACTGGGTGATATATTTGTGATGTTGTAGATTGCAACCAAATGAATAACCATCTAAAAATAAAAAAAAATTAAAAAAAATGCAAAGGTCCCCATTAGGGTGGTTTGTTGTTTGTTTGTTCTGGACTTTTTAGTTGGGGAACATTTAAATTGGATTTATTGTTGTGCGTAGAAACCATGGAAACAACTCCACAGAGTAGAGTTTCAACTTTAAAACATTTCGATATCTTCTAGTAGGCATTTTCTCTTTAAGAACAACAACGACCAACATGGAGTGGTGCCTTTGTGAGCTCATAGAAGTCAGAAAGATATCAAAGTTCTTTTAAATGTATTACAGCATAAGCGACGGAGAAGGATGCAGCGTAAGAGATGGGCTGTGTGACCGCAAAACAAAAACAGGATAACTGACGGGAGATACCGAAATCTGATCATTATTAATTATACTAATTAAATGAATGTACAATTTAGTTAAATTATGTGGATTTATTAATGTAAAACCACACGGGTTTTTCAGTAAAAAGTAACAGACAAAAACAAAAGTGGAATACGTAATGAACAAAAACAAATTAACTGTATATGGCTGCCCTGGTGTCACATGATCATAAATTGGCCAACCAGGAGGTGCTCTCTCTGTGTTGCCTGCGTAGTTATAATCTGGCAGAGGTGCATGTGAAAGCTGTGTGGGCCAATGCGTCACTGTCTGAAGTGACGGCCTAGGTAGTAACACGTGACATCTGTGCAACCACAAATCCAGCTTAACTCTGAAACTTAATAATATAGGAAACAACAGTGGCCACCATGTTTCTGTGGTTCTTCACAACTGTCTATAATTTTTTTCCTTCTTTTTTTCCTGTTTTATTGCAGGTGTCATCCAGCATTAACATGCATTCCCATCAACCTCTCTTTTTTTAAACATTAATTCCCTGCCTACTAAATAGACTATTTATATATCTACTAAAAAGCCCAGATCAGGTAAACACTAGCTCTTACAAGACCAGCTCCATGAATTTTGGGGCTATGTGAGGAAAGAGTAGGTAGTTGTTCAGGTGATTGTAATCTGCAGCGTCACCATTAGATGTCACTAAATATTACACACTGATCCTCTACAAGTAAAATTCAAACTGTGTGACTTCAGATATCTTTGTATTAACAAGAAAAAAACATGAACTTACCCAATATTTTTTGGATGTGCCGTCAAAGTGTCTCTCCTCTCCCCACCTGATTCATAAAGCAAAGATAAGCATGTAAGTGAGAAGAAAGCATCACCTAAAAAGATATCCTCAAATCAGCTGTGTCAGAGTTGAGTTGCAGTGCTATTTTAACACAATGGCAGACTTCCAACAGACGTGCCTTCTGATGTAAACACGTTGCAGGAATGTGTTCACCTCGGCCACACTTGACATTACAGATAGAGCAAAGCAGGAAGGGGTGTATGTAGCTTTCAAGAAGAGGAAAAAAGTCTTTCATCTTCCAAACAACATCCTGAAAACAGAATATTTATGGCTGGACACCTCCCAGCTGCACTCCTACATCATTCCAACCCAATGAACACGGAGTTCCCCTTTTCCTCTGCCATTTCCGTTCTCCAGTCGGGAAACAGGAAGGAGATGGGAGGTTACGAGGATGCGAACGCCACTTCAGTTTTGACAGTGTACAGACAACAACAGAGTGGATAAACTGCGTGCGTTAGGATGCCTGTCTCGCTCGTTAGCAGCTTCGTTCCCAGGAAGATTTGGCAAAGGCTCAGAAATTCCCATCATGCCTTGTACTTTGGTCTTACTTTAGACCCTGCCAACTTTTTTGGTCGCCTGCTCGTTTCTGCTTGTCGTGATCAAAACATTCTCCCAAAGCCAATTCCCATCCTGTTTTTACACTCTGGGACTTTCGTTTCCCAAGAGACCGCTGGTGCCCAATCACTTGTTATCTTTTATAGGAGAAAGGAATGCTGGGAAATAGCATGGCTGGTGTGGTACTCTGCCAAGTCGGTAGCCAGACACCACAACACAGATAGATTGCGCCAACCGTCTATCAGCAAGTGACTTTATTAGCCCGGTTATTCTGAAAACGAGTCAGATGTCACATTGACCATGAGCAGACACTTTCAAACAGCTGCATAAACAACAGGATTCCAAACTGGAGAAGATCGGAAAGCTTTTAGTGGTAAATTTAATACTCTATAATAGGGCTGCTCGATATCGGAAAAAACTATGCAATTTCTTTTTAACCTTGCGATATATATTACAATTTTTTCTTCATTTTTTCTGATTTTCTTTTTTGAGGGAGATTTTTTTCTTTCTTTTATCTGATTTTCTTTGTTTTCATTAATTTTCTGTGTTTTCTTGGGTTTTTTCTTCTTCATTTTCGGTAATTTTCTTAGTTTTTTGTGATTTTCTTTGTTTTTGGCGATTTTCTTCTTTATTTTGGGTGATTCTCTTCTTTGTTTTCGGTGATTTTTCTTCATTTTGTGTTATTTTCTTCTTCATTTTTAGTGATTTTCTCTTGTTCATTGCTCATTTTTTAATGATGTTAGCAGCAACTGCGTATCAGGTACCCTTGAAATCAGATGAGAACACATTGAGTTCATTTCCCTCCTTCTTTGCAGGACCTGTGATGTTACTATTGTAACACACGTACATTGCGATGATGATGCTCATATGACATATTGTGCGGCTCTACTCTATAAATGTGTGATTGCAGCCATGTACACCTGTATATGTGTGACACCGTATGCATGCCTGATTTCCGGCATATTTATCAGTGTGGACAGAGCCAGACAGAATCGGACCACTGCTCATCTCTTATCTGGCCTCCAATCAGCTCACTCATTCGCTGCTGGACAATGATAGGCGTATTGCAGCGCCGATGTGCCCCGCCCCAGTCGAACACCCCTCAACACACCCCTGACCTCTCCTTTCTCCGGGGGGGACTGATCCCCTGTCTCTGTCCGGTGCAGTCAGGATCAGCGGCCCAGACAATACTCTTTCCACCACAGTGGAGCTCAATACTCTTTCGACAAACTTTCCCAGGCCCCGGGCTTAAAGGAACGCACCGCTATGGGATTTGGTCTATGTAAACACACTGATGGTTGTGGCTGGCAGGTTGGACCTCAAAACACCACGTTTTTTTCCCCCCCTGCCCTCATAGTTTAGCCTCGTCTGTTCCTAAATCAGCATCCCCGATACAGCTGCATCCACTTGGCTTAAACGTGACAGAATGGCAGTGTCAGTAGAAGGAACCAAAGAGCAGGCAGGAGGCATTTAGGAAAGCTGGGAAGCATCATCATCAGCATCATCTCACACCAGGCATACCTTTAAAGTTTATTGACATACCAAAGGTGGGGGTACACCTTATACCACAAAGTGTGATCATGACATGAGTGTGGCAAACAAACAGTTTTACGAACAGAGTGTGTTATGAAATATGTGATCTGAACAAGTTAAGTACAGGGTTTAGAATAGGAGTTGGGGTATTTGTGTTTAACAAGCCTATACACGCTATATAGTGTCATCAAACGAATCCCATAAAATATACACGCATACAAAACAGAGCTGAAGATCTTTTTGTAAAGGGCTATGTTTAGTCTTGATCAATGGCCAGTCAGATAAAAGCAGGAAAGACTACAAAGAAGTGAGTTTTTTTTTTTTTTTTTCTATTTCTCAGATGTTGTTTAATTCAGATGTCGCTGACTGTGTTTCTACTGTATGTAACTGTCAATTAAAAAGCAGAGACAAGCAGGCAGACAGGCAGAGACAGACGAAAGAATGTAAACATTGCCAAATGCTTAAAAAAAGCATACATTCTATGCCTACCTTTATAGAACCATTAGGCAGAAGCTGCTCATTTTAGTGATTTAGAAAGTGATATTAAGTAAAGGAACGTATCATTGTCCTGACAGATGCACTTCACAACCGACTGCCTAAATCACAGTCAGAGATTTACAAGTTGAAAACACGTTCACGGGTCAAATTCTCTGCCTCTCACTGACCTCACTCAAAGACAGCGGCAAACAACTCCTCGTGTATATGTTTTCAGCAACTCATGGATGAAACAAAGTTGTAATTCTATCGCTCAAAAAAATACTGGTTTATTTATTTAAGGTATGTTTTAGTGTTTACTCTGGGAAAAGAGAATAATTTATGTGACGCCTATGCACAAATTCACTTTTCTGTCAGTTTCATTATCATTTTTAACTGGGTCATGATGGAATATGTTTATGTGTTGATTATATTTGTTAATTTGTCTGTTGATTTTATCTGCTGTGTTGTTCTTATCTGTTGTTTTATGGTATATTGTTGCTTTTATTGTGCACTTTGAGATTTGGTGCAAATGTAAAGTGTGTTACAAATAAATTATCATTATTATTATTATTATTATTATTATTATTATTATTATTATTATTATCATCATTATTATTATTATTATCATCATCATCATTATTATATGTTTATAGACATCCTAATTTTTCTGTTTGCATAGTCTGAATTAGGCCTTTACATGCATTTTCTGACTAATAGGTGTGGAATAGGCTTACAGTCATGGAAAAAATTATTAGACCATCAAAAGTCATCAAAAACAATGGTTATCCAATCAAGTACTAACTCTAGTGTGTATTATGTGACTAAAACAGAAAAGAAAACATGGAATGTCTAAAAGCATTGTTTTTGTCAGTGCAAAGCCATAGTTATTGATGTTAAAACTTATGCAATTTTGGTTATTATCAAGAAAACCATGGAAAATGGATAGATATCAGCTCTTAAATTAAACTCTTATGAGCTATTTTTGTTGTTATCATCATATTTCTCCAAACAAATGTACATTTAGTTGTACCAGGCATTAAAATGAATGAGAAATTGAAGAAAACATAGGGAGGTCTAATCATTTTTTCTGCAACTGTATGTGCCACTTATGCAAAAATTCACTTTTCTCTCAATTTCATCATCATTTTTAACTGGGTCACGATGGAATATGTTTACAGAAATCCTTATTTTCTGTTTGCATATTCTGAATTAGGCCTTTAGATGCATTTCTGACTAATAGATGTGGAATGCTTGTATTATTTTACTTTTGTGAAGATTCTTTAGACCTGTATGCCTTGCATTCAGAATAGAAGTCTCGTCTGTGGGTTTTATAGCAGGTTCTTAAACACAGCCCCTGTTTACAGGAGTAGACACAAAGATCCTCTACGGTACATAAGGACAGGAGGAGAAGCACCTATTTGAAAGAAACACCTATTTGAATCACCATGTATTGAGTTTGTCCAAGTACCATTTCAAGGAGGTGTTTAGTGGAACGTCTGCCATCTATTGTTTATCAGGGTTTGTATGGTATGTATGCAGTGAATAAGGAATTTTGCCTTTTTCAAAATATGGGCAAGAACCGAAATATTTTGTGCATGTAAACATTGTCACTGATCTAAATGATAGCAGGAATGTTTTGGCTTGAATGTAAAAAGGACAAAAAAAAGAGTGAGCGAAATGGTCAGTGAGTCAGAAAACTCCATGAAAGGTGTTGATGGAATCGCATATAAGTGAGAGGAAAGAGGAAGATGAGGGGGAAAGAGAGACAGAGGGTGGGGGTAGGCTTTCCAGGTGTGTCAGCCGTCTGCCCGCCTGCATATTTGTGGTCGCTGTAGTTAGAAGATAGAGAGGATTGTGGCGGGAGGAGGGGGGGCCTTGTCTGGGCAGACAGAGGAGTGGAGCCAAGGTGTGTCTCTGAGAGCAATTGACTAGGAGGGAAGCTTATTCACATATCTCTGCCGGCTACACACACACACACACACATGTGGGTGAAGCTTTGTTGAAAAGATTCAAACCTGATGCAAATGCAATTAACACCTGATTCATCCTAAGTAAACTATTTCTGCTAAAGCGGAATCTGTTGAGCATGTAGCAACAGTCACACTAGATCCATATCTGTACAGACCTCCATCGGTTTGTAGGTGAATGTGAACTTTGTGTGACTTGGCATGTGGATTTAAAGGCAACGTGCCTTTTGTTGTCCTCGACACTACTTCAACCAAAACGTTTCCATAATTAATCACAGGGAACATGTTAAGTCTACATTTGACACTTTTGCATCGATGTTCACTGAACTCGTTGAGTGTGTGTTGAAGAAGACTAACTCTATTATTGTCTCTTAAGCTGTAAATCGGTTCGGGTGGGGTTAATAAGGTTGTATGACTCAATTGTTGGATTAAGTATGAAAATCCCATGCAAACAAAACAAAAATCTAAACCTATAGAGACTTTAAACTAGGGGTCTCAAACATATGTGAAATGTGAAATGAAATTGCGAAATAAAAAAATGACACTGAAGATACTAACAATCAAGGATGTACAGACCAATATGATCTAAAGTGGGTCAGACCAGTAAAACACTATCATATTTACCTATAAATACTGACACACATTTTCAAAATTGGTTTTAGTGTAAAAAAGTTTAATTACATGAATATGTTGACATTTATAAACTATCCTTTCACAAAAAATGGGAAAAATCTAAAATGTCTCCAGAAAAATAAGTATATTTTAAGTAATATTCTGTCTGCTATTAAATGTTTTGTGTATTTGTAGATCCACTATGATCTGTAGGTTGTCATGAACATGTATAAATGACAAACTGAGACATAATATTGTCAAAATTGCAGTTATTTTTCAGGTTATTCATGTTATTCACATTTTTAAAGGATAGATTGTTGATGTAAACATTATTATAACATAATTTTAATGTTTACACTGTAATAATTTTACTGGTTCGGTCTCTTCAGATCATACTGGGGGGATGTGGCCCTTGAATTAACATGAATTTGAGATCCCTGCCTTAAACACCATGTAGTTTTATATCAGCTTGACTTACCCGATGATCCTGACCGAGTGTGTGCCATGTTTGCGGTATTGTGGAAGTTTGGTGAAGCTGACGTCACTGTGTTTGTAGATCCCACTCTTATAGACAAAGAAGTCCTCATGAACCTCCATAATAGCTGCAAGAACAAACAAATCCGAAGAATTACAAGACGGATATACAGTAATACACAGAAATACTCACAAAATGATTATGATTTATAAAGGTAGCTGAATGGAGTCTGGACAATGGAGGAAACACCTTGTTCAACATGCTGAATAATCTCATACAAATACAGAAAATTCCCATTTTTCTCATGAGTCATGTCATGTGCACACACAGACATCAGATGAATCAGACAGGTGTGTTTGTGCTTGTATCAGCACTGGGAAGGCCCCTTTGAAATGTTATAGGTTATAGATCACCCAGAAAAAATTCAGTAATTAGTTTAGATCATTTTTCTAAGGAATATTTGTTCTGTTTTGATATTCACTGACGTTTTGAGACGTGTCCACACAGTCGTTTTTTTTTTTTTTTTTTTTTTTTGAAGTGAAGGAACTTGTATAAGAAGAAAAAATATCCCCGGCAACATAGAAGTACTGATTCAACTTCTTAAGTCAAGTAAAGTACAAATGTACAAGCTCTGAAATGTACTTAGAGAGTCAAAGTGAAAAGTATTTTCATTATTTGTGTTGATATTAGTTCTCCTGGTCTTGGATATTTGAATTTCTCAATAGTCAAGTCTTCCTCCTTTGTCTGTTTTATCTTGTCATTTTTTTAATCATGTTTCAGTTCTTTTTTTTTTTTTTTTACTTTGCTACATCTGTACAATGTAACATACACTGCTCTGAATACTAAAGGCTTGTCTATGCATTAATCAGAATCAGAATTGCTTTTATTCGCTAAGTATCTCCACTAATACAACAAATTTTACTTTGTTTTTTGAGATTATGCACTCTTTGTACAACTTGACAAATACTCATAAACACAACTAAAACAGAGTTTAAATAAGTAAAAATATGCATGGATTATATTCCAGAGGTGAGTAATCCCAGGTTCAAGTCAAAGTCCTGCCATGTATTGGTTCTACCTGTTAACACAGATGATTCCACTACTGATTCCATCTACCTGGATGAGGAGTCAGGTTCATCAAAATGGGCTGGTTCAGTGAACAGGTTGGTACCAATACATGGCAGGACTTTGACTTGATGAGCCTGGGATTACCCACCTCTGTTATATTCAGTCTGTTCAATCACTGAAGATGTCTCTGCTCTTCCAGTGAGACCATACTTACTGTGATGTCCATCTCTTTTTAATTTGTTTTTTTACTGTGTTCTCAAAGATCAAGGTTCAACGTCATTTTAGTGTTTGTAATGTTTCACATGAGACAAGAGATGCAGTCCATAAAGCCATTTCACACTAAGTTAGACGTCACTTTATTTTCTTTATGACAAACATCAACCTTCTCATGGAATTATTATTAAAGGTATAAAAATTATTATTGCCAAGTGTAAAATTGTCTTTTAAAAAGATGATCGTCATATGTTTAATTGAGAGCACAATTCAAATTGGATCAAAAAAATGTCTCTAGAATTATGTCATTCTTTTACCCTGTTGCTAATGTTGGGCTGCACAACTGAACTCTGTGTTCCTGCAGTGATTCATCAAAGTAGGAATAACTTCTCAGACTTGTATTCTCTCCGGAGATCCAATGTTCCTTTGCTGGGAACACTGCAGGGCCTTCCAACGATTCAGGACGACACACACACAAACACACACACATACACACCTCCGGCTTTGTGAAACTCAAAAAGGAAACTTGTCATGAAGCCAAAAAGTCTTTCTGGACAGCTAAACAATAAAACAAGAGGCTGGCACAGGCTCATAGAGAATCACACACTCACACACGTGATTGCTATTTAAGTGTACTTGACAATGGTCCAGATGGGCACCAGACAGTGAGGCTGGACTACTGAAGGAAGGTCAGTTAGACTACACTGACGTAAAGGTCCATCACTTCAGTCCAGGTGTCTAAGGTCAAAGTTGAACCAACGGACAGAACCATCAGAATGACAAGGTCAAACGTGACATCACCAGAGGTCAGACATCCAACAGAAGGCTTCAAAGCACATGTGTTTAAAACTACGTCCCTCAGGAGATCAGTGCTGCTTGAGGTCTAAGAGTGACGGTCACCTCCAATTAAATAAAATATTAAATGATTTGAAGGCAAAAACACACACACAGACACAGATCATCTTACCTTGCACGGGGCCATTATCCATAATCTCCTTCATAATCTCCTTTTCCTGAGAGAAGATAGATGGGACGATTCATGGGAAGAGAAGAGATAAACAGACAGAAAGATCGTTACATGTCAGTGAGATGGAGAGGAAGAAAACAGCCCCCCTGGATGTTAAAAGTCCGATAATAAGATTGAGTCCAGCAGGGCCTCCTGGCCTTAATGCCTGGCTTATTGACTTCACAGACCGTCAGCAGACAGAAACAAGGCTGTAATGATTGCAGGAGACATTAGCCCGTCATTTAGCACTGATGGATGCTGCCTGATAAACCACATTTTAGCAACAGCTCAGTGATAGACTTTGATTTGGATAAGGAGCTACATGCAGAGACCGCTTCTGAAAAGTGTTTTAGTAAACATGACACTTTACATTAGATGAAGACGGAGGGCTGAGTGCCTTACAAGATGAGGTGAAAGATGTTTAAAATGAATTAACATCACTTTACAAATTCGTTTCATGCAAGGATTTAACTGTCCCTTTAATTTCTGTAAGTGATTAAAGCATTCCTTGATTTTCTGTTAACATGGAAGTGTCATGCCATGTCATATCATGTCATGTCAGAAACTAACTTTGGTTTACTGAACATAGTAAAGCAGCTGAGTACGAGCACAAAACACACAGAAACAGTGCAGTTATTTGATATTACACGGTAAACACAGTAATCCAATTTTACATAGGAATTTGAGACTATAAACAACGGAACAAAATGATAAAACTTGATGTTGCTATTCAGGGCTCAGTCTGTAAATGGGTTTAATTCAATCACTGGCAACTATATCCAATAAATTTGGAAATCTAATCTCAGAAAATAAAATAAATTAGTATTGCGCCATATCATATATCAATCGATCCTCTCAGTTCTGATTGCAATGGGCTGAAACTTGAACCACAAGTAAAAGTACAAACTCTTTCCCTTTATGGCTTAATCCTGTACATTCCCATGTTCATTCATAGGGAGGCATTTATGCATGAGGAAAGTGTGCAGGAACACATGTGAGGGAGATTACAGTGTACAAGTGCACGGGGTTGGAAAATTGTACAGAGATCATGTAAAAATGGTGTATTTGCTGCAAGAAAATGCCGGTTCAGACTGTTTCCTGGGCTGGAGTTGTCAGCGTGTGTGTGTGTTTGTGCATTCTGTAGCTTTGTGAGTGCTTCTTACGTTGGAGGAGAGCCTGTAGGGTGGGGTGGACTGGTAGATGTCGTTGTGGTAGTTGTGAGTGTTGGGGCAGCGCTGGGTGGCCTGCCTCTTCCCCCGGCCGATGGAGCGGCTCTGCATCATGCAGCGGCCCACCTCTGCCGGAGTCTGCTGAGGGGGTCGGTACGGGTAACAGTCTTCTGTCACCACTCTGAGAAGAAACAATGACACGGGCAGAATATTACAGAGCTGACACCAGGGCATTATGTAATAGTACAGCAGCCATGGGTCAAAAATCAAAAGAATTGTGCATATGTGGATACAAGCATGCACTTTTCAGGATGTTATAAATAAGCTTTGCATCTTCTCACTCCTTTTTGGGCGACTAGGGATGTATACTAGTGGTGAATTACTGTATATATTTATGTATATTGTGTACACATAATGATATGTATATTATTTCATCTTGGTGCCTATAATC
>JAPTGZ010000003.1:4894410-4904426 GCA_029814645.1 Fowleria isostigma
GACATTCCATGTTTTCTGTTCTATCTGTTTTAGTCACATGATACACACAGGAGTTAGTACTTGATCGCATAACTATTGTTACTGATGACTTTGGATGGTTTTTTTTTTTTTTTTTCCCTAACTTTAAATAGAAATGGATTGGATTGGATTAAATTCAATAAATATTAAAAAATGACTTAAAAAAAAAAAACTCCAATCCTTTTAAACAGTTGAAATGTTAATTTTATTAATATGGTTTAGTCATATTAATAAATAAAAATGCTGAAATGCATCTGATCTTTATGGGTCTAATGTTAAAATGCCATGACAGAAAAGGCTTTTTAATTGTTGGTGAGTACCCTGGAGATGTCGGTCCACATCCACTGAGTACTTCACATACTTGTTTGAAGAGTTCTGTCTTGAGTATTTTTCAGTTTGAGTGTTTTGATTTGCTGCACAGAGGACATGTAACTCAGTTTTGCCAGATACGCCTGAAGAGCTGTGACACAAAATAACAACTCCACTGTGTTTACTATAAACAAATATGTGATTGTGCATTGTTTGGGTGGTTCGGAGGCCAAGAAGGGAGGAAATGCACCAGGGCCAAGAGATTATGCATGTGTTTGCATCTTTCTTCAAATCCAAAGAACCTAATGTTTAAGTATGAAGAATAAGTCCACACAGTACATCTACTGACAGCTGAAGAAGAGAGAGGGAGGGGAGGGTGCTTTCCCAAAGTTTAAGCCATTTATGAGGAAAAGATTTATGGGGTTAAAAGAGAAATGAAAGAAGAACGATAGGTTTACATACCATAAATTGCAGTTCTCCTTATATGTTTGTCCTGTAAAGAACCTGTTTCCATTTCTTTCACAGGTGCCTGAGAGGAGACAAAAAGAGGCAACTTAATATATTTGATGTGGGAAGTGTTAACAGCAGCTCAGTGTGTGTGTGTGTGTGTATGTGCGCGCAAAGTGTGGGTCTGTGTGTAAGTGTGCACCCAAAATATGCGAGGTCTAAGAAGCTCTGAGCTCCAGTAATCCAGTGTAGGAATGCGGCCTTAGCTTCTTTCCTGCCTTCCCAGGCTTCTTGTCATGCTTTAACCAGCTTACACTTCCCTTCAGCACCTCTAGTGAACACTGAAGGCCCCAAACACAGCCCACCCATTAAATCAATAATTAAACCCCAAAGAATGCTCTACCTTATTAACCTGATGCATTGCCACTGAGCATGAAAAACGATGGGTGACTGATTCAGCCTTTGACTGATTTCTAAATGAATCTGATCGATTACAGATAAATCCTGCTTGCATAAATGCTGTTAAAGAGTCGCTGGTAGGGATTTTTATCTGTGATATGATTTATAACCGAAGGTGCCGTCAGTGTAAATGTGTTAAGGAATTTCGGGCATGATGTTAAAGTGTGAATTTACAGTGTGAATACCTTTGGCCTCTGGTGTGAGGCCAAGCACAGTGAGATTTATGACGGAGATTCCCTCCTTACAGCTGTCTGAGCCAGTCCACCACCACTCACTGCAGAGCGTGACTGTGGCATTTATGACCAGTTTTATGCACATTATTATATGTATGACACTTTTTACACGTTTTCGCTGTACAATTTCTGTGTACTTCATCCATCCCGACTGAACTGATCTCCTTAAATGCATTTAAATCCAAACTCAAAGTGCTAGAGGTTAACTCAATTATCTCGCACTTGTTTTTTATACTAAGTGTACGTTGTAACTGTGGTTGTATTTCATGCTGCCTCTTGGCCAGGTCTCACTTAAAAAGAGGGTTTTAATCTCACTGGGATTTTTTTTTCTGGTTAAATAAAGGTATAATTAAAAAAAATCCTTTCACATTATAAATCATATTCATGCAGCATAATGCGCAGAAGTGGGACGATCAAATATCACAGACAAACGTAGGTAGATGTACTCCTAGATATAGAAAGTGGGAGGGACTTCAGACTATATTTCAAGATAAAGCGATATATTAACACACATCTATTGTAGCTTGGTAGTAAAACCACAACCTGGTAGTGACATTATACTTGATGGAACACATATTTCTGTATTCATTACATCCAACACAATAGTGTGTTCCAACCACTTAATCTGATAAAAAATCTGAAATGTTATGTTATCTACTTTTCTGTATCATGGATCATGTATCATGTAAGTGGTTGAATGCTTGTCTAGTGATTCCAGAAAAGTTGTTTTGTTTGTACAGTGGTGGAAGAATGTTTTTGGACACCCTATGCATTTGTGATATATTGTATATTGCATTAAGAATCACTTTTAAGGGGAAAAGGACAGGTAGAAAATAACTCTTTGCTTCTATCTCATTCTTTTTTTTGTTTTTTGTGTTTGTATAATTGTTGTACTGTTTGTAATAATGGACGAACAAACCGAAATAAACAATTAAAAAAAAAAGAATCACTCTTAAGTCATTGAACTCTGTCAAGTATTGTTGCATTCTCTAAACCCACATTCTCTGCACGTGCTCTGTTCCATCAAGGTCAAAACTAAATGTTTCAGCAAAATAATGAAACAAATCAAGGACATGTTGAAACTACAGAGTTTAGTTTTGGGGGTTTTCATTTTCCACTGTGTCTGTCTGATGCAACTTCACATCTTGAAACACAAAACATATTTTTCTGCAAATATTTCATGATATTTGAGATTGTGTAAAGTTTTCAAAGTGTCTGAAAACTTTTTTCCACAACTGTACATGGTCTGATACCCTCCATATCTTTAATATGCAGTTAAGTGACAGTGATTTGTCCAATTTTTTTACATTTGTAGGACTTAAACACAGCTGTATGACGTTAACCTTTAGGTAACAGCGTTTGAGTTTCATAACCTGAACATGGCCATCCTTGTGAAAATGGTCTATTGGCTGGAAAGTGTCTACAAAGTCACTGTGTAAAGGTCAACAACCAGAAACATAAAAAATATATCAGAAAATATGAGGTTAATACAAAAACACAGGCAGAAGGTCAGTAAATACACCATGAGGCTCAAGCAAAGGCAGGCTTATCAGTCCGGTTTACCTTTAATACATTTGAATTGTAACTCAATTTTCAGGTAAAAAATCACTGTTTTCAGTGATGCAGCAGGTAAAACTTTAATTTTATTTTATTTTTGAATCAAAGTGAAACTTTGCAGACAAAATTAGATCAAAATATTTCTTATATTAAAATGTTTATGCACAAAAATTGTTTTCCACAATGTTGTACTCCTCGACTGATGTGACTGATTTGTCATCTATTTAGCACTTACACATATTGGTCACATTTTTACATACAAAAATATATGATATGTTTATGTGAGATGATGCAGAACAACACTATGCAGTAGTACAAATCAGTTTACAAAAACTTTACATTAGCAAACTACAGCATTAAAATGCTCTAACAAACTGCATGTTAATGGTAAAAATAAAGTCATGTAATAATAATAATAGTAATAATAATAATAATAATATGCTTTGAATATGGTTTCTCTTTTGATATTTGGAAGTACATTTGGCTAATAATACTTCTGTACAGTTATTTAAGTGACGCTGTCTTCAGGACTTTTCCCTTTACTGAACTGTAACTGAGTATTTCCGCACTGTATTTCTGCCTTGCATTTTGTAAAGGAGTATTTTTTCCTACATGACGTAATAAGCAGCTGAATTATGTGATAAATACTGAACTATGGACTTTGCAACAATGTTGAGACTGGACCACAGGCACAAGAAAAAGGACCCATTGTAAAAGTCTGTCACCTCCTTCCTTTTGAAACGCCACAGCTTTCCTCGAGGCTGTGGTCAAATATGTGCACATGGATAGGTGTCATGAGCCCTTTAGTCTGCGGTCCAGGGAACACATACCTGCCAGGACCTCTCTCTGTCGCCCGTTGCACCCGTTGTCTCTCCTTTCCTCTACATAGTCTGCATTCTTTCTCCTGACCTCCATTCATCCCTCCATAGTCCACCCCTCCTCCCTCTGTCTGGGTTCATAAGAAGCTCACTGTTCCCTGCTCTATTCTCAGGTAGGCCTCCACTGCTGCCGGCACATTTTACACCTCTGCACACAGACTAGTGTCAGCGCCACTGCCAGGGACAATCAGCTGAACCGTTAGCAAAGTGAAAATGGTGTTTCCTTTTTGTTAAAAGTGGTGGTGTAACTATGTTGTTATGAATCCCTTAACTATACAAATTTGAGCTATTTTTACAACTTTATTCTGTTCAAGTACTTTTTGGATGTAAATGTTATACATTTTACACCACTTTTTACTAGTTACTTACAGTGTTCAGCATAAATAGCTACACCACCTTTGAAAAGTAAGATTTTAATCAATATCTCAATGAACTTAAGCACAATTTCAAAAAATTTGGACAAAACTGAGTTTTATAGAACATTTCCTTAACTGAGAACATGATATGTTGTATCGTGTCCCATAGAAAATTTTGATTCTTGATTCTCAAAGAAAACTAAAGTTTTTTTGACAAATCTGTTGGACTCTTTTATGCTGAGCACTGTAAATTCATATTCGATCAACTAATAACTTATGAAGTATGTTGTAACTGAAATACAGTAACTCATAATGTGATACTATAACAATATGTGACATACTATAACAACTAAATCACAATCATGTTGCAACACTTGACATATGTCTGAAACTAAAGAGGAGAAATTCCCTCTAAAAAGATAAAAAGCAGGAAATATGTACCTATTCACTGCATTGTGGTGTCAGTTTGAAGCAGAGGAGCTTTGTGCCCAGTGAATATACATATTGACACATCACCACACTTTGTGATTTACTCAAAGAATATACAACATATGTTCTTTGACTGTCTTTTGTTTTTTATAATGTGATAAAGTTTGATAGATATTAATGTGTATATAACTATTAAAAGTTGCAGTTGATTTCTCAGTGTTAATTGTAATGCATTAAAGAATAGCAGGTATGTACTGTAACTGTGGTTTATTTTCAAGCCTTGTGCTGTTTTGCACTGGTTTTATGAGTTCAGCACAGTTTACTGCTCTGCTCTGTAATGTACTCAAAAAGGGGCACACATTCTTACCAATAAAAGGTGGCTGCACTCCTAGACAATGGCCCCAGAAGTCTGGGCAGCAGTCGGAGACGGTGCGATTGCAGAACAGGTCACAGTAGCAGATGGTGTCCAGGTATGGCACTGTGCACAGGTCATCTCTGCCAGGACAACAGCCTCCTCTCCTCTGACAGTAGGAACCAAACGGGTCCCTGATGCCACCCACATGAAGAGGGCTAGCCAGCTCCCTCTTGGTCCTTCTAGACAGGATTCTGTCTGCAGTTCCCTCTCCCACCACCAGGAGAAGCCCCACCACAGACAACAGGATGAGTTTCATGATAAACCTGTCAGCGAGAAGACACAGGAAATAAAATGTTTACAGTAAAGTTGATAATATTAAAGCAGATCAGATAAATGATGAACATTTGCTTTTTCAAGTGCAAAATACTTCATAGCCAGAGATGCAGAAGTTATAGTGAGCAGTGTACCCCAGGTTGAGACTGATGCCAACAGAATATCCATCTCATGCTGTGTATTTCACATGCACATCCCTACATACACATGCAAATACAAAAGACAAGTGTAAATGTAGCCAGCAGCAAATGGTCCAAATAGACACCCACATGATCCACAGAGATCATCTGCTTTCCTTCCAGCCAGCCAAGGCAAACAACAGCTAATATCAAAACACACTCACCAAGAACAGGATGGAAAAAAGAACTCAATGACAAAAACACAGGATTATTTACTGTAAATGTTCAACAATGTATGTTGGCATCTCTTAAGGTGTTTGGGTGAAACATTGGTCCTATGGCTCCATGTGTTTTAAACTAACTTCCTGCCTATGTGAATACTTCATGTACTTGCATATTGTTTTTCTTGCACAGTCACTATTTTACACTGTTTGGTGTATTGCCATTGCATATTGATCTATCTATACTCAGAGGGTCTTGTAATGAAATATATTAATGTATCTAAAGTGGAACTACCAGCACTGTTACAACAAGGGAATGGGCATTATTATATGAGATTAGGCCCTTATCATGGTATCATAATGCAAGATAGCATTTTGTTGTCAAAGCTAATCTATCACAGTGGAGGAAATTGTCTGGGTAAACAGACCAGCCAACATCCGGCATTAATGAACCGCAGAGACAGTGGAATTTATCTCAATCCATAGATTATATATAGATAGTTGACAAAGCCTCTGTTACACCACCCACTGTGTGGTCTCCTGTTCTGAAACAGACATGAACTCACTAAGCTACTGCTAATGCTAACTACATCACTAGCATGTGATGTAGTTAGCATTTAGTGATATCACCATTAGTAATTAGGTTAAATAAGTAATTTAACCTATGACAATTAATGTTAATGTCAACATAACATAATGTATAATCATACTTACTAGCCATTAGTTATTTAGCAGACTAACTTGCACTATAAAATCTAATTAATATGATATGAAATGAATGCTAACGTCAGCTACTGTAGCTAAGTTATGCTCAGAGGTATTGTAATAAAATACGGGTAAACTTCATGACAACATACCCTGAAGGTCATGTTAGTGTAATTTAATCATAACTACAGTAGACCTGCCCTTAAGAGAGACATAAAAATATTTTTTATCGAATAAACATGAGCAGAATGTCTTACTCAGAAGCTAAATTAAGCTAACTATCAACACCCACACAGCAGAAACAGATGTCGCTCATTCAAAAAAAGTTGTTACGCTAATATTTCAGGAACAAAATCTGAATAGTACCAGAATAAAGAAAAAGGGACTATCTTTCTTTCTTCTGTCCAAGAGTATTTCAGTATTTGTGAGCCTTTTTTTCTAAAACTATCTAGTTTTATCGCAGACAATCTGAAGAATTCATTCTCATAAGATCAATCTTCTTACATGAAATATTAGGATTGCATTAAACATTTGTCTTTTCTTCTGGAACATGAACATGGAACTTAAATAATACAGACCAGGACATTCTTTTGTTCCACACCGTAGCTAAACATGTTTATTTGTGTAATGAAGTTGACACTTTAACATGGGGTCTATGGTTACTTGTTATTGGAGCCTCTCGTGACCACTTGAGGAATTGCAGCTCATGACTCTACAGTCGTGGAAGAAATATTAGACCACCTTATGTTTTCTTCAATTTCTTGTTGATTTTAATGCCTGGCACAACTAAGGTGCATTTGTTTGGATAAACATAATAATAACAACAAAAATGGCTAATAAAAGTTTAAATTAGGAGCTGATATCTAGCCATTTTCCATGGGTTTTTTGATAACCAAAATCACTTAAGTTCTTAGATCAATAGCTATAGCATTGTTCTACCAAAAACAGTGCTCTTAGACATTCCATGTTTTCTTTTCTGTCTGTTTTAGTCACATGATACACACAGGAGTCAGTATTTGATTGCATAACCACTGTTTTTGATGACTTTTGACAGTCTACTATTTTTTCCGCTTATATTAGCTTTACTTTTCAGCCTCACAGGGGGTCAGTGGGAAAAACAACAGATATATTAAAAAATATAATGTGAACATACTGCAGTAAGACCATTCTTTTTCTGCGTTTGTGTGTAGACTGACACCTGTAGTGCCTAGTTTCTACACACAATCAATCCAATCTATTTAGGCTTAACAAAGGTCAAACATGTTGGAATGAAGACGTGAATGGACAGCCTGAGCAGGAACCGGACAAAGACAAGGGGGGTTGGCCGCTGCTTACATAAATAGTATCATTAATTATCCAATCAGATCTCAGAACATAATAGGCACCCTGCACATAAAGCAGCACTCCGGAAAGGATCTTTGCTGTGCTGTTTTCAGCATGACTGCGCCTTTAGATGAATTGCACACACACCCCAAACTCTCTCACACACACACACACATACACGCACACACACACATACAATCAAGCATATGGCAGCATGGATGGGCAAGACTCCTCCTTTACACAAGTGTATTGTTGTAGCAGACTGAGCACCAGTGCAATAAAAAGTACCCACTAGTCTGTTAAATGAGCTGCTGAGGCCTTAGGGTCAAGCGGTCATTAAAAAAAAGACAAATGCTGATCCCAATGCTGGCTGCTAATGGTTTATTACCTCATCAATGGCATCCTTAGAGAGCAGCTAGAGTTCACACAGTAACTTACAAAAAAAATTCAAAGCCAACTCCCTGCAGATTTCAGTATCGATTATATTGGCTGCTTTTCTCATTCGAGAAACTCAGCAAGATGTCATTTTCAATTATATCAGCAACGCAACAAGAAGCTAGCAATGCAATCACCACTGAGCATCCAAAAGATGATACTCTTGATGTATCATTACATTTTATTATAGTTTTACGTTTGAAGCTGGGTTTTGTAGCATCACAGAAGGTGCCATATGGCTCATCAGTGCTTCAGACAGCTGTAGCCGAGTCACTGATCCCACACTGCAGCCACAGGACACATGAACCTGCGCACACACACATACATACACACACACACATATACACACACAAGTATACTGTACAGATCATACACAGCAGCACAGGTCCAGCTGGTCCTTCATCACAGCTTCAGGAGCACATTTACCACCTGATCTGCAAAGTTCTCACAGCCAATAATTTACATGTATTTTCCACAGAGGATCCACAGCCTGATCAAATGAAAGTCAGACACTTTACAATCTCATTGCACCAGATTTAGCTTTGACTGTGTTACTGGTGTTTGCCAAGAGGTTGTTTCAAAAAATGAGAAGCTACTCAGTCCATCAGTTAGGGTTTGAAGTTGGAGTTTGATGTTTATTTAAAGGGACAGTGCGTATTAAAACACATTGTGTGCCAATACGCATGGCTGATTTCTGTCATAAAGAACTTTCTGCAGCTGAAACATATTAACCACTGCAGTAAATATCCAGTGCAAGGATCCATATCTAGGTGGAGACTACTGTTTTTGACCCATACTGCACATGCCAAAAGTGATATGTTCAATTTCAGTCAGCATCAGTTATAGTAAAACAATCTGTGTAAGAGAAGACAACTGACAAACTTTTACAGTTGTGGAAAATATTATTAGACCATCCTATGTTTTCTTCAATTTCTTGTTCATTTTAATGCGTGGCACAACTTAAAGTACATTTGTTTGGACAAACAATGACAACAAGAATAGCCCATAAGAATTTAATTTCAGAGTTGATATCTATTCATTTTCCATGGTTTTCTTGATAATAACCAAAATCACCGCAGTTCACCGAAGTTCTTACATCAGTATCTATGGCATTGTACTGACAAAACAGCACTTTTAGGCATTCCATGTTTCTTTTTCTGTCTGTTTTAGTCACATGATACACACAAGAGGTAGTATTTGATTGCATAACCATTGTTTTTGATAACTTTTGATGGTCTAATAATTTTTTTCACCACTGTAAATCTTTCAGTTTTGATTACCTCATTGCAGCTTTCCCAGAAATTATTTAGAAAAATCCCTAATGTCTCAATAAAATGATTCAGTGTGGTTGACAGTGTTTTATATTGGACTGCTGCCTTTTTTAAATGTTTTGTTTGATTATTTATTTATTCATTTTTTTTTGCTATTTCTCATATTATCACAGTCCTTGCAGTGCCCTTCTTTTGGTTGGTTTAGTAAGATGTGCTAATCTGGTTGATTTGTGACAGATATAATTTATTTTTGCAACAGCTATGTATAATTGGTCTGACTGAAACTATAAACTCAGGAATGTGGTAATTATGAGTGATTTTAACTGAAGCGATTGCATCTTGCAATATAACTTTTTTTATTTTATTCATTGACATTATTTACTATATATTTACATTATTTAGATTATTTCATTTTGGTGCCTATAATTTGTTATATTTTATTAGTATTTTTGCCTTTATTGGGTACATTTGTGTTCTGTATGTTGTGTTAGAGTTATTTTTGGTGTACTAATGCATGTTTACAACTAATTTCTCTGATATAATTGCAACGTACAAGTTTAAGTAGTGA
>JAPTGZ010000003.1:5103747-5114214 GCA_029814645.1 Fowleria isostigma
CTGCATACCACTTCTTTTTTTTTTTTTTTTTAAGGGGAGGGGGGGGATTGCACACATTGTGAACAGACACATGCTGCCCAAATCAGCAAAAGTTGTAAACTGAAATGTCAAACACACACACATTTGCGTAGATGTAAAACTCTCCTACAAGGGGCCTGACGGTTTAAAAGAGGATCCAGCAGGTTACTATGGCATGCCAGGAATCTGCTGGGAATATTGGCCTGCCTGTCTGAGCACGCAGGGCTTGGAGCGTCTGGATTGTACTCTTTCACTCTGTGTCTACCTTTGAAAAGATTCAGCAGGGGGAAGAAAAAGAAACATGAAGGTGGGGGGGTGGGGGTACTGAACAACAGATGAGTGTGTGAAGGTACTGAAGAGAGACGGGGGTGCGCTTATGTGTGTGTGTGTGTGTGTGTGTGTGTGTGTGTGTTGCCGAAGGAGGGGCTGTGCCTTGTCCAGTTTAGCATTAATCCAACACCAAGACAGAGTGCCAAAGGCTTTAACAGGGGGAGGTAAGAGACAGACAGGGCCGCTGTCAGACTGCTGCACAAACTGGCTATGTGGGTCAAATAAGACAGAACAGGAGGGCGACACAGGATGGGAGAGAGACAGAAAGAGAGAGACAGACATGACGGTACAAAGGGTGTAAAAAGAGAAGGGGGTCTCCTCCCTTTCCCCTCTTTTTTTTCTGACTCTGAGCCAACAAGCATGAATGGCTCCTGCTTTGGTCCACACCAACACAAAACAAGACGGCCTTTCAGACACCTCCAGTGTCTCCCTCACTTGGGTTCAGATGTGAGCAGAAGTGTAAGAAAATATTGGTCCCGCAATATATTGCAATATTTCATTTCACGATACTGTATCGGTATTAGGGCTGCATGATATTGAGAAAAACTGACATTCTGATTTTTTATTTTTTTTTAACCCTGTGATATGTATTGCAATATGAAAAAATATTCAGAAGGAAAAAAAAATGTGTGGTGCCAACGTAAAGGGTCAAATAAATTAGTTGTGTTACCTCAGCACTATTGTCATAAAACATGTGTTTCAGTATCATCCTTCTTGTAGCCGAAATAATTCCAAATAACTGACGTTGCTTTTCTTTTTGGAACCAAGTCTATTAATTTTTGGTGATTTAGATTAGATTACATAGAACTTTATTGATCCTTTGGGTAGAACCCTCAGGAAATTGAGGATTTTTTTGTGTTCATTGCTCATCTTTCAATTTTCTTACCAGCGACTCACTCCAAACTGAGTAAGAATTACGGCTGCACAATATTGGAAAAACTCACATTGCGATTTTATTTTTTAACCCTGCGATATATATATTGCGATATGAAAAAATACTAAAGAGGATATAGCTGTGTGATGCTGACGTAAATGGTCAAACTAATTTGTTGTGTTACTTGTTGTGACAACAATTGCAAAGCACTGTCAACACGAAACATGTGTCATACTTCTTGTAGCCAAAATAATTCCAGATAATTGACGGTGCTTTTCTTTTTAGCACAAAGTCTTTATTTTTGGTAATTTTCTCTTGTTTGTTTGCTAAGTTTTTAATATGGTTACCAGTGACTCACTCCAAACTGATTAAGAACGATTGTGATTGGCGGTACCCTTGAAATTACAGAAGAACACATAGAATTCATTTACCTCCTACATTGCAGGACCTGCGATGTGACTATTGTGCACACATACATTGCGATGACAATTTTGCAATACTTTCTTACACCCCTAGTCATACATGACATCTGCTGAAACACAAGAAATCGAGGGAATGAGTACTACAAAAGTGGTACTGTAATATTGTAGGTTATGGGTGTAGTTTTTTAAATTGATAACATCATCATTTATGCAATCTTTTCACAGCGAATAGAATATGAATTTTTGAGCAGGATCTCAAACTGTAACGTCTGCAAAACCTTATTTTGTCTGTTATTTTTAGTGTGTGTTCCGTGTACTGAAAACACCAGATGCTAAAACTTAATTTATCCAAATCCTGCACTTTAAGTTTTAACAAAGGAAAGTTTTGTGATATAGCATTAAATTCTGTTCAGATCAAATAAAAATGTGTCCAGTATCTGTGCATATTTCTGGCATAATTCATTTTTCCCAGAAAATGCTCTTTTAAAAAAAAAAACCCAACAACGCAGCAAACAAAAAATATTGCCTTGTTAACAGTATTGTATCATGATATATCACATCGTGATCCCAGTATTGTGATTTGTATTGTATCACCAGATTCTTGCCAATACACACCCCTGGATGTGAGGTAATTTCCTGAGTCCACCTTAGTCTCTTAATTCAACCAAGTTAAGTGCAGGCGACAAATTAAAAACTTACTGTGTAAATATTTTACAGTGCTAAATAACTCATTTAAAAAAGGGGGGCGGTTAACCCGATTGATTTTTGACAAGGACTGTCTCTTCTCATAGTGGAAGTTACTGAATAATACAGAAGTAGGACTGCTACAAGCCACTTTGTCATTCAGTTTTCAGCACAGAGTAGCCTAAATCAATGAGACAGAATGGCAGCAGGGGGGTGGCTTTATATAAATCAATCAGGCCGCTTGTAGCTATGGCATGCCAGGCTAATGATTGACCTTGACAATGTCTCCCCTTTTCTCTCTGACGCTCCAGTGTCCAGTTACATTTCAAGGTTGATTGAAATCCTGCAGTCACTTCGACAATCCCAGCATTCTACATGGCAGCGATGATGGACGGGAATTGTAGTTTTCCTCCTCAGCTTTGTGGGTGAACTCACCCCCCCCCCAGACAGTTCTTTGGTGGTCTGTGTGTGTTCTGTGTCGCTACGCTGGGTAACAACAGGACCGTGGAAATGGCTGAAAGAAATTAAATCAATGGGAGCCATTTGTTTTTCCAGCTAAATAGGATTTTACCGCCCATATCAGCACTTGATCTTGTGATATTTCTCAACAGGACAACCTTGTGTATCTGTGTGTGCCAGCTTGTGTGGCTCCTTCCAACTGGTAGCCTGATAAACAATAATTAGGCAATTCACTTGACAACATTAGACACAAGCAACACACTTATTACCATGGTAACAATGCTGTCGCCCAGAGGTAACAGAGGAGGATAGATGAGTTAAAACAGGAAATGATTCATTGATGAAAGATAACACACAGAAAATCACCTCGGCCTGTTGTATATATTCTGTTTGCTTGTACTTAAATCATATAAAATGCTTCCAACAATGTGCGAATTCTGAAGCGTATAATTTTATTCAATGTGACGGCCCATTTAATTTTGTTGCCTGTAAAAGCATCAAATTATTATCATCAGCATTACTTGCTGAAATTCAGAAATAAATGACTAAACATAATAGGGCTGCAACAACAATGATTTTAATAACTGATTAATCTGTAGATTATTTTAATAACTAACCGATTCATCATATAAACACAAAAGACTCAATTTGCAGACAATGATTACATCTCTGCAATGGCTTCGGGTATAGTTAGCAAGCACTAGCCTGCTACCTAGACTTGTTATGGCTCCGGTTATAAGCTATCAAACTAGCACTGTATGTACTAGTTCCAGTCAGTGATAAATAACATCAGTCTTGTGGCCTGATAAATGGAGATGTTATAATTACATTACTGTCTAATAACCAGCTAGCGGGCTAAAGCAATCATGTAAACACAGTAGGCTATCTTAAGCTAGGTGTACATTATGTTCCCCGTGGCCACTGTAGCCCTGTTTGCCCGAAACACAGTACACGGTGGGATTTCGGCCATTTTTTTCTCCTCCACATTCAAGTTTTGTTACATAAACAGCACACTACATTTTGACCAATCAGGTGGCTCGACAGGACACCAGCATCTGAAGCCTCAGCCATGCTCCTCTACACGCTACACTTAGTGTTGCCAGATGGAAAATGACAAGTTATCATACCAGAAACTTAGAATTATTGTATTTTGAGGAAAATTATTGTACATACCTGATTAGGTGTTGCTCAGGATCATTGAGTTCAGTAAAACATGACCCCAAACTGTGTACAGTAAGTCTTATGATACAGTTTGATTTTTAGATAAACAGCATTGTTAGAAAAAAAAAAAAAAAAAACATTTCAGCGTGGTTTTCATTCAACTAAACACGTTTGATAAACTTTTCCTTACTTTTATGTTGCCATGCTTACATCGTGCATCACTCGTGCTATGTTATGCGTTGACTGGCTGTGAAGAGGCACGTGAGACAACTCGCAACATTAGGCGCTGTGCAGGCTGTTTGCTAATAGTATGTACGGAAGGGGTCAAATTATCGTACGTCATATTTTTGGAGTAATTGATCATACAGAGGGTGAAATTATCGTACGTCCTGCAACTCTTTACCTAACTGGCATGGACTCAACTGAAGCTGCAAAGGTCTTTCTACAACCGCCCCTACTCTACTTCCGATTGGCGAGCGATATTAGTTTGGTTGAGGAAAAAGACACGTTCCCCTCACTTCATTGGTAGACAAGTCTTATGGGTTTTTTTTTTCAGTCAAACCCCACACGCACACACACACACACAAAAAAAAAAATCGGATTTAGACAAAGCACTAAAATATAATGATCAAAAAATTAATACCTAAAATACTTTCTGCCCAAGAACCATCAGATATTGTTTCAATGTAATCTAATGGTGCTGAAAATAATATCTCCTATAATCCCCAAGATATTTCATTAAGTCATTATTAAACTCTGTATTTTGTTATTATTTAGAGACAGAGAGAGACACCTATTGGCAAAAATGACATACTCCACGTCTAAAAACACACAGTGAGAGCCTGAGCTGTTGTTATTAAATCACACATATACCCCAACCCCCTCCCCGTGACCCTGTGACCTTCAGTCTAAATACACAAACCTCACTAACCACAGCAGCAGGGTGGAGGGGAGGGCAGAGGGGAAGTCAATATCCGAAAAGAAATTAAAATGCAAGTGCAAACTAGAGACAGGCTGAAGCATGGGGTGGGGGGGGTATCAACGTGTACAGTTTGCGAGAGAGAGGAGGACTGCGTACCGACGTGCCCGTAAGTGTTGCTCCTCCAGTTAGCTACCTACAGTACACCAGCATTACCATATTTCTATTGGTCTTACATCAGTGGAAAGTTTGTGTGGGAGCTCATGTGTGTCTCATATACAAATGCAGAACATAAAGCCCTCTCTGCTGACTTTGTGCAACACCTTCTATGGTCTGGCCCAAGTCCTAGTCAAACAAATACTGAGAGGGGCCATGATCTGCACAAAGAAAATCTATTTTCAATCTCCCCAAAAGCTAATAAATGTCAAAAAGCGATGCAGGCAAGTGGAGAAAGCCCATGTAAAGATGACTTACTGGCTGAGGAGATTCTTTGTTTCAAGCCTCTGATCTATGTATACAGTACGAAGCTTTAAAGAGAGTACAGGTCAGCTGATTAACCGGTTTCAACAATGGACTGGTATTGATATACGTTAGACTACAACAAATGTCTCAGTGGAACTTTCCTGATGTTTCTATAACATGATCACGCAAGGACAAACAAAACCCTATAGAGGCCTGCACATATACTCACTGAACTGGAGGGACACCCAGTAACTATTTTTAATATGAAAAATACACAATATCAAGGCAACATCACTGTGTGTACATGATGTGTTTGAACTAACGGACGTTCGATTTATATGCATACCAGGATTATTAATGAATTACACTGAAATGACGCTGTTGGTCTGTTGGAAAGTTGTTTCTGTTTTGACCTTGACAGTACTAGTTCCACATTTATCAAGTTTCTAATAAATGCAAATGATTGTTGATGTCTGACAAATTAATCTGAGCTTTTCTCTTCTCCAAACTATTGCTAAATATCAACTTTTATATATCAATTATCAATGGATCCCAAAAAGAAAGACTGTGAGAAATACTTAAAGCTAGCTGGAACACAGCAGCATATAGTTTTATTTTTTGCTTATTTTTTTTTTTAAATATTGCAATGCATTTAATATATGTAGTATTTTTATACTCATTCAAGTTGGCATTCCCCATAATACTGTGTATCGTTGTGTTGTACTGTGCAGTAAATCCGACAAACTCATCTCTGCTGTGTTGTCATAAGCTGCTCCTGTATGCTATATTAGGGTACATTGTGTTGTTCTGTACTCCGCATCGCTCCTCTCCTCTTCCCTGCGGTTCTGTTGTCCTTCATCGGGTCATCAAGACAAAGCGATGTCGGTGTTGGGTTTCTGACGAGCTGGGCTGTGTGTCTGTGTGTCTTTGAGGACAAACGTGGTGTCTGTGCTTTGTCGACATTGTCCAACACAGCAACTTGCTCTTCCTCCTTTAGCGGCTCTACATCCCTCTTCCTGTCGCTTCTCCAGTACTTTCCAGCCCTCTCTGTCATTCGTGGGTGTATGTTTCTCTCTTCCTCTGTCTCACTTACTTTCACCTGATCCCTTTCTTCCAACTTCTCAGAGGAAGTCAATGCTGCTCTGCTTGCTGCAGCTGAATCAGCGCTAATGTTGCTCTGCCAGCCCAGTCCTACATCCCTCCGTTCTTGTTCTCTCGTCTCATCCCTCCCTCCCTCGCTCGCTCGCTTAGAGGCACGTCACATCAAGTGGCCACTCATAGCAGCATCGGCTACTCGCTCCAACTCTGACATCACACCACTTTACATGAGCCTTCAATTCCTGCCCAAAAACACCTGATAGCGATGCAGACACAAACACAGAAGAAGGGGGTAAATCTCTCAGCCATATGCCAGTCTTGAGCCTGTAGATAGGCATCGTTTAAAGAGAATATACTTAAGGTAGGTGAATAACCGCTCTGGAGTTAATGTTAAATGCTCTCTGGTTAATTGGGCTCTTAACAACCTAACAGTTGGTGTGATTTTAGCTTAGTTTTGTTGAGTACATGTGCTAGGTAATGAGGAAAGGCAGTTCAGGACAACCTGCAGGCCCAACTGCAGCAGAGAACCCCCCCCCCACCCTCAAGGTGTTTTGGTATCACATTGTCACTGTAGTGAATAATTCTTCTTTCTCTGAACAGACCTGACACTTTGAGGCAGATGTGAACTAAGAACAGCCTAACCACAAAAAAAGCTGCAGACAGACAACACAGTGCTGAAGTGAAGGTGTAGCAGGTGTAATTATCGCCATTTAGTGTGAATTATCAACATTAATCCGCGAAGAACCTTTGGCACACATCCTATTAAAATTATAGACGGTTAAGAGTTTATTGATCTACGAGTGTGAAAAGCTGTGAGTCAGGCCTACACTCACCTAGTTCAATTATTCAAAAGCACTAAAATGTATGCTGTAAGTAGACTGCAGTCATTATAAAGATTATTCCTCCACTTTATAGTGCTGGAGATGCAGATTCTGGGGCTGTTTTTGTGGTTGTTTAAACTTTTTTTCATACTCCTTCCCGGTTCCAAGTGACTTATCATATTAGCACAAGGATAAGGGCCACAGAACATGAACAGTGCTGACAACTAAACGGGGACAACGTTAACATTGGAGTGGAACTGTAACAGACCATGACTGACCTCAAAATAAACATATACATCTAAATCATTCCTGGTTACAATTACACTTACTGTTCAAAGAGCAAACATGTACCCAGTAGACTAGTGACGACTCTATTTCACTATAAATGATGAAATCAACTGAAAGACATTTTTTGTATATTACAAGAACCACCATGGAATGACTCTGGCTACTCTAGTGTCTTAAGAAAATATCTCAATTTTCTATTAATTGTTGTGTTGAACTGTAAATTATGCAGAAAGGGCAGTTTTTGGAAAGTCATTAAGGTTGAAGTCTGCTGGGTTTTAACAGACTTTCTGAGCAGAGAAGTGCAAATTATTATGTTTGCAGGTCATACATTATCATGAATTAATATATATTAGTACATAAAGTAAAAATATTTACACAATTTCATATGAATCATATCATGTCATTTTTTCTGATCATAAAGGATCCTAAAGGATACTAAAACAAATGTGATTTACTGGATCCAAACAAATGCAATAAACCCCACCTGGTCACAAATGTCATACAAACCAACATTTGTTGTAAATATTATCTGTAAATCAAACGGCTGTATTTACATATCCTTCACCTTGGTGAACCCCATCACAAATACAACACAGAAACAAACTGGCAGACTTACAGCATGCAGAGTAAATGATCTACTTCAGCCAAAAAAAAAAAAAAAAAAAAGTTCTCAGGCAGGAATTACAGATTAACCACCAGGACGTGTATGAACACAGCATTTTTACAGTCATTTTGTGTTTTCAAAGCACAGATGGAGCTCTAATGACTGACATGCTAAGATTGACCTACAGTGCAACCCTTTAGCGTGGCTGGACAAAATCAGCCGACCAAACAGCCCTACAAACTTTGCCCTTGGTTCTGCTTCAAGCCAACTCCAGGAAGTGCTAGTCACTGATCTCCCAAGGTCATTCAACAGAGGAGAGAGAGAAACCAGAGAGGGAGGAGGGAGAGAGAGAGAGGGAGGGAGAGAGAGAGCAAGAGTGACAGAGGAAGATGAAAGTGAGAGGGGGGAGGAAGAGGGGGAGAGCAAAGGACAGGTATTTCAACTTTCACTGCAGCACTTAAGTGACCCCAGTGGTTCTGTGTACTTTCTAAGAAGCGTAATAAAAACATCACATACACGTACATATATTAGCTGTGCTCCCTTCCAGTTTTACTTCCTCTGTGTCCTCTCATCTGCCTCTATACGTTTCCTCTTCGCTGCTGACAAGAGAGACTGCAGAAGCCAATCTCACATTCCTGTGACCTTCATCCACTGCTAGGCCCAGTCTCTGGCGTCAAAGTAGGCAGGGCTAAAGCTACCTGCATATTACACACTGGAACGCAGCTGACTCCCCCCCCTCCTGGCTGCCCACACCGCCTTTAGTGACAGTGTACACATGTAAAGACACAGCACAGGCAAGGGCAAAAGAGAGAGGCCGGTGGTGGTCACCTTAGCGATAAGCTCAAAGGCCTAGCTATGTCAAGTGTTTGTGTGTTTCGTTGACTTTTTCTTCCCCCGGTGAGCCAGTAGTACAGCACTGGGCACAAATGATATTCAAATCTCATACAGACAGCAGCCAACCCTGGGATTTGGCAGCAAGAGCTTCAACTTAAGAGTTATTTTTAGTCACCCTCTCTCAATCTCTCTCTCACACTCTCTCTCTCTCTCTGTCTCCCCAACGGGACTTTGTTTTGTCAAAGGCACCAATGGAAACTTTCAATTAGGGAGCAAGAGAGGGGAGAGAAAGGGAGTCAGAGGGAAGTGAGAGAAGAGGCGCCCTCCAAAGATTCCATCAGAAGAGATCAGATCAAACTATTAGCCTCCTCTGGCCTTGCAGCTGACAGGCTGACAGCCCGTCCCATCTGGGTGTCTGACACTGTCGGGGTGGGGGCCTGGGGGGGTCCTAAGGTCAAAGTAACCAGCTGCACCTCCACCCCTGGGGACCCCTGACACCAACACTGACAACAACACTGAGAAACAGATCATCTCAGAGTCCAGCAAACGCGACAAATCCAAATTCAACGTGGATGTCATCGCCGCTGCGTCACTGTCTGGGTCTGATGCGTAGGCAAGGACGCCAAGGGGAAGCGGGGTCCGAAGTGACAAGTAGAAAAGCACTGCGGCCTCGAGGACATCGGCGCCACCAAGACACCAAGTAAAGTGCAGCTGAGTGCAGGCGATGTCTTGCTTTGGTATACTACCAAGCTGTTGGTACGATGTGTTGAATTAGTGCTAAAAGTGCTAGCTTGAATGGTGGTCCGGTGTCAAAATCCAGCAAAGTGACAGCGAAAGAGAAAAAGACTTTGCTCTGAACTGAAACAAAAAGTTTGTCTGAAAAATTCAATAAATTCACAAGACGATCAATTATCAACAGATTGTATAAAACCAAAGTGACAACTGAAGGACACACACACACACACATTTGAAACACACAACTCCTATCTTCCAAGGAGAGAACTACACAACACCAAAGGGAGGGGGGGGGGGATAAGGGATGGCCGTAAAGGACAGACACACTCGCATCACTGCAGAGTGTGATGGAGAAACAGCTGAAAGTAGACAGGTTAACATTTTATCCTGAACCTAAAGCAAGACCAGCTTGACTACCTCCGTTGGTGTGTTTCCAGTGGTCAGACTTACCCCTGTGCCCTTCATGGTGAGTGGTCTGCACTGTTGGAGCAGAAGCAAACAGATAGCCCTGTTCAAGTCTCCTTCTTAAAAACAGCAGAGGGAAGAAGCGGCACAGAGGTTGACAGAAAAACTCTCTCCGGCTCCTTCACTTCCTCCGGTCTCCTGATCGTATCAACAGACAAAAGGCACTCTGGCTCCACTGGACAGCTTTAAAAAGGCTCCCAACCCGGACACACAGAGAAGAGTAAGCCCCCCTTTCTCCTACCCCTCCCCCCTGCGCTTTCCTACTCTCCCTTTACACATTGCCCCGTCTTCTT
>JAPTGZ010000003.1:5333212-5350928 GCA_029814645.1 Fowleria isostigma
GAGAACATGCAAACTCCACACAGAAAGGTCCCACCAGTCATGATGCTGGAATCGAACCCAGGACCTTCTTGCTGTGAAGCACGAGTGCTAACGACTGCACCACCGTGTCGCCCAGAAAACAATTAATTATACTGTAATGTCAGGTATAGATTGTGTCACATTCCTCTTGTGATTCATTAGTGATACAGTGGTGCTAAATAGAAATATTTTCATCAAAACCGACAATTGCGGGAAAAATGATTAGACCATCAACAGTCATCAAAAGCAATCAAGTACTAACCCCTGTATGTATCATATGACTAAAAAAGACAGAAACAAAAACAGAAAGCGTCTAAAAGCACTGTTTTTGTCGGTACAATGACATATTGATGTAAGAACTTAGGTGATTTTGGTTATTAAGAAAACCATGGAAAATAGATAGATATCAGCTCTGACATTAAACTCTTATGAGATATTTTTGTTGTTATAATTATATTTGTCCAAACAAATGTACCTTTAAGTGTACCAGGCATTAAAATGAACAAGAAATTTGAAGGGGGGAAAAAAAAGCATAGTGGTCTAATATTTTTTTCTGCGACTGTGCATGGGTGTGATAGTTGCAGTGTATGCACTTTTTAGATTGGTCCCCAGATTTCTACAAGAGGGTTTGTAAGCTGGTGTGTTAGTCCATCTGTCAGTCGTCTAGGACTGCAGCTACTGACTTTCAGTAGTCGATTAGTCATCCACTACTGTATTGAATAGTCAGATTACAAACTGCAAACAAAACAACAAAAAAAAAGGATAGACTAAGGTTTAGTTCACAGTGGTTTCTTTATTGTCAGGTTACTGTTGGCCGTAACCAAACCGAAATAACAGGGAAAAATTAATGGGAATCTTCACTGTTGGCTCTGTCTCACTCATCCACTCTCCTGCTCTCACCTCTCCCACACACACTTGTACATTGGCTCTGCCTCCATACCTTTTCATCCACTCACCTGTCCATCATAGCCCCATACACACTCAGTGCATCACAGACAGTTAGTAATTGCAGACCTTTCAAACACTTAACCAGAACAATTACTGCAGAGTTGGTTCAATACATTTTATGTTTAGAGTTGACTTGGTCAGACCAGTAGTGTGTTGTGGTGTACACATCTGCTTTTTCTGTAAAAAGCCATCCATAGTCCCTGTACTCTTAACAATGCATACATTTTATCATGAAATTGTCAGACAAAATGACATTACTCTTTAAATTGTCATGATCCTTAACACACACTTACAGTAAAAGACTTTCTACTAGCACGAGAGTTAATTATCTTATGAGGTGTGTCTAAATCTCCCAAAATGTGTTTTTCTCTGCAAAATGTTCATGCATAGCTGACCTGTCGACTACTAAATGAGTCATTAACTAATTTTGCAGTCGACTATTAGTTGTATACTCATCGTAGCCGTACAGTCTTCATCATGTTCTTCATTTTGTGTGTTTTCTCTGTTTAAGTTGGTTATTGAGTAGCTGGTCTCAGTCATGTGAAGAAGTACATTTTGACTGTTTTTGTAGGACTGTAAGGTATCTGTGCAATATAATAAAATCAATTGAAATTAGAGCTAAAGGACTTTTAAATACAAAAGTCAGTTTTTGGTATTACTTCTGTTCCCATGACAAAAACAATCAGAAATCATTGACGTGTTGATAATAAAATTTGTCAATCAAACAAATTTTATTTATATACCACTTTTTAAAACTTATCTCATGACACTTTGCATAAGTCTGGGGAACTTATTGTGGCAGTATTGTACTGTGAGGTACTCGGTTTCTCACCCTTACTACATGCTAATGGCAGCCTTTGAACATATTACTGTTAAAATTAGATGACATATAATCAGTTTGGGTGAGAGTATTTGATGTCTCTTCCTCCTGGTTTTTATGAAAATAGAAACACTACCTTCTGCTGCATGTTTTAAGAATGTTTACACCACAGATTAAGCCCAAAAAAATGTGTGTTTGGGTTTGGTTTTTTTTTATGAGCATTTAAAATGGACGAAGGAACTTTTCAGTTGGAAAACATTAGTATAACTCACCAGTGGAGCTACGCAATTAATCAAATCATAATTGCAGTGTCAGCATGTGTAATTATGTAATCACAAAAGGCATCAATTTAAAGGTTCACTGTGTGCTAAGAAAAAAAGTCACTACATTACATGCTATTAAAAGGTTTTTATACTAGTGTAAGTTTGTATCTGTATAGCATATACACTGATGATCAATACTCTAAATTTTTCACTTGATAACTAAATAATAATGGCAATATGATTTTTTTTTTATTATTTTTTTTTTAAATCAAATAATGTGGCCCTACTTACCAGTGTTTCATCTATTCTGTGAGTTTTTGGTGCAAAATGTGAACAGTAGATTCAGAAATATGATGGTTAAATTGGGTGTTAAACAGTTTTGTTCATCTAGCCAGGGCACGTGTATATGAGAATTGCATGCTTCTGCTGTTTGTGAGTAAGAAAGTAAAGCATGTCAGTGCCGCTGGCGCCCGGCTTGACGAGTACTTAATGCTATTTGGTCCTGGGAAGGAAAATGTGCTGGTATGAATACAAACACACACACACACACACAGACTCACTATAGGAGCCCAGAGATTCCGGGTGCATTGCAAACTGACTATCAGTAGCAGCTTCCTTTGCTTGCATAGTAGTATAGGGTTGACATGGACTGACACACACACACACACACACATCCATAGTCGCATTGGCAGACATGCTCATTCTGCTTCAGTGCATCTCCAGCTCCGCAAAGGATTCCGTGACCCCGTTTCCAGGCTATGCCAGTTGCCATGGCAAAGCTTTCATTTAAATATTATGGTTTATCCCTCCTCCTCCTCCCCCTGTTTAGGAATCAGGACCCAAATTATACCTGCATATGTGTGTTGTGTGCGTGTTTTCCTTTAAGGAGCTCATTTTTCCCTGAGCTGGGCTAGAAATGGAACAGTCTGTCTCCTATTAGAGAATCCAGGCCTGAACCTCAGACATGTCTCTCACTTTATCCTTGTCCTCCGCTGTCCCACAAACATCTGGGTGGTTGAAAGTAAAACATCTGCTGATCATCTTATGTTTTCACATCATTACATGAGATTAAAGCAGAAGATGGACATATCCAATCTTAAAAATGTCGTTTTAGATTTTGTTCTGACAGTGCAGCGGGTTGTATATTTATTCCAGTAAAACAGCCACATTAGAGCACAGTGTTTTATATTCTGTTTTCTGTGTCTGTAATCAGACTCAGTTATTGCTGGTACACATGCTAAAAGAGTTGAGAACTTGTCATGCCTTCTTTTGTCTAGTTTTCTGTTGACACACATACCTCTCCTAGTTTACTTTGGATCTGGGGCAGTCAAAAGCTGTTTAACATCTATTCAGCCCCTTTATGAACAACTACTCCCATTCTTTCTTTTTCTTTTTTTTTTGTTATTTGGTTGAACTCTCACATGAGCACCAATATTTCCTGTGTGTCATCTTGAGTGTGGGGCTTTGTACACAGTCACACGGTATTTCTTGAGAATCTGTGCCTGTTTCCCTGCAGTTTACAGCAGATCAGCACACACAGTAAATCTGTGTCAGAACTTTTAATTCCTCTGATGTCTGGTTTTGCTCTCACTGCATGTTAGCATGCTGAGATTTTCAGTTGAAATACTGATAGTTTCTGCTGTGTCGCAGAATCGGAACCGAAACAATCAGATGGGAATTTTCTGAGGAATAGCACAGTCTGCAAACAAAATATTTTTGTGTAATTTGTTTAGAAAATTATTATTATTATTGAGGATGTGGCCTTGGATGAAGGTTTTGTCCCATCAGGTTCAACATCTTAGACTGGCTTTTTGCTTTGTGGCTACCATTTAATTTTATTTTATTTTATTGATTAATTCAGGCTTGTGCACTCCATGTGCAATACTTACTCATTGTGTGTGCACAGAGATACATAGAGAATTTGCTGTAAACACTATATATAGAGATAATTTTACATGAACAATACGCATAAAGAAATACCGGTATACTCTGAGAAATATACATAGACATTGGTTGTAAACATTATGTGTACACAATATACATAATACATGAATATATACGGTATTTCACTATTATAATACAATCCTAGTAGCCCGAAAGGGGGTGAGAAGAAGTAGAACTTATTTACTCCCACCTCCAATTTCAGCACTTAAACATGTATGATTGTAATTAAGTTAAGGAAATTAGCTCTAAACATGTATTAGTACACCAAAACTAACTTCAACACAATGTACAGAACACAAATCTATCCAATCAAACCATATGAATACTAATAAAACACAACAGATCATACTCACTGAAATGAGTAATTAAAAAATGTAAATATAATCTAATAAATAGTGTCAATAAATAGAGTGAAAAGTAAATGAAAATCAAAAGAACAAAACACACACATAAGAAGAAGAAAAGAAAAAGAATAAGAAAAATCAGAAGGAAAACTAAGAAAAAACAATCACCACATGACCTCCTTAGGCCCTTCATCCCCATATTGTTTTAAATTTATTTCTTCTCAGTATAGGTCAGCATCAGGACACCATATTACTCTGTTTTTTGGTTTTGGCTGAATAGTATCATAGACATGAAGAACATAGCCAGTGCTGCCATCATGTGGTCATGGGTAAAAACAGAAACAACTTTCTTGATGTGTGGTGGGGTTTGTGTTTATATTTGTCCAGGTATGTGTTACATTTATTCTTCTGCGTCGGCTCTAGATGTTCCATTCTGTCTGCATCTCTCACTCTATCTCCTTTTTTTAGAGTGGAAAAGAGCAACAACACACGTTATTTGTGACTTTATGATTTCACTTCCTCTTTGTGTCCCTCTATAAAGGTCACATTGGTTGAGTATCAGTAAAGCACTATTGGATTAGTTTCTCAACTTTTGTGCATGTTTTTGCAAGAACATCTTCTTATCTCTGTGATGTGAAACCTAAATATTGGTAACTGACTGTGGCTGAATGATGGCATATCAGATAACTGGAAACCAGTAGGGTTCTTCATCTTTCATTTGTCTTTTTCGGTGCCTTCTCTGACACAGAGAGCCGAGGGAATCTCAGCCTGTGGTTTCCATGGCAACTCCGGCTGGTACATGGTGGAGCTGATATCTCACACACTCACCTTGTGTGTGTGTGTGTGTGTGTGTATGCGGTGTATGTGGTGTAGAATATCCATGTTGGTGTCGATGCTAGTTTTTCCTCCTGAAATAGTGATCTTAATACTTCAGAGAATCCAACTGTTGATTAGACGGGCTCTCCGTACGTTGACCTTTTTTTCTGTTTGCAGCTCTGTTCATTCGAGAAGCTCGTCTTGACTGGTCACCATGGCAACAGCATGTGTGCTGTCTGCTCTGGAAAACGGATTCTCTCTCTCTCTCCCTCTCTGAGTCTGTCAGTCTCTCTCTCCGCCTCCCTCTCTCCTTTATTCTGCCCTTCACCCCAAGACATTTACTCCCATGGGGTCTGACTAGACAAAAGCAGGAGATGCTAATGATGCTAACCGTGATGCTAATCAATGCTCAGACCCATGTCAAGAACTGTTAATGGATGCATAGCCTTTGTTGAAAAGCAATTAAAATCACTATCTGGGATCTAATACAATGAATTCATTAAAGTATACTGTGTGATTTTTGACTGTAAACATTAAAATACAGATTATTCTGAAAGTAGTTGTTTGAAACCAGACAATGCATCATGAACAAAATCTCATATCCTCATATATAGTAAAAAATTATTAGACCACCCTATGTTTTCTTCAATTTCTTGTTCATTTTAATGCTTGGTACAACTAAAGGTACATTTGTTTGGACAAATATAATGATATCAACAAAAATAGCTCATAAGACTTGAATTTTAGAGCTGATATCTATGCATTTTCCATGGTTATCTTGATAATAACCAAAATCACATCAGTTACATCAATATTTATGGCATTGTACTGACAAAAACAGTGCTTTTAGACATTCCATGATTTCTTTTCTGTCTGTTGTAGTCACATGATACACACAGGAGTTAATACTTGACTGCATAACCATTGTTTTTGATAATTTTTGATGGTCTAATAATTTTTTCCATGACTGTAGGTGGTTCATTAGTTTGAAAAAATAAATGTATCTAAAATTACCACATGTATCATGTATCACAAGTCATATTTCCTATTAAGACTGCACTGAATTATACCACCAAACCATCTCGCCAATAATGGCTGTTAACTTATGTTCTCTGTTCATTGAGAAATTTGTTGCTTAGTTTGTAAAAAACAAAATAAAAAGTCTTAAATATTGATGTATGAATCTCAAAAAGGTACATAGAAAATGTAAACAGAACAAAACTGTAGCCCATCCTTTTGGTGTGAGCCCCTTGTTTTGATTTGCTCTGGTTGGAATCATCCCCCCGTTCAGAATTACCCTGTTGTGTCATCGTCTCATCTTCACTCTCCTGCATGCTTGTTTGTTGTCTCTTCATGCAAACATCCTGCCTGTTTGTGTGCGATTACAGATATCACTGTAACGAGTATGATGTGTATCACAACAAAATAAATGCAATATTAAGTAATCTGTGGTCATATCACATAGATCTATATGTACTAGTAGTTTCTCTGATGCTAACAGTGGTTTTGGAAATTGTGAATTTGCACGAGCATTAAATACTAATGCTAAATTCAATACTAATGTACTTTGGTTGATTGGAGAAGATCTAAGTGTTGATTTTAAAAAGAAAGAAAAATGCTGAAGTAAAGATTGCTGCAGTACCGAGTTGGCAGAGGTCTGTATGGCAGTATACCAACTGCCTCCTAATGTATGCTGGCCTGAGATTTCAGTCAGTCATTGACGGAGCAGGATGTTTAACCTACTTTCCAGTATGATGACTTTATTAAAGCTGGAAAAGGGGGCTTTAATCGCATCGCTGTTCATTGCAGATCTCTCTTATTGGCAATACAACCGGCAAATGTCTCCAGTCCAGAGGCTGTACATAGTGTGTGTGTGTGTGTGTGTGTGTGTGTGTGTGTGTGTGTGTGTGTTTGTGTGTGTGTGTGTGTGTGTGTGTGAAAGGGTCAAGGCCTCAGATGGCAGGGTGTGGTTTGTTGTCCCCTTTTCACCCTCCCAATCCTAATCCCCCCCCCCCCCTTAGTCAGTGCTCTATCATCCTTTGTTCTTCTGTGTATATTAAAGGGAGAGAGAGGGGGACTAATCCATGTGTCGCTGGTAAATTGTGTGTGTTTAACAGTTTGCCGATGCTGGTAGTATGGTAGAGAGTGTATATGAGTGTGTGTTGTCAGTGATAATGAGTTTAGGTTAGCTGGTCTGGCAGGGATACAAAGAAGCCCTGTTAATATTCCTGGTCTGTCTGTGTTGTGTGTGCATCTCTGCCTCCTTTCTCTCCCATCACACACTCACATTCATAGTCCTGCCTCCGCACTGGCTGCAACACTATGATGTCACCTCCGCTCTGATTGGCTGTGAGGCCACTGAGAGAAGGAGGAGAGAGATGCTGGCTGAGAGCGAGAGAGAGAGGGAGAGGGAGGGATAGATGAGAGAGAGTGAAAGAAAATGCCGGCACTTGTATGGGTGGAGGGGTTTTTGGACGGCAATGTGAGGCGTATGTGTGAGAACATGCAGCCTTAGCCCCACTATGAGGCGTGTGTGACGTATGCGTGGAGGTGTCTCGGGGTACGGCTCGGAGAAGAGGGGGGACCCCGACACCACGCCCTCCCAGAAGCATGAGGAGACTTATCTGCCAGCGGATCTGTGACTGTGAGTGCAGGGATGAACCTGGGTGTGTTGAGTGTGTGTGTCACTGACCATATAGGTGTGTGAATATTGTTTTTTTAGGTGTCATCATTTACTGAGCTGAACATAACACCTGGTGCAGTCACAACAACGTGTGGCTCGTATGTGTATACATCCATGTCAGCCATCATTTTTCGTGGCTCCTTACCTCAGTATGTGGAGGTAAATTGATGTGAGTCAAGGTGTAGGGTGGTGGCTTTGGCGCATTTCGACGCGGCTGGTTGTCAGAGCGACGGGAGCGAAAATGCATTCCTTTGCCAACAGTTTTCTTCCCACAGCTTAGTTGCATGCATGTCCTCATGTAATTTCCCAACTCGTGCGTTTCTCTGGTGTATATACACGTTCTTAAACCTGCTATGCTGTTGCAAGCAGGTCTCAAGTTTCAGTGATTGCGTTTTGGTAAGCTAAATGTTTGCTAGCATGCAGAATGAGGGTCTGGGCCCCAGAGACGCCTGTCAGTCACAGGCTGGCTGGGTGGACACATTAATGATTAGTAGATTTCTTTTTTTGTTTTTATTTTTGCTCATTAAAATGCTGCTGCTATAGGTGTGTGAGTTCACGATGTGTGTAATTAGTATTGATTGAGTCATTCCTGACCAAGCTCTCTGTAGACCTAAAGCTCCTTTTTTGCCTTTTAACTCATCATTCTACTGTTTGTTGTCCTCTGTTGTCCCTCTGCTCTATTTACTTAAGAAGAAAGTTCATTTATTTATATGTGATGCACTTGTGTATATTCATGCAAAGCAAATATCACATCCACGACATCAACATTATTAGTCTGTGTATGGGTTCTTTTTGTGATTATACTGTTTTTCTTAATTCTGTATACTCCGATCTTATGACTGACACCAAATGAATTTAACGTAGAACTGTATTGATTAATTGAATCAATCAGTTGATCCAATTAATTAATATAGTTGACTATGAAATGAATTAGTAGACATTAAGATAATTAATGAACACTTAAATAGTCCTTCTCTGTGACAATAAAGTGAATATCCTTGCGCTGTGGTTTAAATGAGATATTCAAGGACTGCATTTTGGGCTTTGGAGAATGCTTCATCATTTTCTGACATTTCGTAAATCAAAGAATTGAGGGATTAATTGCAAAAGAGTTGTTAGCCACAGCCTTATTTCAAGGACAAAACAAGTTTAAAAAAAAACCAAAACTCTGGAACATGTTCCCAACTAAATCAAATCTAGATATAAAATTCTTTACAACACAGGTTAAGAGCTTATTAAAAGCAATTAGAGCTTGTACCATTTTAGCTCATTTTACTGTGTATGTTGTTGCATTTCATTGTACTGCTGTATCTGCTGTGTTGTGGTTTTATGGATGAATATTACACATTTTAATACTATGTAAAAGCTTAACAAGGGACGGGTTTGAAAACGATTAATAGTTACAGACTATTAAGAGCAGCATATCATTTTCCATCCTCCATGCCAGTCAAATATAGCTACTAAGTAAACAGATGATAATTCAGTGATTGACAACGCCGTCCCATGTCTCTCCTGTTCTCCCCCAGATCGTAGTTTTGACGATGATGACAGCGTGGATGGAAATCGGTCGTCTTCCGCCCAGGCTGCCTTCAAGGTCCCAAAAGTTCCCAAGAAGCCTGCGGAGTCTTCAGCTGCACGCAGGCCCAGTGCAACCGGCAGCAAGCTAGGTGTTTACATGACACGAGTATACATATGACACAATGAGTATGCATACGACACGAGTATACATACGACACTGTAGGTACCGTATGTATAGTTTGTGTAATTCATGAGAATTTCAGTTCTGTTACTAATTAATGAGTAATAATTTTTAGAAACTAATTGAATTTAAAAAGGTATTACATGATTATAATTTAATATTTACATTGTTATTATTTACATGGTCATAGAATTTTGGTTATTTCATGTTAATGTGCTTCTAAGTCACCAACCCTGGTCCTCGAGGGTTACTATCCTACATGTTTTAGGTGTTTCCCTCTTTCAACACACCTGATGGTCGTTATCAGTCTTCTGCAGAGCTTCATGATAGGCTTATCCTTTGAATCAGGTGTGTTGGAAGAGGGAAACATCTAAAACATGCAGGATTGTAGCCCTCAAGGACCAGGGTTGGTAACCCCTGTTCTAAGTGCTAAGGATAAAATAAGCGCCTGTAGCTTTAAGAAGTGCGGTGAACTCCGGGGTACTACGTGCCTGAGGGGTATTAAGCAGTAGAGCCGAGAGGAGTGCACGGTTTTTCTGACCGTGTTGAGACTGTGTGAATAAGTTTGTACTTTTTTTGAGCCTTAAGCAGTGGATTCTTTTGTGTGTTTTATTTTTATATTTTGTTCAATAAATCTCAGAAGATGAACTTTTGTGGAGGATGTACTTTTTCAAACACAAGTCGGCCACAAGCTCCGGTGGATGGTTTTACTGGAAAACCTACATTTTAGTTCTATAGACACAAAGAGTATACATACAACACAAAGAGTATTCATACGACACAAAGAGAATACATACGACACAAATGGCAGAGGTCATCTGTTACATCTTAATAGCATTGCTTGTAAATGGCATCTGTCCTCTGTGTATTCACCTACTTGCACTAAACGTGTGAAAGAGGCTTAATTTACTCTTTAAAAGAAAGTATTCATAGTGAAATGGTAATATTCTCTGATGGATACTGGCTGCATATGACAGCAGTGTAAGGACAGACAATGGGGAGTGAAAGTCCAGTCTACAGCGAGTGACTTCGTCCATCTCTGCAGAAATCTGATCCCCTCTCATGTTGGCATCGTCAGACTTCTATCTGTGGTCAAGTCAGTGCTTGCTTTTGAAGTATTTTAAACTTCTTGCTGAGAGAGCTTCCTCCCTATAAAGTCTCCACACTACAGAAGGCATGTGTGTTGCGTTTCCTCCTCCTTTGTGTGTATTGATTTTCTCTCTATTGGATTGGAGCTGTGTTTCCATGATTGTGCAGTTGATGCCTGCTTCTGTCTCTGATTTGTCTGCATCAGCAACACTAACATGTAGATGCATCCACTCATTACACTCTCACACACTCACTGGTTGTAACACTCATGGCTACATGACTGTTCTGAGGTAAAACACGCCGCCTAAGTCCTGGTATTTTGCTCCGTTAGGTGGAAACACCAGACAGTGATCTGCTGTCACACGGATCGTTACAGTTCTATTGATTGAGCCGAAGGTGCTAGAAACAGAAGTCAAGGGCATTCTGGGAATTCTTAACAGATTGAAGGCCTTGTGGTAGTTGAATTTTACTAAAATTGAAAATAACCAGTTTGAGCTTCTCCTCAGATCTACTTTTTTTATCTGCTTTTTGAGACTGATTTCCATGATGGCAGAAATGGGAGGCTCCATAGTCTGCATTTGCATTTAGATGACAGGACTCCCACACACTCTGGCAACACCCGACAGCCGATAGAAGACGCATACTTCAGTTTGCCCAGTAACTGTCAATAGTAGAAGACTGCAAAGGTTTTTTTTAAGTGGTTGCTTTGGTTCAGCAGTCTTCTTTCATAGTATGTTTTTATTATTACTGGATAATTGCTATCATAATTTCAATGGAAACTTAAAATAGATTTTTTCTGGATTTATTTATGATGTTGAATGGAAATGCATGAAAGTATTGCTGAGTTAAAAAATCACATTTAAAAAAATCAAAGCAGAAAGTCTGTTTTCCTCTCTGCTCTTAAAAATAGGTGGAATTATTATACATAAGCCGTTTCTCGGACCACATACACTATATCAGTGATTCTCAAACTTGTTTCAGTGGCATACGCCCTGAAATACACTTTTTTAGCCAAGCAACTCTCACTTCAGCATTATTGATGGAAAAAAATTAGGCAAAATTTCTTCATCTGCCAAAGATGTCTGTTTATATTTACAAATCTTACAACATATATTTAACTGTAATATATTAAAAACTAACACATTCTATAAGAACATTTTATGTGCAAAATATAAACTGAAAAGTGCCCTTTTTCATTGATAAGAAAAATAAATTGGTCATTAATTAATAGGTGAACCTTTCATCAACCAAAAATAATGACTTATTAATCACTCAAACAAACTGATCTTGAATGATATAAAACAGAAATGCTCTCAAAATGCTACCAAAGTGTAAACAAGATGTTTGATAATAAAAGTAGAAGAGCAATTTTATTATTTGAATGTATTTATTATGTTTGATATTTCAGCATTAATTCTCATTATTTATTTTGTATTCAGAACATAATGACATATTTAATGTTTGTTTGGGGTTTTTTTTTAATGTCAAATACCCCTTGAGCTTCTCCCAAATAGCCTTGGGGGAGAAAGACTGCACTATACTGCACATAATAAACAAACAGGGTTGTAAGCCGCTCCATAAATCCACTGCATGTTGCAACACATTATTCTGAATATTGCTTCTTATCTTCCCTTCAGTGCACCTGTTACATCACCTTACAGTCTCTACTACACCTGTCCCACACCAACTTCAGCCCACTGATCCACTATACTCCATTTAATGCCTCAGTTCTTCAGACTTTGGATATCTACCAAGACAAAGAAAATAAATATTTGCTGAGTTCATTTCTGTTATAAAATCAGTTTGGAGGATGCTGTCAGCGATTCAACCCAATTTTTATTCATATAACACCAGTCATAATATATGATTATCTCAACGTACTTGTCAAATTCACTTCAGGGCCTTAAAAATGCTATATATAGATGAGATCAAACAAATCTCCAACAATAAGCCCAGGGTGACTGCGGGGACGAGAAAAACCTCATCTGGTCATCTGCCTCAGTCAGTTAGTGTGAGTGGAAACGGGAGAGAGAAAAGAAAAGCATAAAGACAGAGTGACCAACAGCACAGATACTGGGCACAGCGGATGATGGTTTACCAGCTGACTCTTTTTAGACTTTTTGGTGCTGTGTGCAAAAATGTTTAACAAGATCTACTCCCCTGTTCAGCTCAGTTGATTTCATCACATCTTCACAAATTTTCTCCTTATTGTGGCTCTTTTTTTTTATCCTCTTTCCCCTTCACTGCATTGGATTAAAAGTATAGAGGCTGTTAACTTTCATATTTTCAATCTCACTGTTGTTGAAATTGGATTCCATTTACTTTTTATGTCCATCAGCATCACAAACTCTTTTTGTTATATTGTGCCACTTTCCGAACGTGAACTTAAAACACAAACAAAAATGCCTCCGAATGTCACTTAACTGTTTTCCTATTTAGGCTGTATGTTTCTAAATCCAGTGATTGCAAATTTGAAATCGAATAGCAGTAAATAAGGATGAACATTAATAATTATACTGATATTAACTGCCATATCTGCAGACCCTGAGCCATGAAATGTGTGGACATTTTTATAATGTGAATCTCTCCGTGTCATCGTGACTATAAAATGATTGGAAATGATGATGAAGGTGAATTGCGAGACACGGTCTTCCGACAGTTGTCCTATCACATTGCTTTAGGACATTTCTCCTAGAACTGCTTTGTCTGGTTTATTAGCTTCCTACATCTTGTCTTTCCGTTTTCTTTTCCGCCTCCTCGTTGAGGGATTGTAGGAGGGGTGGTCCACAGAGCGTCAATCCCCAGAGATAGATGACTGACATGCCCATTAGTGTCAGGAAGTCCATTAACGACACACTGTTTCAGCTGCGCACACACACAGTACTAGTGTGCTTCCGATCCTATGAATTAAACCAGCATAATAAAACCAACAAGAGTCCAAGTCCCTTAAAAGCGGAAGACTGGATGTTTTCTATATGTAAATGAATGCATGCACTCACATTTATCCTTTATTTGATTGTCCAGTATCCAAAGAAAGTGCTGGAGCAGTTGACGAAGAGGATTTCATTAGAGCCTTCACAGATGTCCCGACTGTGCAGGTAAAGAACACACAGTACAAATATATTCCTACATTATTACACTGAGGCCACACTGTCTGAGACATCTGCTTTCCATTTATTTCTATTTATTTTCTTCTGTCTCTACACAGATCTATTCAACAAGGGATCTTGAGGACAACCTGAATAAAATCCGTGAAATCTGCTCTGATGACAAACACGACTGGGACCAGAGAGCCAATGCTGTGAGTGCATTCATATATATACTGGACAGAAGTCTTGTCACATGAACCCATCATATTTTGAACAGCTAATTTACTGCTAATTCCCCAGTTGGAATCATCAGTAACTTATAATGATGCTAAGTATCTGCACTTTATTTATATTCTTCCAAAAGGCCGGACAAAAGTTTTGTCGCAAATTATAGTTAAGAAATTGTATCTTTTTCCAAAGTAAAAACAAAAACAAATAAAAATTCAGTCTATTACTTATGGACTAAAAATTAAAATGTCATACTTTGACCTTAGACTGTTGAACCATCAGTCCATCCTCTGGATCAGTTGTCTTAGGGCAGAGGTGTCAAACTGTAGACCTCGAGGGCTGGTGTCCTGCTTGTTTTAGGTATTTCCCTCTTCCACCATACCTGAGGGCCATAATCAGTCTTCTGCAGAGCTGGATGTTGAGCTAATCATTAGTTGAATCAGGTGTGTGGACGAGGGAAATATCTAAAACATGCAGGACATGGCCCTTGAGGACCAGAGCTTGGCGCCTGTGTCTTAGGGGCCAGCTAGACCTGGGTTTGTCGTGAACATCTCCAGTCTCTCGGTTGTGTTTATGAATCCTCTCCACTTAGATCTGCTGAGGGTGTCTACAACTTCAGCAGGAGACCTGGACTTCAAGCTCTTGATTAATACTTTGGTCTGTGGGCTGATGTTGGGCATATTATCAGAAGAGTTGTTGCACTTCAACTGGTGTTTTGTGTCAGATTTCTGTTTTTATAGTTGAAAGTTACCCATTTTTGTGGCACAAAGCCCTTTACTTGTTTTATCTTTGTTCATTGTGGCCTAAAAATTGCAACTATCTAATTGCGACAGGACTTTAGTCCAGACAAAAACTACTATGTGAATCTTTAACAAGCTGTAAATATTCAAAACAGTTTTTGAAATTTCACTTTGCTCACATGTAAGAATTTCTAGTTCTTAGGAATTATTTTGAGTCATTGCCGATCTTTATTACATAATCAGGAGTCGAGATATTACATATTTTCAGTATTGTGCACTTATGTAACAGGACTTATGTCCTGGATTGTATACCAATTTCCTTTCGTTGAATTGTACAGATAGAATGAATTTTTTCTGGCTCAAGAGCAATGTTTTGTATCTTATGATTTGTATCTTTGTGATGTTTTTACAGCTTAAGAAAATCCGCTCACTGTTGGTAGCAGGAGCAGCCACGTATGACTGTTTCTACCAGCATTTACGGCTACTGGACGGAGCCTTCAAACTGTCTGCTAAAGACCTTCGCTCGCAAGTGGTCCGAGAGGCCTGCATAACTGTGGCGTGAGTGTTGGCTACTAATATTGCTGAGCCTGAACAATAAATGTGTGAGTCCATAAAATTTACAGTTGCAGAAAAAATTATTAGACCACCCTATGTTTTCTTCAATTTCTTGTTCATTTTCATGCCTGGTACTACTAAAGGTACGTTTATTTGGACACATGTAATGATTCTAACAAAAATAGATCATAAGCATTTAATTTCAGAGCTGATATCTACTCATTTTCCATGGTTTTCTTGATAATAACCAAAATCACATAAGTTCTTATGTCAATAGCTATAGCGTTGTACTGACAAAAAAAACAGTGCTTTTAGACATTCCATGTTTTCTTTTCTGTCTGTTTTAGTCACATGATACACACAGGAGTTAGTACTGGATTGCATAACCATTGTTTTTGGTGACTTTTGATGGTCTAATAATGTTTTCGCGACTGTATTCAGTGGTAACGTCTAGCAAGTTACAACATGCAGTCTCCACAACAAAAGGAGGAAATCCCTCCCACCTGTGTTTTGCCCACTTTGGACATAGTGGTTTAGAAGATATTAACTGTGACAGTAATACATGTTAACATTTAACGCATACACTGTGAAACAGTAAAAAGAAAAGGAAGTCTGTTCAGAACTACTATAGAATAATAGTAGGACAGTGTGGTGGACCACTCTCTCTGTACAAATGAGTGACTCATTCTAAGGTACTGGAAACAACAGGTTTTGGAACAGAGTAAAACTGATGTGAATCCACTAGGTGCTGTCCTTTCCATTAGCAGTCTCAGCTTTTACTCTTTTCATCACCACCACACTGTCATCTCATCACCCAAAAAACACATGAATTTTCGTGTAAACAGACACTAAATACAGTATTTTTATCTCCCCCTCCCTCTTCTGTAATTATATCTCCATGTCATCGACCTTGGTGTGTCTGTAAAATGTGTGTAGTTCATCAGACACTCTGTGTGTTTAGAAATTAACAGATGTTCATCACATTGTCATATTGATTATTATGAGAGTAAATCAAGTTGGACTGAGCACTATGATACCATCTGCATAGGTTGTTATTGCTGTAATTGTAATTTGACACAACCTCATAATAAAAAATGTAATTTTGTCTGAAATTTTAGGCCTTAAAATATCTTGCTACTTCTTTGATAGCTATAACTTTGCATTAAGTTGAGTTTTGCATTTAATTGTGTTTTTAGGAAATTTTTGTATTGATCGTACTTGTATCAACCAACATAGAGTCAATATCCACTAATCCTCACTGCAACACAGACAGAATTTACTGGAGAACACCCCGCTAGTGTGTTGCATTGTTGTGTATTGGCTAATGAGGTGTCTCCCTAGGAAAAAAGTAAGAAATAATAATTTTGATGTGTAACATAACAGTGGTACCTTGACTTACGAGTTTACCAACTTATGAGTTTTCCAAGTTACAAGTCGTCGCTCTGTTGAATTTTTATTTTTTTTATTTTTTATTTTTTTGCTTTCAGCTGCAAGCCAAAATCTGAGTTATGAGTGTGCTTCAGATAAGCCACCACTAGTTATCATAGCCAATAAAAATAAAAATGTTAGAGGATAGCTTGTAGGTATTGTGGTGCTGGGTCCACCATTTCTCTGCTCACCACAGCATTGTGAAGAGTACTGACGGGTTCCTTTTCTATAGAACCTACCAGGCACCTCCGAAGCTGTGGCACTTTCATCCCTCTGCCGCAGCTGTGGCTTTGGAAAATTAATGATTATTTAATTTAGATTTATTTTATTGTTCTTTGTTTTTTAAATGTAATTCTGAATTTGAAGATTATGGACATATTAGGTATTACAGTTGTTATGTCATGTGCACAACAGAGTCTAGCCCCTGTCCAGAGGGGAGGTGCTGAAACACTTTGCTGCATGTTGGGAAGAGGTGAAAAGACGTTGACAAGAACACGTCAAATACGTCTACACACACCAATATGTGTTGGAGATAAGTTGGATATAAGTTATACAAAAGTTCAAAGCATGTTACTCATATGTTAGAAAAAAGTTTTGGCTACAATAGAATATCTCAGTGTATTTTGACTTATGGAGCTGGAACAGATTAATGGCATTTTAATTTATTTCAGTGGGGTAAATTGATTTGATATACAAGCAAATTGAGTTACAAGCTCAGTCATGAAATAAATTAAACTTGTAAGTCAAGGTACCACTGTACTCCCACCTAATATGGGCAAAGACGAGTTCAATGAGATCTGTCTCAACAACAGATATAGGTGTAAATTGCATTCATAGTGAACTTAAGAAGGTTGTAAAAGTCTTGACGTTAACTCTTTAAAACCTGCAAAAACACCAGGGGAATGTTTAATAAATAAATGTACAAGCTATGTTTAAACCGAGATCATGTCACAGTAGTCACATGACTACATATGAATGCTGTGAATGAGAACAACGTCTCAACCTTTTTTGAACAAAGGCCCACTAACAGCATCATGAGCCCCCCCAAACAC
>JAPTGZ010000003.1:5357822-5371378 GCA_029814645.1 Fowleria isostigma
ATATATATATATAAATTTACATAAACAAATATGTATAGAGAAATATACATAAAGAACATTTTTCAGCCATAATCCTTTATAAGTTCGGGTAAATGTTAATTGATTGATCGGTTTACTTAGAGCTTGTGGACTCCATATGCAATACTACTTCAGTTCACAATAACAGAAGTAACATAATATCCATGTATTATATACATTTCATCATGTGTACACAAATATATAGAGAGAAAGTGGTTAGAAACACTTATTAATACACCAAGCAACACTTATTAATACACCAAGCTAATTTTAACACAACATACACAAATGTACCTAATGAAGAGAAAAATACTAATAAAAAAACATCAAATTATAGGCACCGACGAAATGATATACATGTAGTTATGTGTACACAGTATACATAAATATATACAGTAATTCACTATTAATATACAATCCTAGTAGCCTGAAAGGGAGTGAGAAGTAAAACTTATTTACTCCCACCCCCAGTTTCACTACTTAAACATGTAAATAAAATCAGTCTTTTAATAAATGGAGCATTTTCCCACTCAGACATGTTTTATATCAGTTTTATGAGGACTCTTTGACATTTCTACAGTCCATTTGTAATATGAGACATAAACAGGGACATTGGTCCCTGTTTATGATCAGCTGAGGTATAGATCCAAAGATCAGCTCTGGTAGGCGTGGATAGTCCAAAGAAAAGCCTGCTTTTCCCTTTGGAACGTGAGGCTACTTCAAAATGTATATGCAGATGTTTGGATGTGAAAACTGACCTTTTCAAGAAAGTGTTTGAACCACTGAAAAGAGCCAGTGTTCCAGTCATTTTTTTTAATAAAAGGGGCAAAAACTTGAATATATTATGCATTTAAACATCATCACTGTTTCCTGCTGATGTTGACAAAAATATGCATACTGGGCATTTAAATCGAAGAATCACTTAATCGACAAAATGATGCATTATGTCTTAAATGAACCGTATTAGCAGAGACAGTAAGTTGAAATATCAGTGTGTTATTCCACAGAAAGTTATTTAGTCCAAAAATTGGGGTTTGGGTTGTTTTCACACCAGTAGCTTTTAGTCCAATAATTCAAATTGTTGTTTTCTCCTTGGGCAGGTGTCATCCCCTGCAGTTATCAGTTCATTGTAAAACTGTCACTTTATTAAAAAAAAAAAAGAAGCTATGGCCCACAATACCAGTCATTTAAGTATTTGCTGACCTCTACAGTACACAGGGCCTGTAAACAGTTGGAACATTTCTGCTTGGTTTGCATTATAGTTCATTTAAATTTGTTATGTTTCAAAAGAAATTAAACCAAAGGAGAAAACGCAAATCATCAGCTGATTCAGACGAGAGCAACTAACTCCAGGTGTGAAAACGTCCTGAGACTAGCAGGCCAACATCATATTTTCAGTCCCTCCTTTGTTAATCTACTGGAGCATCCCTGATGTGTACACGGTTTATCTGAATGTGCTTCTGGCTGAAGGAATGACTCTGGCCCTCTTCAGACCTTGCCCTGGGTTCATAGTTTAGGATCTGATGGATCAGCAGCATTAGTTGCATTTCCTCAGTTGTAGTGCTTCTTAGATTTTGGGCTTTTTTCAGCTGTGAACATGTCTGTGACTGGGTGTCTTAAGCTGGATTTATAGTCGCGTGTATCTCTGTGTCATGTTGGTATGTCGTATCTGACGACGCCACAGTACACTTTCGCACTCCAGTGTACTGTGGCGGCGGCGTTTTGAGGAGGTGTTGTAGTTTCCCTCCAAATTGGAAGGTGATAGTACTGCTGGTTTTAGACCTGAAATTCCACTCTGTTGTCTTGTTTCCGTGGTTTCAATATTTTCTGGTCAGTATTTCCTGGTTTAATAGCAGCCAACACAGAGCCATTTCTTCATGAGCTCATAGAAGCCAATGAACATACACTTTTTAAAAGTATTACAGCGTAAATGACGACTATGGACCGCCAAATGAAACTAGACTAACTGACAGGAAATACCAATCTGATACTTATATGAATCAAATAAAGGCACAGTTTAGTTATGTGACTTTTTTAATGTACATAACCACACAGGTTTATCAGGAGAAAAAAGGAACAAACAAAAACAAATGTTCTGTATATGAACCAACCCACATTTTTTCTTGTATAGTCCTGGCATCACATGATCATAAATTGGCTGACCAGGAGTCGGTGTCTCTGCATCGCCATGCCGCGTAGTTAAAATCTGGAAGAGGTGCACGTCAAGGCTCTACAGGCCAATGCGTCACTGTCCAAAGTGATGCTGTAGGTAGTAACATGTGACGTCCGTGTGGGTATAAATCCAGCTTTAGCCTGGGGAGAACAGTGTGTTTACTCACAGTAGGATTTGTGTATGAAGTTGTTTTTGTATGTTGACTGCTGTTCCCTCTGCGTGTATTCAGGCCGTGTACGTACCAAGCAGCCATTGTCCACCGCCAGCAGCGTGTCCAGCCAGGTGGACTCGAGAGGGCGGAGCCGCACCAAGATGGTGTCCCAGTCACAACGTAAGTGCAGCCACACACACTACACCCAACCCAGAGCTTGACCTGGACGCCACTGTGAGTGAAATATTGTACTTGAATACACACAGCTACACAAGTGGAGTGTGTCAGAAGTTGTTGGGATGTGAGTTTGTGGTTTTTCAGGTACTTGTGGAGTTTATTTACTTGTTGCCTTCACGGTGACGATAAGCTCCATGTAAATGTTTTTGTGCCTTCAGGTTCGGACGAATCCGATTGCACACCAGGTATTCTGTTTGTGTGTCAGAGTCCGAGTGTGTGTGTCTTTGTGTACCACAGTGGGAATGGTGGCCCACCTGCTACTGCTGTCATTCTGATCAAAGTGTTTTTTTGTTTTGTACAGAGCAGTGTGAGTGTGTGTTACTGTGTTTTTGGTTTTTTTGCCTTGCATGCTGCTGTGTCTCATCACTGAGGATGGTGTGGTGGACAGATGATTTCTGTCCTGGCTCTTGCTGTCATTCAGTTTACTCAGAATTATCCAAAACTTCAGATTTATATTTAGTATCTTGGCTAGTCACACAGGGTGTTTGCACAGTGGAAATGGCTTGTAGTGGTCACTCTTACCAAGTCAAATGATATTGGTAAATGATTATTTCATTTAATTTGTCATTTGTCATAATACTCATGGAAAAAGTTATTAGACTACCCTTGTTTTCTTCAATTCCTTGTTCATTTTAATGCCTGGTACAACTAAAGGTACATTTCTTTGGACAAATGTAATGATAACAACAAATATATAGCTCATAGTAGTTTAATTTAAGAGCTGATATCTATCAATTTTCCATGGTTTTCTTGATAATTACCAAAATCACATCAGTTCTTACATTAATATCTAAGGCACTGTACTGACAAAAACAGTGCTTTTAGACATTCCACGTTTTCTTTTCTGTCCGTTTTAGTCACATGATACACACAGGAGTTAGTACCTAAATTTGTATAAGTGGCAGTTAAAAAGCACAAAATTAGATTTGCTGATACCTGCAGAAACTCTGTAGAAGCAAATTATTTGTAGAGATTGTTGATCCAAACAATTTAATACTGATAGTGGACAGTTTGGGCAAAATCCTGTCTGTCTTGTTTTTAAATTAGACTTAAACACAGTCCAGACCTGCAAGACTACTTCAGTACAAAGAACTGTTTGTCATTATACAGAGCATAATTATATGCCAGACAGAAAACCTACCCACAGCTGACCTTTTGACTGGTAGGTTTATTCATATCGAGTATAATGGTCCAATGTTAATCATCATCATCATCATCAGTTCCATTTTACATTTAGCTCCCATTACAATACAGTAATTGTTCTGTAAATTCATAGAAGAAATTATCTCCTGTACTTTATTATATATGATTATGATGTTTTGTTTTTAATGTGGCACTTTTATGCATATAATTCCTGTTAAAAATGGACCTTCTCTGTATCATGTTCACTCTTCCATATTTGATCATCTGTCTGGAAAAACACAAATAATACCAATAAATGGAATCATAAAGAGCATAATTTCTAATATGAAAGGATATACAATATGGTCCCTTGGGTCAAATGACACACTGTACATCATCTCCATCATCTTCCTGAACTGTAACTGAGGTCACAGTATGCTGTTTCCACTGTGGATTTAACTGCTTATACAGTGATTGTGCATGGACGGCTTTGATACCGGCTTGGAAACGACTTTCAAAGTGGACAGTGATTGGACCACTGTCGAGCGCCTCAAACTGAGCTTTACACAGAGACCCAAATGTCACAACAACCAAATCAGGAAATGGCAGCTGAACAGAGTCAGTGTTTTAGTGCTGTGTGCTTGTGGATGACAGACTGTATGGATGACTTTTCTAGGCATTTTCTTTTCCTCATTGTGAGCAGGTTTTGCTTCATAAGTATGCCGTGCCAGATGTCCCAACATGCACTGCTTCTCCCAGCCAGTCATCTGCAGCTGGTTCAGTGTGTGTATGTCTCAGCAGCACATCTCCAGTACCTGTGTCCTCCTGAAATATGTGGATTTTTTTTTTATTTGTCAATTTAAAAGCCTCAGCTTCGCCTTCATTCTTGGAACACCAGGATGCGCTCTCATCGTTCTTTGTGTTCTAACTCCCATAACGCTTTTTTTGTTTTGCGCTAATACCCATAATTCATCTGGTTTAATCTGCTGTTCCTTCCCCTCGCCTCTGCTTCCCCCTTCCTCCCAACCAATGGGCTTAATGGCTCAGGATCTCAGTCTGCTACCCCTGTTGGTGGTAAGATTACAACGCTACTTCTTTTTACCCGCTCTCTTGTCTTTTACTGCCTTTTCCTCTGTTGCTCTGATTTGCCACCTTCTGGTTTTGTTTCATGTGTACACAAAAAGGTCACTGAACAACCCCCTACCTACACACACTTGGGCTGAGGCATGCTGGGAGTTAAGAGACACGGACTGTTAACTTGGCTGTTCTTTGATCATGCTAATTGCTCTGCTTTGGGATCCTCTTATTTCTGCACTCTTAATGTTTGCTTATGTTTGCTTAATTTGAAGGATAGCATGAAGTCTGAAAGAGGCTTATTTAGCGTGAGTTGAACAAACTGCGTGAACATTTTAGTGGGAATGGTCATTTTTGCATTTCAGTTTCACTAAAATCTAAAAATTTTGACACAATTTCTCGTTTTTCTAGGGTCTGTATCAAACAAGCAGCTTCAACATCTAGACAGCTATTTTGCAGGCTGGGGCATCTCTAACACCACTATGCTTCATTTGTAGTAGAATGCTGTAATTAATTTTATCGATTAAAAATTGCAGCTTCTGCAACTTTGATTTTGACAGTATTTAGATTAATTATATAGAATGAGTTTCTTTTTGTCAGACAGATAGTAAAAGTTTTACTGTAGCCTTTCTCAGAAGGGTCACTGATGTTACTGCAATGTAGAGCAGCACAATATAACATTTGACCATTGTCATCACAATGTACGTGTGCGCAATAGTCACATCATAGGTCCTGTGATGTAGGAGGAAAATTAACTCAATGTGTTTTCATCTAATTTCTTGGGTGCCTGACACACACTGCACGCAGCGATCTACCAAACACAATCGTTCTCAATCAGTTTGGAGTGAGTCGCTGGTAACAATTTTGAAAAATGAGCAACAAACAAGAAGAAAATCACAGTAAACAAAGACTTGGTGCCAAAAAGAAAAGCAACATCAGTTATTTGGAATTATTTTGGCTATGAGAAGGATGAACCTTAAACACGTGTTCTGTATCGACAATGTCTTGCACCTGTTGCCACAATGAGAGGGAACACAACCAATTTGTTTGACCATATACGTCGGCATCACACAGCTATTATAGCCTAAATATTTTTTCACATCACATTATATATCGCAGGGTTAAAAACAATCACAATGTCAGTTTTTTCCAATATCGTGTAGCCCTACTGTCTTGTCAGCTGTTTTTATCCTGGTTTGTCAGACATGGGGGATGATTATGCCTCCTGCTGTCTGACATACCACGTACAACTGCATGTCAGGTGTGGGTTAAGGTGTAGGCTCCCTCATCCCTGTTCAGAGTCCTCAGGGCTCATTTTCATTAAAGAAACTCATTCTGTATAGTTTTAGTAGACAGAATGAACCTAATCAGACTAGGATTTAAATAGATGTTTTGGCCGTAATCCTTTATAAATTCAGGTAACTGTTGATTGATTGATTTGGTTATTTGGAGCTTGTGCACTCCATATACAATACTTCTTCAATTCACAATAACAGAAGTAACATAATATACACGTATTATATACATGTCATTATGTGTACACATATATACATAGAGGAACTGGTTGTAAACATTTAGTAGTACACCAAGCTAATTTTAAAACACAATTGTACCTAATTAAGAGAAAATTACTAATAAAACACAACAGATTGCAGACACCAAGATGAAATAATATGCATATCCTTATGTGTATACAATTTGCATAAAAATATACAATAATTCACTGTTAATATACAACCCTACTAGCCTGAAAGGGAGTGAGAAGTAAAAATTATTTACTCCCACCCCCAGTTTCACTACTTAAACTTCTTAAAAAATTAGAGAAATTAGTTGTAAACATGCATTAGTACACCCAAACTAACTTTAACACAACATACAGAACACAAATGAACCCAATAACAGAAGACCATACTAATCAAACACAACACATTATAGACACCAAAATGAATAATGTAAAAAATGTAAGTGTATATAAGAAATAATGAATAAAGTAAAAATTAGTGAAAAGCAAAGGACAAAACACACACATAAGAAGACAGTAAAAAATAAAAACACCACATGACCTTCAAAGCCCTTCACCTCTATATTGTTTTAAAACCATTTCTTTATATCTTAATTTAAACTGTTGTATGTTGTTGGAGCGTTGCTTTAACGGAACCCCCAAACTGTTCCACAACTGGACCCCACACACACACACAAAAGCTTTTCATAGTGGTTCTCACTGCCCTAACCCTAAAGTTGCCACCGTTTCTCAAGTTGTAACTTTCTTCACATACTGTAGATCTAGATGCAGATCAAATGTAAATGTCTATATTTGTTTGGTATTCTATGATACAAGTATCAGTGAAGAGAGTTTAGGAGTCATTTGTAATCATTCACTTAGAATACTCAAACAGCCTCTCTCTTTTAAGTGTGTGAGTTCTTTAACCATATTTATTGCTCGGTGTTTAGCACATAGACATAGATGCTCGTGCGTTGTCTGCGTATGTGTGCGTGTGAATGTGGCTCTAGTTAAGAGTTCATGTGTCACTGTCAGGAAGGCCAAGAGAGTCTCCTCTTTGCTCTCATTTGTAGTCGTGTTGAAATTTGTTCAGGTTCCCGTTTCGAGCACAAGGTCTGTTCACGCTCTATCCAGCACCGCTGAGCAGCTTCTTTCCAAATGTTTGTCGTCAGGTTGATAGTGGAATAACAGTAGAAAACACTGTGAGCTTTGCATCTGGAGACAGGATGTCTTGGGGAGGAGAAATGGACACCCGTATTACTAAAAATGTTATATTGATTTTGTGACTGATCTCAATGGAAACATACTGGAGGTATATTCCACTACGTCTTAAATAAGCATCATGTTCTATTGAATTTCCCCGAGGGGATCAATAAAGTTCATCCCATGTTCTTAATATTTCACTTAATGTAACTTGGTTGTTTCAGTTTTTCAACACTGTCTCTCAAATCTAGAAATACTATTCACTGTGTGGCTTCCTACCTCAAGAGTCCTTTTTCCAAAGACATCAAACACTGTGATGTTTCCCATTAGGACTGTCTACTTCTAATTAGGGATGTAACGATTACCAGTATAACAATAAACTGCGGTAAAATTCCAGACGGTTAGTATTACCGTTTCAATTCTATTTATCATGAAAATCGATTACTGCACTTTGAAAACTCACAGTAATACTTAAATGCCTGCACTATGGATTTATTTCCATGTGGTTGTATTGTTCTTACATTCACATTACTTTGTTTAATGTTGGTTTATACACATTTGATTTCTACCAAAGTAAATATGCTGACATTTTTACATTTTAATCTCAGGTGAACAATGTTTCTACCAACAAAGTACATTGTGCGTGTTATTTTATTTTTTGTTTTTGTTTTTTCCTAAATAGTTAATGTATGTCAGTGTGTATAATTACTTTTTGGACATTTTGAGCACATTTCGACGATACTAATGATAACTGTGATAATTTTGGTCACAGTAACCGTGATATGAAATTTTTATATCGTTACATCCCTACTTCTAATAATACACATTTTGTTTGTGATATTCACCAAATGCGCTTGAAGCTCAGTGTGTTAAGAGAGAAGCAGTAGCAGCCATCTTTTTAGTGGTGTGTTTAAGAGTAGTGCTGATTATTGCGGTGACTGTAGCTGACTCTGTCGAAGCTGCATGTGTAACTGGCTCTGACTCTGCCTTCTCTCTCTGTGTTCTGTCCTCTTCTATCCTGCGTCTCTTATGAAGCCGGCAGTCGAAGCGGCTCCCCGGGTCGTGTGTTGACGAGTACGGCGCTGAGCACCATGAGCTCAGGGGCCCACAGGGTGTTGGCCGGAGGCAGCGGAGACGGACACAGACGCAGCCGAATCCCGCGGAGTCAGGGATGCTCTCGAGACTCATCCCCCACCCGGCTGTCTGTCGGTAAGTGAATGACACCCAAACACAGACTCTGACCCCCGCCAGCTTTATATCAAGGCTGTTACTCATACACTTTGATGTAATTAGTGATGATTAGCTTATAATAATGTATATTTACATGCCAAATCACAGAAATTCTGTGATTCTATGGAACGTTAACAAAGTATGCACTATGTATGATCGGATACTATTGTTGCATTTGGGTTACTGTCAAAAAGGACTGAGAAAGTGGAAGGACACATGTAAATGATTAAAATAAATAGAAAAAAGATAATCGATCACAACTTTATTTTATGTCTCCCGCTCTTGATCACCTGTGGGCAGAGCTCTCAGGAAACTGGGGTTCCAATAGCAGTACAGTACCGAATGTACGCACACTAGAAAATAGCAATACATTAACTGTAAAAAAAAAAACAAAAAAAAACAGGCATTAGACACATTAGCAAAAAACAAATTAGAAAGTACTGGTAGAAACAAGATTATCAAACTAGTATCAAAATAGTAATAATAATAAATACCTAATTATGTTATATTATAATATGTACAATATGGCTATGCTACAGTGGTATTATTTGGTGAAAGTAGGGCATTAGCTGGTAACGTGCATTGATGATTTCCTCATTTCAAACAGTGTATTGAAACAAAAGCCAACAGCAGTGGTGGGTATACAACAATAAAAAAAAATGTCAATGTGTCAATCAATTGTATCAGTAATGTCAATGTGTCAATCTGATGATGTCCAAATGTGAACATATGATGAAGAGGTCTGTTTAAATACCAGTTCCAATTGATCCAGAATGTTTATTAGTGGATTCATGGATCAAACACCTGCTGTGTATTTTACTGCTCAGTTCCTTGTTAGAGAACAGACAGTTGTGTAAAAAGTCCTGAAACATCAAACTGTTGGACATGTGTTTTCAGAAGTTTAGAGCTGGTCAGATTTAGTTCACCTGGAAAGGTTAAGAGTGTATTTTAGGTTTATCCTGGAATTTCACATGAAAGCCAAATATCCCTAACTTTTTGTGAGTAGTGTACAATATGTTTCAACTCTGGTCAGAGTTTCTCCCCAAAATGCCGCTCTATGAAATGCTTTATTAACATGAGCTTACATTAAATATTTTTCTTGGTCAGTTTTATTCATTTTGTTTGAACAGTTAAAGTTCTTTATGTTTTTGAAGTTGCCTCTGACCAGAGTGATGACATTCAGTCATGCCTCTACCCTCAGATCTCAACTCTTTTCTTCCCCTCCTGTTCCCTGTCCTCCTCCTCTTCCTCCACTCCTCTCCCTCTCCTTCTGTCCTCTAGCTCCTTCCAGTATTAGTTCCATCTACAATGGCGCGAGTCGAGGAGGTAAGGCTTGGACCTCGAACAGACAAACCCCGTCCATCCATCTCTGCACCTCGCCCTGTCTTGATCTGAAAATCATCCTCCTTTAATTCCATCCTTCCCTGTATTCTCACAACCCCGCACACGATCCCATTCCCTCCATCATCAAGCTGTCGCCCACTGCTTCAGCCTCATAGATCCCGTCTCTCTCTCTAACCTGTCTCTGAAAACATGGCTGTGTTGTTATGGTGATGGGTGCCCATGATCAGCAGATATTGTCAGAGTACCTCCTCCCTTCCTGTACTAACCTGTTGTCAGTGGCCGTTGAATGAAACTTCTCGCAGGAGCGGTGAAAGCTTCATCGGGGCTTTGAAACCTGTCGGTAGGCTGTAATTAACGCTGATTGGCTGAGAAACAGCAATGAACAGTGAAGTTAATTGCAATGCTATGGATGAAAACGCAGATCCTTCCCTCGTCCCCTCCCTTTTGATTCCATTCATCTCAGATCACTTCCTCTTCTGTTTGGTGTGGGTATATGTGTGTGTGTGTGTGTTTGGGTGAAATGTTGAGTGAATATTAAGCTTGTCTTTTTTTTTTTTTTTAAATATGAGTCCTAGGAGTGTCCTGGTCCTTTTGGGTGCATAGAAAAATAATCACCATCCTGGTAAATCACAAGCCATTTGAGTCATTTAAACAGAAATGCTTGAAAATATGCAAGTTCTCCAAGGGCTGGGCCATAGATGGCTTCCTCAACGTTAAAATACAATCATGGGAAAAAATTATTAGACTCAAAAGTCACCAAAAAACAATGTTTATGCAATCAAGTACTAACTCCTGTGTGTATCATGTGACTAAAACAGACAGAAAAAGAAAACATGACGTGCCTAAAAGCGCTGTTTTTGTTAGTATAATGCCACAGCTGTTGATGCAAGAACTTATTTGATTTTAATTCAAGAACACCATGGAAAATAGATAAATATCAGCTCTGAAATCAAGCTCTTATCAGCTATTTTTGCTGTTATTATTATATTTGTCCAAACAAATGTACCTTTAGCTGTACCAGGCATTAAAATGACCAAGAAATTGAAGAAGAGATAGGCAGTCTAATATGTTTTTTCTGCGACTGTAACAAAGGTTTAATAAATAGACATTATAATTGTAGTCCTAAGGTATAAACATACCCAGAATGCTAATCTGCGACGCTGCATTGGTGTAGGTCTAGTCTAGATTAAAGTCAAAGAAGAAGAAGTTGTGTTTACAGTCAGTGAACACGTTATTAAGAGTGCCAAACAGAGGAATCATGGATAAATTGTTATTTGCGTTTTACCCCACTGTATTTTTAAAGGTGAATTGGGGGTGATTATCAGAATTATGTCCAGCTGTGTTTCTCAAACACAGAGTCAGGACACAACAAATGGTAGAAGAAAATCTAGAGCAGTGATATGGCATCTGAAAAAGTTGTCCTAGTTATTACAGAACACTCTACTATTGAAGAGATTATACATGTCGACCTCAAAACAGATGTGAAGTTGTAGAGGAGAGGTTTCGGTTGAATGAGATGTAATGAGTAAGGCAGAAATGATGCAACAATACAAAGTCAAAAGACACAACAAGATGAAAAACTACATTAAGTAAATTAAAAACTACCAGTCTTTTCAAGACAGTGTTTTGACATTGGAAGTAAAGTTTCTATTTCTGGCTTAAGATGAAAACGTTTGAACATCTGATGTAAATTAGCCACGGGAAGCTCCAATAATCACAAAAAAGGTGATCATGTAATAATTGTGATAAAAGAACTGAGGCTTAGTTCTGTCCACTTTGATATCTCCAATTTCAGCCTCGAAACTCGGAGAAGCACTATTTCTCTCAACTGTAAAATTATTGATATTTACTGATCAGAAAAAAAACATGATTGTGACTTTGACTCTAACATCCATTTTAATGCTCCACTTGTTTGTGTCGTCATTTATCATAGTAAATTGTAACGTTAAACAAAATAGGTATTCTCTTTTTCTGATTTTAATCAAATTTTCTAGATCAAAATAATGTGAAAAATATCATGTTAACAGAATCTTCACTTATTGCTCTGACGTAGTTTTTCCTAACTGTTAAACAGAAGAAGGTGAGGAGGTTAAAATCCCCATTTGGACCAAAACCCCTGAGCTCAGACTCTTTATTGTCAAGAAGTCACTCTTACCTGTTCTGTCTTATTTATGTCTTTATCCCTGTACTCGTCCATCTCTCCTCTTTGTCACTGCTCTTCTGTCCCCTTATCGTTGTCTTTGGTCCTTCTACATCTGTTTGTCTTTCTGGATTGTCTTGTTTATGTCTTTGGTGTTCTTACTACTGTTTACCCCTTTTGCTTCCACTTCCTCCTCCTTCTTCTTCTCTTTGTGCCCCTTTCCCCCTTTTCTCTGTTGCGGTGTGACGTTGTAACCCTGGTGGCGTTAGCTCGGGGCAGTCGTATCCCCCGGCCCAGTATGAGTCAGGGCTGCAGCAGAGAGGCCAGCAGGGAGAGCAGCCGGGACACCAGCCCCGTACGCTCCTTCACACCTCTGGGTGAGTGGACAGACACGGAGTACAACCAAGGAGGAGGGACACAGTAGACCGCCACAGTGTCTCAGTCTTCAGGCTTTTGCTACTCTTTAAAAAGCTAATGGGAAGGAAAGAAATGTAGGCTTATGTTTTGATAAAGTCTGTAGTTAAGGTGGTTTTCATCCAAATCTATCGCAGTTTTAGAGAGTTATCAGAAGAAACTGTGAATTGTGTGTGCATTTCCATCCACTAATGTAATGCAGCTGTTAAGAGTCGGTTCTTCATTATCAGCATCAAGGTTTAAAACTGCCATTTAGGTGGTGTTTCGTACAGTAACATACTATCTTAGTGATCGAAGAACATAACTGGGGAGCTTTTTTATCCAAAAACCTGAAGCTGCTTTTGCTTTGTGCCCGGATCAAAGCACTGGTTGGGACCATATAACACTGTTCCAGATTGGTTTCTTAAAGCCTTTGGTGAACGTTTCTTTTTGCAGCTCTTCATCCATGTTGGTGTTTGTTATTGTTTCAACATGTCCTTTCTCTTTCTTTCTTGTATTAACCCTCAAATGACAAAGTGGGGTCATTTATGACCTGGGCATATTTTTTTTACACATTTTTTCTAATTTTAATTGGGAAAAAAATGTCCTACCATGAATTTGTCAATCTCTTTGTCCCGCATTTGTTCATAGAGTTTTAGGAGCATCAATCTGAGTGGCAAGTATAATCCAAACTTGTGTGGGTTCACTTATGACCCCAGGAAGACCTATGAGATTTTCGACATTATAGCTTCAGATGGTATTGTAATTTGCCAACTCTAGTCATATTTGACTGTTTTACAGGGAAGCATGGCCAGCAGAACTACAACACAGATTTACAGTTGCACAAACATTGAGACAGATTCTTGATGAATAGAATGAGGATAAAAATAGCTCCACTGATATAGATGAGGTGATGTGTGGTTTTTTTGGGGGTTTTTTTTGTTTTGGTTTTTTTTGTTTTGTTTTTTTT
>JAPTGZ010000003.1:5371478-5382820 GCA_029814645.1 Fowleria isostigma
TGTTTCCACTTTGGGGGTGGGGTGGGGTAGGGTGGGGGGGTGTTGTCCAACAAAAACAGGGGAAAACGGCTGGATGGAAAAGCACAAGTAAACAAGTCAGAATAGAGTTGGTTGAAAAAGGTGCATGTGTTTGTAGAGTTTCAGCCTTTCTCACCACTCTCACACCCTGTTTGATCAGTGTGAGGGTTGTGTGTTTGTCTTGTGCATGTGTGTGAGTGTTAAAACTCCGTATGTGTGTGTTTTTTAATCTCGGTTGCAGCAACACGGAGCTACTCTCGCTCCACTGGAGCTCTCCACACACCTGATGCTTTTGGGGCTGCAGGTGAAGGCTGAGTACCTCTATTTCTCTGTACTTCACCCACCTCACCTTACTTTTTTTTTGTTTACTGCGTTTCTTTTTTACGTTCTCTGTAGTGTCTGGCATCGTCTCCTATATTTTTGATCAGTGTGTTTCTCTCCATTCGCCTCAGTGTTGTGTATTTTTTTAACATTCTCCTCCAGGATGTCAAAGCCTACCAGTGGAATTGCATGCTTCCGCCCGTTCAATTGCCACAACAACCATTCCTCCAGTTTTATCAGTGCCCATTTGTTTCCTTATTTAGCTTCGTCCCTTTGTCTTTGGGGACACCAACGCAGTTCTCCTCAGTTTTGTCATACTTTTTTTTCCCTCAGTGGCGCCTGCAATGTCACCTAACAGGTCATTCCATCGACTTACAGGGTTTGAATCATGCGAAGTGTGGAGTGTGTGAGTTGCGTGGACGATGAGGCGAGTGAGAAATGACAGTGAACATGTGAGAGGAAAGTCGATGAGTGACAGAGTTTCGTAAAATTTGTAATTCTCTGTAATTTTCTTGTAATTTTTTTTTTCCCTTGCTGTCTCTCTTCTTCTTCTGTCTAATTCTGTGTAGGGTCAGGGTTTGGCATCAGTCAGTCCAGTCGCCTCTCCTCTTCAGTCAGCGCCATGAGGGTCCTCAACACTGGCTCGGATGTAGAAGAGGCTCTCGCAGATGCACTGGTATGAAAACACAAAAAAACCCAACACTAACACATAAATACTACACAGTCTGCATATTTCTGTGAATAATACAGTAATCTTGTAAGCCCACACATCCTAGAGTGTGTGTGTGTGTGTGAGTGTGTGTTGACTAACCCTTGGTTCTACCTCTGTTTAACGCCGTCAGCTGTTGGGAGACATGCGGTCCAAGGTCAGCTTCTTCTGCCGCCTCATACCTGTGTGCTGTTCGTGTTTGTGTTTCTTCATTGCATGTCTCTGCCTGGCTTCTTCTCTCGTGGTTCATTTCAGTTTAATTTCATACTCTTGCTTTTTCTTTTTCTTTCCCTTCTCCTGCAGAAGAAGCCAGCCCGGCGGCGGTACGAAAACTACGGCATGTACTCTGACGACGACGCCAACAGCGACGCTTCCAGTGCCTGCTCCGAGAGGTCCTACAGCTCCAGGAACGGAGGGGCCATCCCCACCTACATGAGGCAGACGGAGGACGTGGCTGAGGTTAGGGACAGCATGAATAGAAGAGACAACAATGCTTACACACAAGTCCAAGTAATGATCTGGATTTAAAGCAAGTGATGGTTTTAAGAGTTTGACAATTTTACAGTTTACTTTGACAGCCTCTTGCAGTATACGTTGGCCTTAAGGTGCCCAGTACTGTTTTATACCTACAGTAGAACTATGGAGGGTTTTTTTTTTTTTTGCCCTTGGCCTTGTAGTGATAAGTCAGGCCACTGGGGGCAGTCCCCACAGTCGGCTAGAGTCAGCCATATACACTCTGCAGACATCTGCAAGTACTTGGACCACACTCAATGCGGACCCAAATCGGACATGATACCCAGCTAATACTAGGACATTTATGGTTCCATGAGATGTGTCTGTATAGTTTGTTCAGTGTGTGTGTGTGTGTGCACCCTTGGATGTTTGAATGCATACACACATCCAATGTTGTTTGATTGTGAATGACGGGTACGGGTATATCAGCAGATGGACGGAGACGGCGACCAGAGCAAAAAATAGTTTATTTAGACTGCAATACACAGTAAAATTAGAGTGTATGTGGCCCAAAATAAAACCATCTTCCTCTATACACATTCAGCAACAGCGAATTCTCAGCATGAGGCACAGAAACCAGGTTGGACATTCGATGTTAAGTTTCACTTTCTGTTTTCAGTATGTTGCAGCTTTGTGGCACAAATGAGTCCACTGGTTCCTTTATAGCAAAAAGATTTTTATTTTTTGACTGAAGTTGACAAAATCAGGTGAACCTGCTCCTCTTCTCCTTCATCGTGTCTCTGTCTGCTACAGCATTACTGTAAGGTCACGTTCACAGCACCTGAGGGAATACTGTGAGGCGTTCATAAACACTCAGTAAATTACAGCATTTGCTATAAACAAATATTGAATATTCAAAAATGCATACATGTGGGGCTATCAGCTGTTAATGCATAAATGACTCTACAATATTTTGTAGAAATGCTCTGAACGCATCCCCCCATGTCCCTTCATTGGTCTCATTCACCGTACCAGAGACATTTTAAAAATTTATTGAACTGAAGACCCCTGTATCGAAAACATACCGAACCAAAACTTTTCTGTACCAAAAGCAAAAGAAGAGAAGCCATAAAATACATCAAGGTCTGCTTCTTGCTCTGCTTTCCTGTATGAGTGGATTGTGATAATCTGTTCGTCCATCCAAATATACTAGATCATAAGCCTGGACCTTGTGGAACGTATTTGTTGAATACTATCTAATTTTCTTTTGTGTGTATTTGACTTGAGCTGATGATCTCCGCTGATCTGTCCTGATGTGCTGGTGCTGATTGCAGGTGCTGAACCGATGTGCTAGTGCCAACTGGTCTGAAAGGAAGGAGGGGTTATTGGGTCTACAAGCATTACTTAAGAACCAGCGCACCCTAAGGTCAGTCACACACTGAGATTTTGTGTGTGTGCGATTTGTATAAATGTAGCAGTGACTTTAATTGATCTAACTGTGACTTTTGAATCTGTAGCCGGGTAGAGCTGAAGAGACTGTGTGAAATCTTCACCAGGATGTTTGCAGACCCTCACAGTAAGGTATGGATGCATGAAGTAAACGACGTAACATGAACACCCACTCACAGGTTTATAGAACTATGGCACACACAGTCATTGTTGACTCACTTTGGTTTGACTTTGACTTCACACTTTGTGTATCTCACCATCCTTCACTTTACCGGATTCTGCCAAATCACGGAAAATGGATTCCTTGTTTCATAATGCACACACTGACGGCAAACACATTACAAGATATGCTCAAATGTACACGCACAGATATACATACTGAAATAGAAATACAGGCATGCAGAAGCGTACGACCGGCTGTTTTCTAACGGCATGCCACGCCTGAGTTTGCGTGTGACCTCACACTTTCCGCTGTCCTATGGGATTGCTCTGTCACCGTTCTGCAGCCAATCCGCTGGCTGAGCTCATAATTCAGTGCCACTCTCTCTCTCTGTTTCCCACCCCCCCCTCGCTACAGTCTGAAGCAATGACAATGGCCGCACATGTACTCACACACACATACATACACAAATCCTCAGCTGCCAACTCTTCTCTCTAACTAACCGCTGCGGATCGCCCTCTCTAACACTTTTCGAGTGCCCGTCATCTCACACTCGTAGTAAGGTGTGTGAGAATCTCCCCCCCTCCCCTCGTTTGACGTTTGACGATTTGATGAATTTTCAGCGAGACTCCGGCAGGGTGTACGGCACGGCAGAATCCGGTATAAGCTCAGCCTCCTTCAAGGTATTGCATCTCATCATGGACCAATCACGTGCCTTCATCTTATTTTCTGTCCCACATCCTCATACAGTTGGTTGTCAAGCTTCTGTCATTATTGTCTCTTTTTTTTGTGCACAAAATGTCAAAAATGTTGTTAATCTGAACTGTTTGAATAAAGTGTTTGTGCAAATGCTGCTTTCAAAGCTGTATTTGTGTACTCAGAGTACCACCACTTGTACTTTGTCAGGATGCTAACAGATGTGTCTCTCTCTCCTCCATGCCACCCAACTTTGGAACTCTCTGTAGAGAGTAAGTCTGGCCAATCATTTGGCAGCTGTCTTTATTAAACCATGTTTGGATGGAAACTTGCTTCATTGATCAGTTTGGATAACAAGTTACCAAGACAACAGCCTAATACTCACTCACTAACCTGATTTGATGCCATGTGATATCCTGCAGAAATCACCCATGGACATGTAGAGATGATCACCACAGACCGACTTGTGTTAATTATCATTAACATTCTGATGGTTGTTGTTTTCTAATATGTTTGACTGATTGAAATTTGACTGGTGATTGGGAATGAAGGTATGGGCTGCTATAATGACAAGCAAATAACAACTAACTTCACTTTGGGAACTAATGCTACACTTATATGATCCATTTTGAAGAGATCTATATCCTGTAAATAAGCTGAAGCAGAATATGCTTATGCATGTGTGTGCATGGGTTTGAGTTGGTGAATGGGTAAAAGCCACTTCTCATATGACCTGCCATGTGTTTTTGATTTTGTGTGTTTAGGTGTTCAGTATGTTCCTGGAGACTCTGGTAGATTTCATCCTGGTTCATAAGGATGACCTTCAGGACTGGCTGTTTGTCCTGCTCACCCAGCTGCTGAAGAAGATGGGAGCTGACTTACTGGGCTCTGTACAGGCCAAAGTTCAGAGAGCCCTGGATGTCACACGGTGAGTTTTGGTTTTAATGACACCTGCAAATGATTACTGTCCATGTAGCTTGACAGGCAATATACAATACATCACTCAATATTTATTTATGAAGTGGGAACTAATTTCAGCACTAAACCCAAGCCATAAGATTCACAAAAGCACATAATAAAGCTGGCATATGTGACATGTGAGTATTTAACTACAGTACATGAAAGAAATGTCCTTTTTTTATCAAACCAGATATAAAAGCATTGTAAAATGAATGTGAGTAGTAAATGTAAAGCAAGTGAGCTGATCCATCCTATTTTAACTAATTGGTTAACTTGCTGAAACCTTAGACTACTACATTGAGATTGCACAAAACTGAATGAACTCACTGACAATTCACTCTGTTTGCTGTTTTGCTGCATCTTTTCGGTTTTTTTTTATAAACGTTAGACTGCTTTAGGCAGACTGAGGGAGCTTTCACACTGACCTTTAGACCTGTGAACTTTTAAAATGTACGCATCCACAATGAATGTTCATTGTGGATGTTCTTTGTCTTGCAGAGAGTCGTTTCCTAATGACCTCCAGTTTACTATTCTCATGAGGTTCACTGTGGACCAGACCCAGACCCCCAACCTCAAGGTAACACTTGTGTATTGAATGTCTGCTTGTATGTGCACACACATTTGTATGAAAAATAGGAGGGTGGGAGGGAAGGATGGACATAGGGTTGGAAATCCAGGGACACTGTAACCATGGTAACTGTGCTACTGATCTGTGACCTCATGCCTGCCCATCCTGGCTGTGCCCCCCCTGCGAAAACCCCACACCCTGACTCCTGGGCTGTGATCAGATAACAACTGACATGACCTCCAAGTGGCCACTCCACTGGCCTTTTCTGCTCTGCTGCTGTGTGGACACTCCTTCAGCCTCTGTTTTTCCAACTGCTTCATTTCATCTCTGGTCCTTCTCTATGGCTCCCACTGACTCATTTTAACGTCTGAAACTTCCTCTTCCATTTCCACTCAGTATCTGCTGATTCATTCCCACTCCTTGTTGTTAATATATTACCCTTATCTCCACATCTCCTCATTCCACAGCCCAGCTGACTGGCATTTCACCTTCTGCTCATTTCTTTGTCTTTTCACTCTGCCTGTTTTCTTTCAGATTAGTTTGAGGTACATTTTCAACCATGGAGTTTCGTCTGTCATTTTCCCACGTTGGTGTTTAAACATTGATTTGTTTGCACTATCGAGTGCTGCAAATCAATCGGTGTGCTCTAGTCTGGTGTCACTCGTCGTTCGCTGTCCTGTCCCTTTGAGGCCCCTGGTCCTCTGCCCCCCTTTGTTGCCTGGGCTGTAAAAGAATATTTTCAACAAAGAGTTTCTGACCACAGCTTTTATGTCTCTATGGCATTCATAAACTCTTATTCTATGAGAAGAATGGCTCTCTGCTGCCATCGTGTGGTCTAAGTAATGATACTGTGTTTATTTTAAAATGACGTGACAGATTTTCTGTGAGGTTTTGCCTAAGTTTTTGAGACTCTTACACGCTTTGGATATGATTAGGGAGGGAAGAAAACTTTATAATAGTTGGCCAAATCTTGTGTTTTAGGTCCGTTTTACAATTTCAGTCAATGATACATCATGAAATACCACCTTTATCTGTTATTATTACCCTGTCTGTGTACAAACAGAAAATTTAACACAGATGATTAATAAACTCCAGACAAAAAGATAGAAAACTAAATTTACTGAAGACAGCTACATCCACTAGATCTGGGAAAAGTAGTTTTGTTTAGTTTTTGGCTAAGGCGTTTCGTAAATGGCGTGGATGCTGCTACCAACCCTTATAATGGAGGGGAAACTCGTATTTTGCGGATTGGCCGAGCCTGCTTCCACCCTGTGAACTCCTCCTCCTCCTCTCTGCATCCTCCCTCCCTCCTCTCACCTGGCACTAATCCCTTTCCTTTCTTGTCTCCACCTCCCCCTGCCTTCCCCTGTCCTCGTCTCTGTCTTCTCCGTTGATTGACGCGGTGCTTCTCCTCTCTCTTTCTGAAGCCTGTGCGGAGCTCGTGTTGCGGGCGAGGCAGGGGAGGGTCCGGGGTAAAATTGTTCCCCCCCAGAGCGCGGCGCCACGCCTGCTCTCTAGACGAGCAGGCTGCAGCCTGGAGCCAGTCCTCCCAGGTCAGTGCGCTCCGGGGGGAGCAATTCTGTGGCGCACACGATGCTGCTAAGTGATTTGGAGGAAGTTCTGAAAGCGCCTTGAGGTGCATATGTAGAGAGGCGGAAAAGGAGAGAGGAATGGAGGAGAGAACAATCAGTTCAGGAGTCAGTTGTGGAGTTTTGGAGCCTGCGGTGAATGTGTGCACTCATTGGTTCCTTTGATTTGCCATTTTGTCATTACTTTACTTTTCTTTCTGATCAATAATCAGCCTTCATTATTAAGCATGATTAGAAATGCCCTGCAGTCTTCTCTCACTGATTCATCAGCTCATTTTTTTTTATTTCCAGACCTGCAAGAGATGCACAATCTGCTGTGGTTGTACATGCCCACCGTGAACTCTAGTGGTCATTTTTTCATGTGTGTTTGTCTGTGGTTGTGTTAACGCTGTGTGTGCATTTACAGGTAAAAATTGGCCTTGTTTGTTTTACAGTATCAACTTGATTATACTCATGGTTTTCATACATGTTTGTGTGCCAGGTGAAGGTGGCCATTCTGAAGTACATCGAGACACTGACGTTACAAATGGAAGCTCCAGATTTTGTGAACTCTAGCGAGACTCGGCTGGCCGTCTCCCGTATCATCACTTGGACGACTGAACCCAAGAGCTCTGATGTTAGAAAGGTACATAGAAAAGAGACATTAATAAACTCTTTGTTGCCCATGTCAGAGGCAGCCTTTATACTTCGTCACAGTTTTACTGTTTTGAGGAGATGGTGCATATTGACACAGATATTGTGTTTGCTGATGTGTGTTCCAGGCGGCCCAGTCGGTGCTCATTGCACTGTTTCAGCTCAACACCCCAGAGTTCACCATGCTGCTCGCAGCTCTGCCTAAAACCTTTCAGGATGGAGCCACTAAGCTGCTTCAGAACCACCTGAAGAACACTGGCAATGCAGCACAGGTAGAAATCATACATATTAAGACTTTTCAGCATTAGAGTTGTTACAGTTTGGCTTTTTTACCCTCAGCCCTCGCTACAGGGTATTGTCATCAGTTTGTCGTCCATCAATCCTTTTGTATGTACATAAAAACTTTGGCATACACCAGTGATTCTCAACCGGGGGGAGGCAGCAGACAGTCAATGATAAGGAGAGGGGAGCTCATTTTGACTTTATCTACAAAGCTATATAACCCACCACCTCCTCCACATACAGGTCTGTTACATTACTTGTACAAAAGTATGTGTCCTCCACCCCCTCCCACAATTTTTTTGGGGGGATTGGAGGGGCCACCAGTAGGCTGATGATGCTGTTTTTGGCGCTCAGTACAAAAAAGGTTGAGAAACTCTGGCATGGACTGAAGGCCGAGGGTTTTCAAGTGCGGGTACATTATGTTTAATGGTATACTTCTACCTCCTCAGGCACAGATGGGCAGCCCCCTGACCCGTCACACCCCTAGATCTCCAGCCAGCTGGTCTAGCCCTGTCACATCACCCACAAACACCTCCCAGAACACCCCATCACCAAGGTAACGCACAAAGATCCTCTGTTATAAAGCTCATGCAAGTATTTGAATTAGGGCTGCAACTAACACTAATTTTGATTATTGCTTAATCTGCAATTCCAAACTGGTAAATTTGTTGCCAATGGTTCGGGTTGTGTCAACAGGAGATCGATTTGGAAATTGACATGTGATCAAATGGCATTTAATAACACACAAAAGGTCAAAAATGCCTAAGTATAGCACGTTAAATGCCATACCAACTGGTGTGATATACAACGTGATTTCATGAGATCAGCCTTATGGCCACAAGGACTGAGAATGTTGTGTAAATGGATGAAAGCAGTTGAATAAGGTCTAAATAAGAAAAAAATATTAGACAAGTCAAGTTTTGTCCTTTTTACTAATATTATGACATTATAATGTGTAGTGATTTGCTTTTTTCCTGCCTCTCTAGATGAGTTTAATGTTGTAAGACTGTGTTGCTGAGACAGGCCTCAAAAAAAGCCCATTTTCTTCTGAATTAAATGTATGAAAATGTATATTTAAACATCACAATGTTCTGAGAAAAGTGAGTAGTGAAAAATGTCCCCAGTATTTAGCTGGGTGACTGTAAAGCATTTATATGTCATGCGTGATACTTGAAGAAAATATGAGTGTGCAATATGACATAATGCATTGATGATGTTTCCTTAAATCATTCACTCTGATCCCATGGTCCATTTTTCGTCTGTATCTGTATCTCATGTGTAACATTGTAATACCTGTAATAATGCAACCATTTCTCATTACTCTTTGTTCTTGCATGCATTTAGTGCATTTGACTACGACACAGAAAACATGAATTCAGAGGACATCTACAGCTCACTGAAAGGTGTCACTGAGGCCATCCAGAACTTCAGCGTCCGCAGCCAAGAGGACATGAATGAACCAGTCCAGCGGCGGGAGGGAGAAGAGGTAGGACACTGTTGAGTTTTTTGCAGACTAGCGTAGCAGGAATAATGGGATAGTATTGTGGTTAGAGCTGAAAATTTCCAAACAGCTTTAGTTATTTTTTAGTAGAAATGAGTTTTAATTTATAGTTCTATGAGTTTGAATTAGTGAGCGTTGCTTAATGCTTTATGTGTTTCAGATCATGGACCATCATGTGACCTCAAATAATCGTCATATGATGTTGTGCTATGATCACCCAGCTTTAAGTACTGCATTACTATCAATTACCATGTCTGAGTATGGACCATAGTTAATATCTCCTGAACTGAAAAGATGAAAACAGACAAAACAAACACTGCCTGCAAAAAGGGACATTATTTGGATCCACCACTAACAAGGGTGGAGGGTGTTCCATTGGTTACTGTCTGTAACCTCATGGCTAGATGTCACTAAATATGGCACTGAACTAGGGCTGGGGGAAGAAAATGGAATTTGTAGATCACATCGAGTTTTATCTTCAGAAAATCGATTTTCTTATCGCACAAAAAAAAAATAGGTACCGTACTTTGAATTTACCAACGACACGTCCTTCTGGGTTCCCATAGTTCTATGAGGTCAAACCCTCCCTCCTTCCCCCACATGAATCACAGAGTCACAACAAACAACGTGGCAGACACAGACGGAGGTAAAGAGTAGCTCATTTCAAAGAACGGTTCTACCACTTCAGTTGTTTTGAGAATTGGTTTGAATTCATCAGACACAGAACAGGCAAATCCTCACTGTAGAATATATGAAGGTACACGGTGTCGCTTTATTGAAACCAATGACTGCCTTTGCAATGCACTTTAACTGAAAACAATAAAGTTAATGTTTTTTCAATATGTTTGCAGTCTGCACTTATATTTTTTTAAATAGGCGGTTGAAAATCGAATCAAAAATAGTTTTTCATGAAAAAATCTTTTTTTTAGTCCATATCACCCAGCCCTACACTGAACCCTTAAAAATATTTTACATCAAGGTATTTCAACAAAGCCCTGTGTCATTCAAAATGTTTAAACTAAGATTTGTACTCTACCTGCAAACATTTATGGATTCCAAATATTAGTTATCAATTTGCATGATTAGTAATAGTTGATATCAGCTCTAAAAGAACCATATGTCTCACAGTACCATCAACATGCATGTTAGTGTCTCCACTCTTGCTTCAGCACAGCAACTGAGAGATGTCCATCAGGTGTTTATAGGTGACACCTGTGAACTTAACCCTTCACACTCACTGATAAAACTGTGTTTATTGTTGAAAATCCCCTCAGGAGTTATTCTCATCCAGACTTATGCTTTGGTGTTTTCACAAAGTACTTGTCTACACAGTGTGCTCGTTCAGTTCAAATTTATGACTTAAGACGTCATGTCAGGTCTTATTGCAGGCTTTCCCATCAGCCTCAGTCCCTTCTTAAGGACGTAATGTACTCTAGTACAGAGAGGTGTGACCTCTTGACATTTTCCCCATGAGAAGCATCTGAAATCCAACCCGCCCACATGTCATCTTGCCGCCAATCACAGACCAACTGACTCATCAAGCTACCACTTAGATAAGAGATACAGGTTAGAGTGTAAATATACAAAGAACCTACTCACCCTGCTCCACTTTCCAGCTGGTGTCGGTGGTGGTACACTATGTGTCAACTTTCCAACACTGGGTTATGGTGTTTCTTTAATGTCTGAGGAACAACATGCTGATACTAAATGGTAAATAACCCTCTCAAAGTGACAGCGAGGAAACATCTCTCCCATTTCCTCTGCTACTGAGTTTGTGGATGAGGATTCTGGTGACTCCTATATGTTTGCATGTGGTTTTTGTTTTTGTTTTTTGACATTACAGAGGGGAATAGAAAGCTAGTTCCTATGCAAAATTCCAATCCATCAGAGCTTATCACTAAGGGGCGGCCGTGGCTCAGGATTTAGAGCAGGTTGTCCAATAACCGGAAGGTTGGCGGTTCGGTTCCTGCTCTGTCCCAGTCATGTGCTGTTGTGTCCTTGGG
>JAPTGZ010000003.1:5397798-5415114 GCA_029814645.1 Fowleria isostigma
ATTGTTCTTTTTTTTTTCAAGCTTGTGCACTCCATGTACCATAATTATTATATACATTTCATTATATGTACACAGATATACATAAAGAATTAACTATAAATACTATATACATTGAGAAATTTTACACAAACATATGCAAAGAGAAATATACATCGAGAAGTATACATAAAGGAAATGTACATAGAGACATACATGGAAACACTGGTTGTAAACATGTGTAGACAATATACATAATACCTGAATATATACAGCAATTCACAATTAATATACAACCCTAGGAGCCTGAAAGGGAAGTGGCATATCATAGTATAAGAGGCCTTACTGAACATAATTATATTATTTGATACTACAAAAAATCTTATGAGATATGTAGCAATTTTTTAAAAAACATGCTCAGCCAAATGGTTGATTTGTCACTTTATAAGAGTCGAAAAATGAAGCCAATATGAAATAATGGATATTTTGTTATAAAATCCAAACCTCTGCTTATCTATTGCTGCAAACCACTGCGCATTTTATTGTAATTACCCAGCAATTACATTTCCACCCTACTTTGCTATTAATTTTGCTGTTGCACCTCACTGCCTTTATAACACTCTTGTTGATATGCTTATAATGTATTATGTACAGAGAAATTACCTTTATTTATTTATATTTTGCTGTTAATGTATATATTTTATTCTATTGTTGTTTTCCTGCTGTTTACAATCCAATTTCCCAGTTTGGCATTAATAAAGTACTTCTATATTAAACATTTGGTGGTAGTACATCATGAATATTTTGAAAGAATTAACATAGTAAGTATTTTTTGACACTTGAGTTGATATTAGTAAGTATAGCAAATTTAAAAATCTAGAAATTACTTACCCAAGGGAATAATGTGCAAAAATAAAAATTAAAAAAATGCAAACAAAAATCTTTTTCATCAGGTTTTTCTTGGTGGGGTAGTTAAAGGGTTAATGAACCCAGACTCTGGCTTTTTAATATATATTCCATGTATATTTTTATGGTTTCCAGATTAGGTGTCAGGACTCCATCAAGGAAAGGATTTATTACAAAAAATAATAAAAAAAAAATACAAAGTAAACTGGTAAAAACTTTCACTTGTTCGGGCCTCTAAGAAATACCTCAGATACTGTTGCAGTAGGGGAGGAAAAATCCCTAGGGGGTCAGGAGCCACATTTTTAAAGCCATGATTGATCACTTGCTTAAATATAGATCCTGACCTGAAGTTACAGAGAGCCGAGGCAGAAAAATGCACAGTAAAATGTGCACAGCATGTACTCGTTGATAAAGTTCAATCCAAGCGTCTGGTGCAAAAGATAACATTTACACCTTACGCAACATAGGTGCAGAATTTCATGTATGCATCTCTTCTGTGTGGGCTTTAAATATAGATGCAGCTTCTCCAGAGTCCCAGATCCAGTCCAGTCTGACCTGTGAGTCCAGTATTCATGCCACTGATAGGTCTGTCCTCAAAACACCAATACAACAACGACAAGGAAAGACATAACTCATACCTATATGTGTTTCAATGTATGTTCCAGACCAGGCACAAGATCTGTTTACATCAGGGGTCTCAAACATGCTGCCCGGGGACCAAAACCGGCCGCCAAAGGGTCCAATCCGGCCCACTGGATGAAATAGTGAAATACAAAAATTACACTAAAAATATTAACAGTGAAGGATGTTAAAATAATTTCAGGTCAATTCAATCTAAAGTGGGTCAGACCAGTAATAGACTATCATAATAAACTAAACAATAATGCATTTTTTTCCTCTTTGTTTTTTGTTAAAAACAAAGTAAAAACTACACAAAAATGTTTTTATTTACAGACTATAATTTTACAAAAAATGTGAATAACCTAAACAAATAGAAACAACCTGAAATATATTAAGAGAATTAAGTGCAATTTAACAACATTCTTCTGTTTTGTGTATTTGTAGATCCACTGTAACCTGTAAGTTGTAATGAACAGGTGAAAATGAGAAGCTGAGGCAAAATAATGGCATAAATTGTTAAAATTGCACTTTTAGCCTAATTACATTTGTTCATGTTTATGTTTTTCACTTTTTTCTTAAAGAATAGTTGTAGATGTAAACATTTTGACGATGTAATTTTACTTTTTTCACTCTGAAATGTAGAAGTTAGACATAAAAATGTTGGAATTGGCATTATTTATCTATTATTAAGTGATTATTATAATGATCCAGGTCACATCAGGTCATAGGCTGTATGTGGCCCCTGAACTAACCTGAGTTTGACACCTGTGGTTTACATATTTGATATAAGCATTCAGAGATCACTTTGGACTTTGCAGAAATCTGCAGGGGTGTGTTGAAGTGTGTCTCCTTCAGGACACAAACACTGGCTCAGTAATCAGGTCTTAAGGCGGGTCTCTCCCCCTTGGGCCAAAATAGCGTATGCACCCTCCTGGAAGAACTTTACCACGCAGAGTGTGCAGGACTGCAGCTGTGTGCGCGTCCAGGGTCCGACTGGTGGATAATTATTGACCAGATATCAGACACCAGACTGCACCGACACCGACAACCGGACTGGCTCTGATCACTACTTCTGTTCAACATAAACAAACATGAGCCCCCGTTTGGACCTCGTCGGTACCGGGTCGACTTGTGTTTATTTGCAGCAGGAGTGAGTGGACACTGAAAGGCAACAGCTGTTGTGGACACCATGTTATTCTGGCAGCCTTACACTGAAAACTTCCGATCCCCGGTGCAGAGACGCGGCGGCAGCACTTACACAAGGTACGGATGTTTGTGTTCGATTATGGACGACAGGCTTTATTACTCCTTCAGAAGTCGGGTTAATTTATAACTACTTTGTCATATTTTTGTTTTGTGTGCGTGTATTTTGGTGTGACGTAGAGGGAGTCGTAGCGCAGATGGACAGTTTTCGCTCAGTGTTCATCTTTGTTGAGTTTGTAGGTATCTTATGTTTTCTGGGAGGTAACTACGGTTGGACACAATGACGGAAGCTCGGAGGCCGCTGATTGGCTGTTCAGTCTGCGCTGGGCACGAGAGACGGTCTCTGATTGGCGGAGCTCCGTCCTGGCATCCTTCCTGAGCCTGGCGGTGGCAGCCCTGCAGGCTTCACAGACCGACAGTCTATATTCGGAGGGAGCCATGTTGATGCCTGGTTTTGTGTCAACCGCTGCACTCTGGATGGTTAAAGGACTGCGTCTCCGCGGTGTAAAGGCTTAGCGGTGATTCCAACGTCGCGATGAGAAGAGGGGAGCAGTGTGGGATGGTACAGGGAGCGCCAGAGGGAAGCTGCTCTTAGGTCGCCGGACATCGCACAGTTGATTCAAAGCAAGTGAAGTTGATGCTAGTTAGCCTCGTAGCTAGGTAGCAACAGCTGTGCGGACGCTGCGTGGGATGCGGCGTGAGGACTTGCTACCTAAAACGTATAACCACCGTCTCTGCTTGTTGCATTTTGTTGACCTGACGTTAGCTAGACTGCTCGGAAAGTATGTGTGTGTGGTATCAACGGGGCTGCTGAATTCATGCTAGCTTGCTTGAGTTGTCTTTGTAGAGCTAGCTAGCCATTAGATAACGTTAGCATGCTGACACTCAGCTCGCATCTTCAGTCACGACTAACATTTGTTAGCTGAGTGAATTTTAACTTATCGTCACTTTCAGACAGTCTACCAGTTGAGGACAACCGTCTTGTGTGACAAGAGCCCCAAAGTTATCCCGAACGGAGATATGGCGATACATCCCGTGTCTGTGGAAAGCTATCGATTCGCCTGCCCAGCCTGCACAGGAGCAGCTAACGGGCTAGCAGCGTAACTTTCCTCCTCCAGTGTCACTCACAGGCTGCAGAGCCCACTTCCTCGCTAGCAGACATCTCGTACCTGAAGCAAGCTGGCGGCCCTCCGAGTAGAAGCCGAGGACAAGGAGCTGGGGCCGATGGCCTGGGTGCTGAAGATGGACGACGCCACCATCGAGTCGGGACTGGTGCACGACTTCGATGCCAGCTTGTCCGGCATCGGGCAGGAGCTGGGGGCTGGAGCATACAGCATGAGGTTAGCGATGGAGCCAACTTGAGCTTCCATGCACAGTAGTGGGTCCACAGAGGGAACAACACATGTGTGGAAGTGGGGATATTACAGCCCCCAACCCCCCAGGCTGTGTGTTCGTATTTCCTTTGCCTGGGCGAGACGGTGTCCCTTTGTTTTGGGATTTGTCTCTGCGGGGTGCCTGGGTCAGGGATAAAGATTAATTTCTCTTACACTCACACAAAATAGCAGAAAGAAGACGTTTCTAAAATGAGATGCAGTTAGGTGGTGGCTTAAAGGTTAAATGTGTATACTTGAGACTTTTGTGCATTCAGATAAAAAAGGTGAGGTCTCCAGGAAGGCCCCTGGTGGCCCCTCAGACCAGTAGGTAGTGGAGACTAAAGAGTTTATGTTGTACCTGTGTGTGTGATGGGCTTGGTCAGACTCTTTCTGACTAGGAAGTGTATAATTTAAGTCAGTTGACTTTATGGAATGAGTGCCACACTGTGGATCTTCAGCTGTAGCCAAAATATAAAAGTAATCATGGTGTTGGATTAATGATCCGTGACTGTGTTGTTTCAGTTATTTAGCACCATTTGCCCTTTCCTACCTTTTGCAACAATTAGTACTCCATTATGCAAGGATGGTTTCTTTTAAGGAGAGTGTAACACTTAATTTGATACTGTGTTGTTTTTTATTAAGTTTATTTTTTTGCATGTTTTTCAGTCAGAGATAAATTGGCAGATTTTGTGAACTTGATGTAGTATTTTCAGACTCAATTCCCCATTTAGTGCAAGTGTTGACAGATAAATTGCATTTTTATCATCTGTGCTATATTAGCTCACCCGATGAACCCATTGCATAAGATTGAGTCACAATGAATTAGAAGGCTTGTTTTATTTACATGTGCCATGGATTCACTTTTAGCATGCTCAACATTTGACCTTTTAGATGGATACACCGGCTGTATATTTACATCATTTGGATCTTCACATGAAGCCAAACCACTCATTAGTTAGTGTTGATTTGTTGGAAGCTGTTTATATTAAGCTAGTCATTGCAGTATTGAACATTGTTATTGCATATTCCATTTAGTTTTCACATTTCTTGTGGGTGTACTTTGTATTCAGTGCCCCAGGCAATCATACTTGAGTGCAGAGGTGCAAAGGTATATTAAACTTCCTCAACCTAAGGGTTTGGAGAAGAGATTGTTGTATCAAAAATTTAGTGTAATTTTAGCAGTTTTGAGGTTCTCCAGTAGTGCAATCATTGAAGGCAGACTTTTCATTATAGCCCCCTAATTGTAGGAGCCTTTTCCAGCCCTTAAATAAGTACTTAACCTCCACAGTTTAGTCTCATAATCACAGGCACATGGACACAAGTACCACCTTGGTTGTTTTTGTTTTGTTGTTTTTTCGTTTTTGTTGTTGCTGTTCATTTTGTCTCCCATTTTGAATCAATAGAATGGATCAATAGACCTACAACACTCAAATTCTCAGCCACTTGTGAATAATTTATTCACAACAAGTGAATGAACTATTCATATTTAGGATGTATGTGGTGTTGAAGTGTCTTGGGCAAAACTTTTGTGCTACATAGATCATAAACCATTAAATATATAATAAACTAAATTTGTGTTGGTTGAAAAATTTAAATGCCATAGTGGTTTAATTCAGATAAAAATTTAATCCCCTTACATCTAAGTTTACCAGCCAGTTTTGAATGGTCCAATATATCAACAATTGACATTAGTTCCATCAGCCTAAGGATGGGCAGAGTAGGGATGCACCAATGTCGATACCAGTATCGGCCTGATACTGAGCGCGTGTACTTCTACTCATAAAAGGGCTCTGATTCAACCACACCAATACCACATTGATGTGACGTTCACAGTGAAGCAGGTACGCGGTGGAGGAGTAATGTCAACAGTGTGGAGATTTTTTCAAAATAACTAACGGTGATAAAAGTAACGCAGACTGCAAATTCCGTTAAAGACACAGATGAATACAAATGAAGCATTCTGTCCGTTCTCTGCTTACATTCTGTACGTAATTCTGTCCACTTATTGGGAGCTTGTGGATGCATACCCAGACAGAGAATATGGAGCAGAACCACTAGGAACCACAGAGGTAGCAGGACTTCAAAGAGCGACTGCGTGTTAGTGGGAAAACTACTGACATTTATGAAAACTACCCTTATCAATATCAACATTAGTATTACCTCCTGTGTCATCGCCATGTTTGTTATTATTGCCTTTTTTTTTTTCCTCAAAAATTTTACTCTACTTCTTGGCCGATATGGTTAATTAAGAGTGGCACCCTCTGTTGGATTACTTGAAAACGCTCATTCCAACACATTAAAGCTGCAGGATGACTTTTGTCACTAATTTTTTCATCAAATCAATAAAACCCGATTCATATCCTAAGTATTAGGAATCCCTAAGTTTTTTCCGTGATTACACACCTGAATCTCTTCCCTCACGGTGAACAATTTTGAAGTGAACTCCACCATGAACACTCTGTGTGTTTACAAACATAGCTGTAGGTAACGTGCATTTTTGAAAATTTGTGAATGTGTGCATTGTCAGAAATGGAGCTCCATGCAGCCGCAGTAGCTGCAACAAAAAACATATCGGCCAAGTGAAAGCCAGCAGGTTCTCTCTGTGTGATACTTCACTTCCTAAAATGCACACCACGACAAATTTCCGAAAATGCACAAGTTACCAACGGCTATGTTTATAAACAAGCAGAGTGTTTATGGTGGATTAAGCTTTGAGACAAGGCTAAGACTTGGGTTTTACAGATTTGATGAAAAATTGGTGACAGATGTCATACACAACTTTAAATGTCAGTAGCAGCATTCTGTAACAGACTACTGATGATGACAATAAAGTAAATTTTCAAAAGTAACTAAGAACTATAGTTAGTAATGTTATTACCATAAGTACACATATCGATAGTGTCAGCAAGTAATCAAATTTAAGTACTTGTACTTGGTCTGGAAAAAAGTGGTATTGGTGCATCCTTACTATTAAGGTCATATTTCAGTTATTATGAACAATATCGTTATGTAGTTGTTGAAGTGTTCACTTGGTTTTCAAGGAAAATGCACAATTGTTTCCTTCTTGATGCTAACATTCGAAACCTTACAAAAACTTTTTTTTGAAAGCTTTTAAATTTCTGGCTTTTTTTCAATCTGTAAAACAGGGACTGATATTACAGTTTGTTTAATTGCTGCTCTACTTGCATTTATTGTATTTTTACTGGCATTATAAGTATGACTAATGCACTAGTTCCTGGTTGTTGTGGTTGTTCCATAATGGAAACACTGCTTATTCACATGTTGATAATCCCCTCTGTGGAGGATGTTTCCTCTTGTCTGTTTTTCTCAAATGATTTAGTGGGGACTCTGTTGCCATGGCACTTTTACTGTTGTAAACCACCTGTTCAATTAGTAACCCAGTGTCTGCATTACATTCAAAGGTCATGGGGGGTCATGATATTTGTGTGATGAAGGTGAGAAGCTCCCAGTTCATCCGTGTGTCTTATCAACTCCCTCCTCCACCATCTGCTTTTAGTGTGCCTTTATCTTGAGCGTGACATAAACACATACGACTCTAACTGGAGTAGTCCAGTGTACTAATACGCCAACGGTGTGCACTGTTTGTGAATTAGTGAGGATGGGGCGTGTGGTGTCAGTGTCTTCGGGGGTTAGTGCTACAGTATCTGCAGGGTTGGGCTGTGGTACATGTTTGGAGTCAGCAGCTGGTAGGAACAGAATGTCTCGCTGCGTCTCTCTGCAACAGCTCCTCAGATTTCAGGAAGCAGATGTAGTTTTCCTGGGCAGAGGGGACTAAACACAGCACCCAGACTGGCACGGTGTGGGCACCCTCACCAGCAGCTGATTGGGAAAAAAGGATTTAGAGCTAAGGTTGGGTACTGATCAATATCAGCACAAACACTGATCTTTTGGCTTCAATACCAGTTCCTCCCTAAACAAGACTTTCTTCAAACAATTTTCCGTTTTAATAATAAAGGTAATGACAGTAGATATTACTGTTCAACTCTTTAGATTCAACTTTATTTGATGCCCCTGAGTGTTATTTTTCCATCATCCAAACCAGTTTCTAATACAGCAGTCAGTGTATCAGTTGTCAAATGTACATAAATCAAGTAGTTATTGCACTCATGCCAGCTTTGGTATTTATACCTTGTTTACATTTGCAGTATTAAAGCTATTAATAAGCATCAACTATATCTCTAATAATTATTAGCTAAAGGTGTTAATATTTACCAAGGTTTTAAGTTATACTGTGTTTTTTTTGTTTGTTTTTTTTTTTTTGCTTTAGACACATTCACTGTTAGTAAAGCTTATTACCACATGAACTAATCTCAAATAATGTAGCCTCTGTTAAATAACATAATCCAAGTTACTTCAATGCGGTTTCATGTAAAGTGTAAATTTTTATTTACGTTATTTTTTTTGGTCACTCAAAGCATGTTTATAACACACCATAGATTATTAAAAAATTGTATGAAAATAATTTTAGTGTAAGATGTGATGAGATTTACACAAGTCTTAAAATTCGGTGTTGAAGTTCAGTATTTGGTTATACACAGGCTAAGCAATCTGATTTGTGTTATAAAATATTTAGTAAAGTACAGTGTCCAACTTTATTTGAAACTAAATAAACCTTGCATAGTACTTTTTTGTTTTGTTTTTTTTAAAGTAGGAGGAAATGTCTTGAAATTGTCAAGTTATTGTTGAAGTTTGGGTGCAGTGTTAAATAGCATTATGACCTGCCAACAAGTTTTCCAGGTAATGGGAAGCTCCATGATCTCCTTTTGTTTGCATGGGTAGGAGTGCCTTTTCTACACACACTCGCTCACACTCTTTGACTGTGCACTGGCTGACACTCCTGCAGCATTTGTCAGGGTGAGCCGAGGACGGTCGAGTTGTCTAGAGTGGCTGCCAAGTGTGAGAGATAGTGTGTGTCAGCAGCTCAGGCTATCTCGGGCTGTTTTTGTTCATTTGTCCTGCAGCAGCTTCATGCATACATAATACCAGATCCATTTGATCAATGTAGAGTCTTCGTCACTTATTCTAAATTAAGCCGACCCATGTAATAATCTGGTGCTGCGAAGAAGAAATGCATGCCTTAGAGTCATACATGCAACAGTTATCTGAACAGCACAAACCCATTTGATGTGTTTTTATTTATTTTTTTTCCTCAAAGAGATAATGGCAGCTGGGGAAACAAGAACATCCAGTTCTGACGAATAAAGGCTGGTTGTCTCTTTGCTATTATGCTTGTCACAGTGGTTACACTGGGATCAGGATGGGTGCCTCATGGTATTGGGGACTCAAGAAAAGCTTACAAGATTTGATACACCCTAGGGGGAAAACCAGCTGAAAAGGGTTGCAGCTTAAGGCAAGGAAAACGCTCCAATTAAAGCTTAATGTGGAAAATAGAAAATGTCTCCTGTGTTCTGGAGCTTTTGCATATTATTGCTCACTTTCTGTTTGTGTTTGTGTCCTCTCTCCTTCTCCCCCGCTTCTCCTCAGCGATGTGCTGGCTCTGCCAATCTTCAAGCAGGAGGACTCCAGCCTTCCTCCTGAAAACGAGACCAAAAATCCCCCATTCCAGTATGTGCTGTGCGCCGCCACCTCTCCAGCTGTCAAGCTGCATGACGAGACGCTCACATACCTAAACCAAGGTGAGAGACACACTGGAGCACACAATATGAAAGTGTATCCAAGGAACTCGCAAATTAACTCACAACTGTGGTATCAGGATTAGGACTGGGTACTAAACTTCAGTGCTAGGGCTGCACAGTGTATCGCAGAAAAATAGATTTCGCAATAATGATCACAATATTCATTTCACCAAGATGTGCATTTATTTAATTTCTATTTTTTAAAATTATCTTTTTGTTTTCCGCACCATGGGGTACCCAAGTGGTTTCTCTACCACTCTAACATGATAGTTTTTCCTGGTATAAAAACTGAAGTAACGCTGCTGTTGCTGGTTGAATGTAAGTTTACATGTTTTTAATGTTGAAAAGATGTGAATATTTTCAGAACACAATTTTGTCCAAGGCTTGAACACTTATATTTAATGCTTTGGGTGCCATTAATGTGTGGAAAAGCGCCATATAGGTACCGACTATTTACCATTTATAGATTTTATTTGTATATGCAGTATTTGCCAAACCAGGCAAACAATAGAATATAGTTTAGTTATAATCTTCTATGGTGGTACTCTGGTACTTTAGTTGTTATGAAATACATCCATGTCATTTACACATTGTTATATGTGAAGAAAATGACCAAATATTTGTCTGTGTTTGTGTTGAAGGTCTGTGGTAACAGTATCACCAGGTTCTACCATAGAATTATGTTATTGATTTTAGTAATACAGTGTTTTGTCTTAAATTATAAATAATTGAGTCTGCATACAATCAATTGGTTCATTTTAACATTGTTATGGAACATTTTTCTTAGCAGATGAAATTGGTATTTCTTTAGGTGAATGAGAAATATCGTAATATTATTGTTATGACAATGTTGTACACCAATATTGCAATTTTTTACAATATCATGCAGCCATAGTCAGCACTAATAACACTGACCACTTTACATTAAACACCATCAAGTGTTGTCTAATGCCCAGTGTCATTTAAAACCAAGTTTCAGTATCTAAGATACATTTCATAACAGTTGACACATGCAGCACCAGATCTACATGTTACTAATTTTGAAAGAACCAACAACATTGGTATTTCAAGAACATGCTGAAAATAGGCAGTTTGAGCAGACACACGTGTCTTTATGTAGTGTTTTTATTGTAATGACTAACTTCTCCACATGCTAATGTTCCACTGAAACCGCTGCTTCTTTAGCACTACCATGCAAATCCATCCTGCACGTGGTGTCCCCAAAACAAGTGTGGATAATTTTAAGAACCCAAACAACTAAACAGAAGCAGATGCAACAGATTTAGGTTTTTTCCCCCTTTTTTTAGAAGGCTAGTGGATATTGCTAAACACATCTTCAGTTGTTGCACAGCATTAACAGAGGGTGAGGTAGGAGATGTCAGACTAATATGTTCACAGAACTTCAGGTTGGAAATGGAATTTTTTATTTTTGTTAAACTGTCCTGTAATATATAATGTTTATTCATTCATTGTCTGACCTGCTAAACTTTTGTGAGGGTCTTGGGGGTGCTGGAGCCCATCCCTCCTATCAACAGGTACATGTCACCAGTTCATTACAGGGCCAACGTATACAGACAAACATCAACACCTGCAGTCAAATTAAATTGACCAGTTAAACTATTACAGGCTTTTAGCTAGCAATACGTACAGGCGTACATCGGACGCCCCGTCTTAAAAATACCAGTAAAATGGACCCCCTCTTTTTGGGAAGTACGGCTTGGGTACGCCCATATTTTTTTCTCCCGTGAACTTTTTCCACCCATGAGATTCGCCGGTAGCTTCGTTCAATGTTCAAAATTCGCCGCTTCGCTAGTTAATAGTTACTATTAACTAATAATTTAATATGAAAATGCTGTATAGGAGTGACATTGAACCCATGGTATCTGTATTTTTTTTTTTTTTTTTTCAACAATACCCAGTTTTAATCATGATGCAGTGATTCTGTGATGCTGGATAAATTACAAAACCATCATATGTGATATGTCATAGTGTCTGTGCAAATGAAAAAGAAAATATCCCTATAAAAATGGTGAAAACATATGTTCAATGTGTGGTCAGTTTCACAGAATTTAAGAACTGTGGTGAAATAATGCACAAAGTAGTGTCCTGTAAGCCAGACCAGTAGGTCACAAGAGGACATGTACTACTGTATCTGTATTTTCCTCCCACCTGAGTTACAGAGAAAGTCTCAAATATTCTTGACCTGATTTGTGTATGTTTCTGCTCAAATAAATTCAAATGCAGATAATATATTACCTTTGGTTCTTCTGTACATTAGACATGAAAAAGGCCAGCCCAAGACCAAAAGATGAAACTCAGTGAAAACTGTTAAACTGTTCTTACCTGTTGTAGTTTGAGCCCACAGCACGTGTTCTACGTTGGCAAATACTAAAATCATTCCATCAATAAATAATAACCACATTAATTTAATCGCATTAGTATAATCACTGTAAAGTGAAACCCTTAGTGGCAGCCTTTACTCAGTTTTATTTTACGCTTCAGTTTGTACCAATCAACTGTTAACACTTTCTGTGCCTTAGAGCAGTTTATTGTGTCTTTATCATGATTATGCAAGAATGAATAATCGATCAATAATGTATAGAGCTTTGTGTGCCTTGAAAAGCACTATAGAAATCCATTATTATTATCATTATTATTCACACATGGAGCTGAAGTAACACTCTTTCCTACAGACAAACGTGTCCTGGCACCGTAGAATAATGCAGACTTGCTGGTTCAGATAACATCTTGACCCTAAGGTTTTGTTTGCTGAAGCAGAGTATTTATCAGACTGCTGAGTGGGCCGTTAAAGGTGATTTGTTCATCAATGTCATTGGGTCACAATCCATAATATTAAGCAGGTAGTACTGTGTTGACATGTTGTGGAATAAATTTACATCAGGTAATTGTTGGTCGTGTCTGATTTAAGGGGCATGTTGAATAGGAACAGGGTAGGTCTCGAAATCAGATAAACACATCTTTTAAAATCACACATTTACCTGTGCCTTTTTTTCTGTTGCTCTCTCTCAGGCCAGTCTTATGAGGTGCGTATGTTGGACAACAGGAACCCTGGAGAGTTACCAGAGCTCAACAACAAGATGGTGAAGGTGAGAAACTCTACTGACTTATTGGTCCATTTCAACCCAGAGCTCAGGACTTTCTACCTACGATGGTGTGTGTTTGTGTGTGCAGAGTACTGTGCGTGTGGTGTTTCATGACCGTCGGCTGCAGTACACAGAGCACCAGCAGCTAGAGGGCTGGAAGTGGAATCGTCCTGGCGACCGTCTCCTTGACATCGGTACTGACGCCCAGCAAGAATATGTTTACTTAAAGTGTCCCCTGTGATTAAGTCTGGTTCAAATGTATGTGTGTTTGTGTGAGACAGATATCCCCATGTCAGTGGGCATCGTGGAGCCCAAGACTCACCCCTCCCAGCTCAACGCGGCTGAGTTCCTCTGGGACCTGAACAAAAGGACGTCTGTTTTCGTACAGGTAACGTGCAAACATCCCCTTGCTTTTATGTCAGTTTTTTGACAAATTTAATTAAGGCTTGTGAACACTTTTATTGAGACACTGGAGCTCTCAGTACAGAGTTAGTGTAGTCTGGCCCACAGGATGTACTCTACTGGAGTTATCCTTCCTGAGGGTGACAATTTCAGTTAAATTCTCATCTTGTCCAATATCCACATGTTACTATTTTCAGTGTTGCATGGAAAAAAATCGCAACACCTTCTAAACTCCAACTACACACTGATTTTTAACACCATGACTCTGTTCCCCACATACAAATGTTGACCTAAACAACTTCTACTCCAACTACAACTTTATGAAAATACTGTCACCGTTGCACTAAGCACCATCCAAGATGAGTGTGATTCATTAAAAATTAGAAAATAACTAAACAACACAATTTTTCACCTTTATCCAAGAAGTACAGTGGAAAATGCCACACCAGTCTCTGAAAAAAGAGACTAGAAAGGGCACGAGTGGCATTAATGTAAAGCAGGTGATGATGCTGCTCTGGATGTCACACAGGCTGCAGACAGGCAGTCACTATGTCGACCTCCTTTAGCACTTTAACAACCACAGTGGACCAAAGTGCTGTACAGAAGAATTAATAAAATGCAAGGATAGATTAAGGACATAAAACAGCTGTACAATTTAAAAACAGTGCTGTACAGAAGAATAAAAAAGCAAAATAAGATAATAAAATACAAGAATAGATTAAAAAGACATTAAACAGCTGTAATATTAAAAACAGTAAAAATAAAAACATTAAACAATACCAAAGACACCCAAAGCTCTTCACATTATTGATCCATACTTGATTCACACGGTGGTGGTAAAGAACATGTGTATCCACATCTGTCTTGGGGCTGACTGATGGGGGCGGAGCTCCAATCGCCCCCTCATACACTGAAGGCGAAGTGGATGAAGTGTCTTGCACATGACTAGCCAAAGGCATCCAAGTTGTATTTGTTCTTGAAATGTCTGTCCCTGATGAGCACATATTATGGGATGTCCTCTTGTCTCCACTGTCTGCAGGTGCATTGCATCAGTACAGAGTTTACTCCCAGGAAACATGGGGGTGAGAAGGGCGTCCCCTTCAGAATCCAGATCGACACATTCTCCCTGGGAGACAGCGGAGAGTACACAGAGCACCTCCACTCAGCCTCCTGCCAAATCAAAGTGTTTAAGGTACACACCCCTCCTCTGAGGGGAGGGAGTCTTCCCACCATCTGGAATGGCCTTGACATTCTGTGCTGCCTCATGTCAACTCTGTCCTCCTTTGTTTAGCCAAAGGGGGCGGACCGTAAGCAAAAGACAGACAGAGAGAAGATGGAGAAACGCACCGCTCAAGAGAAGGAGAAGTACCAGCCTTCTTACGATACCACTATCCTTTCAGAGGTCAGTGGGCAGGTGGAGACCAGCTGCTGAAGCGTCTCATACTGACTATTAGAGTTATGTTGCTTTAGAACTAAGTTGTAAAAACAACTATCAACTTTGTGATATAATTTTATCAAAAATTATAAATTCAGTAACATGAGTTATGCTTTATTTATTAGACGGGTAGTTGTTTGTTTACTTGCTTAACTAGTTTCAGTTACCTACAATAGTTAATTTTGGAGGACAGTATGAACCTTTACGAGAGTTCTGCTTTTAATCAGTGAATGTTCAGGCAGTTATTTTTGGGCTACAACAGACAAATATTTTTACCTTTGGCAATCGACTGAATTTTGGATGTAATGTTGAAACTGTAGAATTCAAAATTATTTTAAAGTGTTATCAATCTCAGGGTCTAAAAACTCATAAGATGAGTTAAGTTCAGTTAATGGCCATGAAACAGAAAAAAAAACTTGCTTTACAACTAATCTGAACTGTCATCAGTGAGTTTTCTGTTTTGATTGTGAGTTTTTGGTCCATTTCTGTTATAAAATCTGTCAAAACTGAAAACAGTCTTAAACTTGTCATATAATTTTTAAATATTTGCTTTTTAATCGAGGCTTTAGCTAAAACTGTTTCAAAGCAATAGTTTAAGACAGTGTTTCTTAACCCTGGTCCTCGAGGCCCAGCGTCCTGCATGTTTTAGATATTTCCCTCTTCCACACACCTGACGGTCATTATCAGGCTTCTGCAGAGCTGGATGATGAGCTGATCCTTAACTGAAGCAGATGTGTGGAAGAGGGAAATATCTAAAGCATGCAGGACACTGGGCCTCGAGGACCAGGGTTAAGAAACACTGGTTTAAGATATGGCCGTTTGTTATGTTACAGCACAAAATTTATAGTGAAAGTTCTAATGTTTTTCATTTGGGTAGTTTAATGCAGTGTAGTTACAGATTAAATAAAAAAAAAAACTTGACTAATAGTTTGGCTTGACTTTTATTACCAGGCCTAATGTCCAATTTATTATAAATGTTCTTATGTTAAATCACATGTCCCCCTGAGGGTTTGGGACAGATGAAATGTTAGTGTTGTTGTTGTTGGGTGTGTTTGTGTGTCGGCTGCCCATCGATTAACCTCTACTGTTTGTCTGTGTGTAGACGAGGCTTGAGCCCATCATTGAAGATGCAGGTGACCACGAGCTGAAAAAGTCCAGCAAGCGGACACTTCCCGCTGACTGTGGCGACTCCTTGGCCAAGAGAGGCAGTGTAAGCCCCATCACTCATCCACTACCTGCCCTGTGTTTTATATATCAGGGTCATGGGTCATTAAAAAGCATTAAGTCATTAAATAGATTTTTCAAAAAGTAAAACCTTGAATGGCATTAAAAAGCATTAAATTCTGTGTCCAGAGGCATTAAAAATGTTATACACTTGATGGAGAAAAAAAACATTGCTATTCATGATTAGGGATGTAAGCAAACACTCACCCCCGATACGATTTGAATCCCGACTTTGGGTCCATGATACAAATTCAAATTGATTTTTTTTTTTTCCTTCCAGAATGCTTGTTCCAACCAGTGGCTAATGATGATTAACTTGTGCGAGGGTAGCTCCAATAGCTTCTGTCACAGCAACGTCCATGTTCTGTGCGTTATCCGTCACAACATCTATCTGGTTATTAGTCTTTTCAAGCTTCCATTCTGCTTTAGCAGACTTCAAAACCTCTGCAATGTGTTCTCCAGTATGTGTTTCAAAGAGAGGACGAAAACTCGCCATGCACGACAGACCCATCGTACCCACAATGCTTTGTAGAAGCATCATGACGCGTCGGGACACATCCCATAGAAATGAATAGGGGCGGTGCGGAGCGAAGTCTGCGATGCTTGGTAGTTGGCGATTTGGACATGCCGCTTACCCACAATGCTTTGCAAGAAGTGTCGGGACACATCCCATAGAAATGAATAGGGGCAGTGCAGAGTCCGTGACGCTCGTGGACCCTGGCATCAAAACAAGCGGCAGTAATAACAGACAGTGCCTCCTATTGTTGAAGTAGCGCATTGTTCCCCCTTTTTTGATGTATCAAATTTTAATCCCTCTTATTTGTATCAAGTTTTAACTGATTAAAGATATGTCCTTACATCCCTATTCATGATTTATTTAGATTATGTAAACATTTAATAATTTTGATTGGAAGTACAGTGTGAACTCTTTGGCTATTTTTTACGGCCAGTGCACAAAGTCATAACACCAGATGCTTGGAATGTAATGTGCTGTGAGCATGCTCATGTTTTGGTGAAAGAGCGGAAGGAATATTAGCAAATGTTGGAAAAATGTGGTAATGCAAGTTTCAGCAGAAGTGGTTGGAGGAGGAATTATTCAGAACCAGGTTAAAGCTCTGTACATGTACATAGGATGGAGTGTGAAGCTTGTAGACACTAGAAATACCAGAGGGCAGTATCAGACATGGTGTTTTACTGTCGTGTGTTTGAAGTTGGAGTGGAGATTCATGTCCAGATTTAATTTTAGGAGTAGCTGAAGTTTGTGTACAGATGTAGTGTTGGTGCAGTATTTTTCCTCACATTCAATACAGAAAAAAACAGGCAGTCACAGAAAAAAATATTAGACCATCAAAAGTAATCAAAAACAATGGTTATGCAATCAAGTACTAACTCTTGTGTGTATCATGTGACTAAAA
>JAPTGZ010000003.1:5418476-5437811 GCA_029814645.1 Fowleria isostigma
TCTGTGAGCTGTACCGGTCTTGCTTCCACATCGAACGATGAGACAGAGCATGGTAACAGGCATGATAACAGGCATGATAACATTCAGACAGTAGCAAAGTCGGCACACAGCAAAGAATGTGTGCTGCCGGTGGAACCCCAACATGGCGGCCTGAACTCGTTGGTCACGTGAGTGAATACGCCCTATAGAGTTAATGTTTTTCAATAGATTTACAGTCTGCACTTATGTTCTTTTAAATAGGAGATTGAAAATCAAATCAAAAATTAAGTTTTTATTTAAAAAAATGAGATTTTTTTGTTTTTAGGCTGTATCGCCCAGCCCTAATATCAACTATACATGTATCTGCACACATGCACATCTGCACATGCACTCATACATGCATACGTGCACACATATACGTACCTAACATGCTTCTACATACATCGTGTGTACATGTTGAATAAGACAAAAAACAGAATCCCAGTGGGGGTCATTATCCACCTGTATGTAATCCCAAAACCTGTCCCAAAGGGCCACCCCCTCCTGCCATCACTTAATTTATTAAGCATACATTCATAGGATGTAGTTTCAGTCATTGCACAGACTCCTTCCTGAGGAATTTCTGATGCCTTTCAAAGTCTTAAACTGACTCAGCAAGCTGTTGTTGTACCCACAGAAGTGTCTATATTTTGTTTTGTTTTTTTAATGTACACCTGTACTTTCAGTGCTTTCCACAAACTAACCTGGTGTATGTGTGTGTAGGTCTGTGCGTCCAAGGTTGACAGTGTATGTCTGTCAGGAGTCGCCTCGGGAGAGCCCCCTGCTGGAGAGACACAGCACCAATGAAAATGGAGAACACAGTGTCTCCTCTAGTTTACATGGTAAAGAAACTCTGTCTAAGGCTGATGCAGTCGATGGTGTGCTCATAGATGTCTGAGCAGTTACATAAGCAGATGTGGTGTGTCTTTCATATTAAATCATTTCCAACCTCTCGCTGTGCTCTGTTTCTGTACAGTGTATCACGCTCTGTATCTAGAGGAGCTGACGGCAGCAGAACTCATCCGCAAGATGGCGTGTGTGTGCTGCCTTCCACTAGGAAAGATTAACAACGTGTACCGGCAGGGTCCGACAGGCATACACATCCTGTTGAGTGACCAGGTAACAGAACAAAACACACACAATACCTACCCATCTGATCCTTTACTAGAACTTTTTAGTACATTATGTCACAGTGTCACTCTTTAATAAAAGGGGGAGGGGTTCTGATGCTCTTTGGACACCTGACAAACCATTGGTGTGAAGCACATCTTAAGTCACAATACATTCGCAGTAAATGCAACAGCATGGACAATTGGGGTTTGGATCATGAAGCTTTCCTCATCTACAGTCACACAAAAAATCATTAGACCACCCTATGTTTTCTTCAATTTTTTTTTTCCATATTGTTTTTATTGAGCTTCAATATTATACAGTGCATACATTTACACAAAAGTTCCTTTAGACAATGCTCGTCCCTTTTTTTCCCCTCCTATAGTTCACCCTCACCCTTCCAAAAGCATACATGGCACCAATCCACAAAGAAAAAAACAAAAAAAAAATAAGATGAATAATAATAATTACATAATAATAATTCATAATAATAAATAATACCAATTAAAATAAAACGTACACATAAGTTCATTACTGTTATGGCCGTGCAGTACATGTTATGATTTACAAAGACAAATAATTTAAATACAAGTGTATGAGGGCTGATTAAATGGACACAGTTTTAAGTTTTTGCAAATATTTCAACACTGGATCCAATACAGAAAGGAATTTATCTCTAGATCCTCTGCGTATTTTATTTTTTCCTAGCTGTGTGAATTTCATTAGGTCATTAGACCACAGAGACACATTGGGTGGGTTTTTAGATTTCCAGTGTAATAATATTCTTCTCCGTGCCAGCAGTGTTGTGTGTTTTCTTCAATTTTTTGTTCATTTTAATGCCTGGTACTACTAAAGGTACACTGGTTTGGACAAATTTAATAACAAGTAACTTCTTTTTTTTTTTTTTTACTTTTTATTTAGATATTTTAATTTTTCCATGAAACAAAACATTCTGTTATATAGAACCTTTTGAATTAAAACATAAATACATAGCATGCAGTGGAAACATCATTTAAAAAATGACTTGGAAAATAAATATTGGTTTCTGCTAAGAGGAATTACAGCAGTACAATATCATTCATATAGAGACACAACAATCCCATAATAACCCCGTTCCTCCATCTGTCACCCAAATACCGACTACTACAATTCCATGTTTGTTCAAAAGTGTCCGTTTTTTGTCGTACACTTGCAGTCATTCGCTCCATCATGTAGATCCTTTTCAGTGTCTGGACCCACTGAGCTATGGTCGGTAGGTTTGGATCCTTCAAGTTTACAGCATTTTCTTGGTGATCAGTAAAAGTATCCGAAACAATGTATCTTTTACTGGAGCTTCTTTTAATTAGTTGTAAATTCCAAACAATCCATCCAGGGTTTTGAACTTAAAAAAAAAAAAGTGGAGCAGTTTGATCTGGATTGAACTACATCTTCTCAGACCAGTGCAAAAAAACAAAAACAAAAAAAACAGGTTAGGTTTGAAAGTAGAGTTAATGTGTGCAACAGAGAGCTCTGAGCTGTCATATGTGTCATGTGACCAAAGACGCTATGCATAGTGTCATTTACGTACATTTGATTTGCAGTTTCCCAGCAGAGACACTCTTGTTTCCTGGTTTCATTAACCCCTTATCTAATTCAGATCAGTCCTGTGGCTGCTGCAGAACAAAAGAGAGAAGTACATCAGTCAGAAATCAGACTCATTATTTACAGTTCATTATATGTACGCAGATATACATAAAGAATATGCTGTGAACACTATATGTAAACAATTTTATGCATCGAGAAATGTACATGGAGGCATTGGTTGTAAACATTACGTGTACACAATATACATAATACGTGAATATATACGTCAATTCACTGTTAAAATACGCCCCTAGTAGCCTGAAAGGGAGTTATAAGAAGTGAAACGCATTTACTCCCAACCCAGTTTTGCTACTTGAACTGGTATGGTTGCAATTTATATTAAAGAAATTAGTTGTAAATATGCATTAGTACACGAAAACTAACTTTAACACAACATGCAGAACAAAAATGTACCAACACAACAGATTATAAGCACCGAAATATAGTGTCAACAAATGAAATAAAAAGTAAATGAAAATGAAAGAAAAGTAAGATAAGGAAAAAAACACCACATGACCTTCAAGGCCCTTCATTTCTGTATTATCTTAACACCATTTTTTTAAATATCCCAAACAGAAAACCTATGTAATAATAGCAACATAAAACTGACATGTCGTATTTTCATCACTGCTTTTCACCATTGGGCCAGATTTTTGGCAAATTTGAACAATAATTCTGACAAAACATGAAGAAACAGCAACATTTACGGTAATCTTTTTTGTTCTTTTTTTCTAGATGGTTTACAACTTGCCTGATGAGAGCTGTTTTTTGATCAGTACTGTCGAAGGTGAGCTCAGTGTTCATCAGTATTTGGTTCTCTGATCATATTTTGACATAGAACCGTGTTAATGGAGTGGTTGTGTGTTTTAACCCCTTCTTCTCCTCCTCCTCCAGATGAACTGGGTGAAGGACTCCATCTCATCCTGAAGTAGCGTGGGGGGGGACAGATGGCATCACTAATACTCCACCCTCTGTTTTGGAGCAGACGCCTCCCTCTGTCCCTCTCTGCCTGCCTGTACTCTTCCCCTCTACTTCCTCCTCTCTCTCTAAATGATTGTTCGATGGAAAGCAGGGACTGCGCTAAAGCCATGTAAATGTTAGAATCTGACATGGGAGTGTCCATTGTTTCATATTGAAAACACTATTAACAGAAGAGATTCGTTTAAAAGAAAACAGAGGAGAGGCGGGGGCATGAGGTTAGGGCAAAGATAATGACGTTCAGTGTATTTTGATTTTATTTTATTTTTTGTCTTTTCTATGGTTCTGTGTGGAGAAGAAAGGGGGGGGGGGCCTCCAGGAGAGAGGGAGGAGGGACGTGGCCAACAGGAGAAAGAAAGAAAGCAGAGTTCCTTATTGCTCGTTGCCCTTCCTGCACAATGCACACAACCAGCACTAGGCCAGTATTTTATAACCTGTACTGCTGAACAGCATGCGATCTCAACATACTAACTTACTTAAAGGAGAATCACAACATACTCTGTTTGTTTAATTCTTGAGGGGTTTGTCTTAATAAACCAAACCCATTTATGGATCCAAATGTTTGGTAACCCCTGAAATACTCGGGCCTCCACTAAACCTCCAAGTGGAAGTGGCATCATTTGTGGATGTTTTCACCAACATTCAGTTTTTCCTTTCTTGGTATTTCTCCAACGGACTGATTTCATTTACCGTTGCCACACAGCGTCATCCTTTGTGATTTCAGACCCCCAGCCGTCGCTTTCCGTCACGCGATGTTGATGTCACACTCGGCTCAACTCTCTTAAAATGTAACGTCCTGCTTGCGTTTTTACTGTTTTTAGTTGTTTATTTATGGGTGAGCTGTTCCTGTTGCTCTCATTATGTCCGGTTCCATATTGGCTTTTTTTTTTTAAAGCTCAAATCAAGTTGTTTTCTTCTTTCAGATTCACACAATCAAAAACAAAGCACATTGCACCTCATCTGGGACTCCTTTGCTTTCTGCGCGGATTTTGAAACACTGGTTTAGAGGTGTGTGGTTTTATGCCTTCTGGGATTTTGGCCATAAATATACAAAAAAAAAAAAGAGGAGCAAACCTTTGTCGAAGCTGACATGCAGAGCATAAATGTCTATCCAAAAACCTACTCTAATGTGGACCAAATGGGTTGCAGACAGATAGGCGTGCGTGTCAGTGGAAAAGCCTCATCACCTCTGAACAATTTAGGCCATTGGAGGAGTTCATTGAATTGTTCGGGTGGCAGATTAAACCCTCATCTAGTGGAGTTGCTTATGCACTGCATGTTTAATGTCATGAACTCTCCATTCCAGGATCTGCTTTGGAAACCACATTATGCAGCAGTCTGGTAGAAACGCATCAGTGCAGTAGCCTGATTTTAGATTCTTTTCCTGTAGATGAATAAATCACGGCAGCTCCACGTCCATCTTCAAAATCATGTATTCTATGTAGCTGAACACAGGAAGTACAGGGTGTGGGCGTGTGTTTGAGTGCCCTTACCTTTGATAAAGTGACAGGATACCTCACAAACACGGGTCCTGGGAGTCTCCATTGGTTTTGTTGACCCCTCCCCAACCCCTTAATTTTTTTGGTACAATGTCTGACAACGTGGAGGTGCACTGCACACAGTGTGTGTTTGTGAATTGCACGCCTCTGTGTCAGAACGTGTGTGTGTGTGTTCGCATGTGTATCATTTTTTTGTTCTTGCAAAGAAGACTTAAATATGTCAGTAGTCGTCATAAGTTTTTTCCTGTTGGTATGATGAAACTGTGTTTAGCTTGTTGTTTAGTAAAGAGCATGTGGAAGTTGGGAAAGAAAGGGAGGGAGGGATAATTGGGTTTTTGATAAGTGTAACCCCTCCTGATTTTCCAGATATTAGAGACCAAGCCTGCACTGAAAACACAAAATTCTAGCTTGATGTGTAGTCAATAGTCCTACAGCCACACCCTCTTATCTGAAAAACAAAAAAGAAAAAAAAAAAAAAAAGGATTTTGCGACTAAAAAGCATCTGTGTTTTTGCCTCACCACGCACCAGAGCCAGGACTGTAGCTGTTGTGGTGTTTACAAGGACATGAGAACCATGGCACAGTAACGTGTGTTCATCAACTCCAAATAATAGTGAATATAGAGCAGATATAAAGCCAAGTCCCACAAACCCTGAGGAGCAGTTCTAGTCCCCCGATGGCCTGATCAAACGTCTGTCTGTGAGTATGAGAGAATGAGCAGGAGAGTTGACCACTGTTCATGTACAGCCTAATGTCAATGATGCTTCTCATGTGCACAGTATCGTATGCTGGAGATGTACACAACCACATGTGCTGGGAATAAATGATTTCATAACTTTCTCTAGTGTCTGAATTCATTATTACTGTTAACCGAGTTTGGAGAAGTTTTGGAAAAAATGTGCATGTCGAGGATCACATGCACTTATCCTCTTATTTAACCCCTTTAACTGCTTATTTGACCATATGGTTTGGCACATTTTGAGTCACTATATTTCAATAAGTGGAATACCTAACTTATCTTAACCCATTTGAATCAAGGAAGATGAAAAGCCCTCAAGATATTTTGACTGTTTTTGGTCAATATATGAAAGATGAATACTTTTCTGATATGGTATTGGAGGCCTTCTTAAACAATATATTATTTGATACCACAAAAAAACACTTAAATTAGATATGTAATATTTTTTTAATTTTTGACACTCTCAGAGTTGATATTAGTATAATTTAAAAAAAAAACAAAGATCTAGAAATTAACCAATCAAGGGAATGAGAAATGTAAAAACTTTTTTTACCAGGTTTTTCTTGGTGGGTTAGTTAAAGGGTTAAACAATAGTTGATGGGAGAGTCTTTTTGTGGCAATATTCAATGTCCACATTTCACTTACCCGGATTTATAGCCTAATGTTAGAATACACATGAAGTTAATATTTCTCATTACTAATAATCATTGTTCTCTTTGCAATTTTCATCCAGTTAGGTCTATGATCTAAGTGGAGGTTTTTTAATCTAATCTAGCTGGAGTCCTTTAACTGATCAACATTTAGCTGCCTAATCAATAGTTTAACACCTTTAATAACTCTTTTTTTTTTTTATTATACTGAATTATCATTAACAGGGTAGCACTTAAACAGGGTATGTTCCACCTGTATGGGTAACTACGCATACAGGTGGAACATATTTTAAAATTTTTTTAAAAAAAGGGGGAGTGACAGTTTATCTCAGTTTAGAGGCCAAAACCAAATGATGTCACTTCCTGTAAATAGCTTTAATGGAATAGAGGGTTTTTTTTGTTGTTGTTGTTAAGGCAATTAAGCACATCTACAATATTTAGAAAACAGTAAATAATAGTTTCATCAGATTCAGTTGCATCATAAAATAAAGTTTAGTTAAGTCTATCATGATAAAAGAAATAAAAAGTTCTATAATTTTGACATATTTACATGGTACTGTGGGACACAATGAAATTAAGCAATTTTTGTGTCACCAAAAAGGTGTGTAAAATACAAAATTATATGAGATGCCTTTAATTTATGTTTAAATGATGGCAAACATATAAACACATAATTAAACTGCTTTGTTGTAAATTTTTGGCACATTTTAGAAAAAGGGTAAGTGAACAATGGATGTGAATGTTGCCAAAAAGAAAATCACCCTGAAAACATTTTGATGACAAAAACAAATACAATTGCAAAGTTAAACTAGCACACCAAGGCATGGTCCACAACAGTGAAAATGTACTGATATACTGTCACAATGACTGTTAATTCACCAAGCAAGTGCAATTAGTGCAAGGGAACATGTTCATTTCAATTTTCATCAGAAACAAAACTGGGATCAAGAGCACATGTAGCTGTTACAGTTTGTCTATCAGAATACTCAGGTGCATGTGGTATTGTCTCCTTCATTCCTTAGATTTGTCCACGTTGGCCTCTTGGGAAACCTAAATGGAACAGCACCATAATTACCGTCATCACTAACACCTGTGTTTACAAGCCAAAATATCTGCTGTGACAAAGGCCAATTACCAGAGCAGAGGATGGAGAGAAAAAATAGCTTTCTATTTGTTTAATTTTTTTTTTTTTTTTTTTTTAGTTTTGCCATCATCTACAAGAATTGCAGCAAAAAATATGAAGCTGCCACATCCAATAGGCCATCCTCCACCTCTCTTTAGTTCTTTGTGACAACTAGGACATTGCATATTAGTTTAAGTAATTAATGTAATACTGCTCAGTATTACTGTTGAATAATTAAAGCTCTGATTAAAATAGAAAAACCACTTGTTACAGCACCTATCTACAGATATAAATATATTTTTGTTGACCACTAGTATTTGATTCCCTGCTAGTCAAGCTTTGCACATATACTATATACAGTATGTTTCCACCTTATGGAATACTGCCTCTTTTGTACAGTCAATGAAGAGGTTAAAAAGGGAAGACTCCAAATAGACTTTGTGACGTGCAGACATTCAACTTTGTTAATGAACACTACTACATTCAGATTTCCTAGATTTTTAAGCGTTGGGAGGGGATCATTTAATGATCAGAGAGCATTTTATTACATTTTCTGGTATGGATTTGTCATTGTGACACACACAGGCCTTGTGATGAAAAGTGGTCTAGTGCCCAAACGTTTAAATAAAGTATAAATTAGTCTAAAATCTTCAGCTACTGATCTGGCATGGCGTCCTGTTTACGGTCCGTGACCGTGAGTGTAAACAGAAGCACATTATGTTTGGCTCAGATGGGCCTCTTATTAAAGCCCTACTGCTCATGCGCGGTACGCATCTCCGTTCTCGATGACGTAATTTGACGTACCCGAGCAGAAACCAGGAAGTGTGTCAGTCGCTGTTGTTTGTGTTCGTTGGTGGCTGATCAACGGTCTTTTTCTGACTTAAAATTGAATTTTCGCGGGCCGAAATGGCAACGTTTATTTCAGTCCCGTTAAAAAAGGCTTCCGAAGTGGATCTGGTGAAACCGCTGTCGAAATTCGTAACCGTGTCGTACCCCGCAGGCGAGGAGCAGTCGGAGTACATCCGCGCCGTGGAGGAGTTGAACAAGCTCCGCAAGAACGCGTTGGGAAGGCCGCTGGACAAACACGAAAGCTCCCTGGAGATCCTGCTCAGGTGAGAAATAGTTCTTTACAACACTTGTGAATTAGTCATACTGTTAGTAAAACTCACATTTGCCACCCTTCACCTGTCGTGCTCGGTAAGTCTGTCACTGCCGCACCCAGATGTGTTAGCTCGACTGCTAACCGAGCAGCTAAAGTTAGCTAAAGGCTAGGAGGCATTTCTCACCATAATAAGTGACTGAGTCATATGTCATTCACGGTAAGTTTCCCTCGGGAGACAGCTGAAACCTGACGGGATGTCCCTGCTTATCTGACCGTTAAATACTTGAATTATGAATTTAGGAACAGTCTAGCTAATTTCTAATAGCTTACTCGGGAAAGAGCACTTTGTTTCCTTAGCATTAAATTTAAGGAGAATTGGTTTCGATGTTAAACATGATTTGAGTTAAACTTTATGTAGTGGCTTTTACAGGATGCGAATATTAAATACATGTGATATCATAGCATTTTATTCATTAAAGGCTGTTGCATAAATAAGTCAAAACAGAGCTAGTTCGTTTTGAGTCAGATATTATTCACAGTTTGTTGGGGCCTTCAGTTTAATACAAAACCTACTTTTACAGACACAGATGGAGGATTTAGGTTATCATTTCAATAACAAAATCTACTTCATAACTATCCAACGATATAAAGAAACAGTGTCATGCATCGACGACATTTATGAATATACACATTACATGTAGAGATGGTTTCACAGTGCTACTTTGCATAGAACTGTGAAGGAAAAAGGATTATGTTTGGTACACAGGGAACTTCAATTAACATAATACTACAGAACCTCACCAACTAGGTTTAAATTGGTTTTACGTTATCACACATGTTTTCATAAAATAGGATTTTGTACAGATTTTTAATGTCATAATTTTATTCATTTTATTGTTCATTTCGAGCTTGTGCACTCCATGTACAATACTTATTACAACCATTTCATTATGTGTACACAGGTATACATAGAGAATTTACTGTACACACTATAAACAAAGAGAATTTAACATAAACTATATACATAGAGAAATATACATCCAGACATTGGTTGTAAACATTATGAGCACATAATACATGGATATATACAGCAATTCACTATTAAAATACAACTCAAGTAGCCCGAAAGGGAATGAAAAGAAGTAAAACTTATTTGCTCCCCCCTCCCCAGTTTCACTACTTAAACTTGTATGGTTGCAATTATGTCAAAGAAATTAGCTGTAAACATGCAATAGTACACCAAAACTAACTTTAACACAATGTACAGGACACAAATGTACCCAACGAAGAGAAAAATACTCATAAAACATATAAGCACTGAAATGAATGTTAAAAAAATATATCAATATATCTAATAAATAGTGTCAAGAAATAAAGTAAAAAGTGGAAAAAGGGATTATTATTCCCTGTTTGGAAATATGTTAAAATGTTAAATCTAATAGTATTTTTTCTTATTAATCTACATGCTTCTTCCAGAGGTGACATATCCATTCAGACTTTGTTCTTTGTTTGGACTATATGACTCATGAGTTATTCAATGCATAGGGATTGCCCAGATTACTTGAATAGTCAGGTACGCTGTTGCAGAATGCCGGCTCCACATTTTTTTTCCTCTAGTGAGCTGCTTTCTCACAGCAGTGCAAAGTGGAATTGACAAGTGAATGCCAAGTCAAAGCTCTTTGGATAATAAAGACCATAGGCACAGAGTGCTAAAAGCTAGCAGGTGGAACAGAGCCAACAACGGAGTAACACAATATCTGCTGGCCTTTAAAAGTAATAGGGTAATAGGTAATAGATGGTTCAGAGCATGTTATATTTTATGCATTTCTGAGATACCGTTGAAAGAGATGGACTGATTTGCATTCATGGTCAAGAGTGGTAAAATGAAAGCACTTGGTATATGTGTATAGTTCATTATTTGAGGAGAAGGAGCCGAACTGCCTGAAAGGGAGCAAGATCTCAAAGAGTAGGTTTTTTTTTTCTTCCTCTTTGTAATGCCATTAGCTCAAGATGCATGAAGACACAACCTGTTTTGTGTCTGTGCGCTATCGCCTGACTTGAGATTTCAGATTAAGTGATACTTAGTGAGTCTGTGTCGTACTGAATGAGCTCTCTTTACCAGCTCCTGGTATTGTCACTCTTCGGCCCTCTTCACAAGTTGTCCGATAGCCATGTGCCAGGTAGCCACAGCAACCAGCACTACTTCATTCACAGCCAATCAGACGCACAGCCAATGCATCGCCATGGGAACCTTTGTTTTGTTTAGGACGCTGTCTTCTTTCACGAGAGGGCACACCTCATCTCAGCTTTCCTATGTGTCTGTGTTTGTGGCTGGAAGACTCATAGTATAGTAGAGGCAGTTCTATAATAAGCATTTCTTTGTTTAGCCTATTTATGCTGTAACTCCAGTTGCTTGGGGCAGTGGGACAAAAGTTGCAGAACTTTGATGGAGCATTCCCTAACCAGGAGCTGTGGCTATGTCATTCCTAAAAATAGATAACTCCCAGCTCTGTGTCACATCCTGGCTTAAAGAAGTGCTTAGTAAACATTACTGTTATCTTGATTGACTTGTACATGTTTTTGCACCACAGTGTGATATTTTCTTCCTGAGTCATTGTCAGATGTCTGGCAGAGCTTCCTCAAGCCAAAAATCTAATATTGTGTCATACTAATATTTAACCCAGTTATTCAAATATGATTTAAAGCTCTTGTGTGTGTGTAGGTAGTTTGATTTTTAGGGAGATTAATGAGGACATAATTAAAGAAATGGTGTTGTTTGTACTTTAAGTTAAACCAAATAATAAATTTTTTTGTGGAATTTTAAAGTTAAGGTTTAACTGTTGAGTTAATTCACCATAGTGACTTATGCCACACAGCTCACCTACTCAGGTGATGCTTTAGATAACAGAACAACATGTGTAAAGTCCAGTCATTTCACTTGGAAAGTCACGTCCCCATAGGACGTCACGGCTCTCGTGTGCAGATAGTGAGTCTTGGTAAGAAAGAAAAGTTTTAGAGATACTGAACCCATGTCTCCTTGAAGAGCATCAATGAGAGATTCTCAGCGGACTCAATGAGCAATCGTCAGATTTTTTAAAAAATGTTGATTGTAAGCCTTACTGTCAAATTTTGTATTCTGGCTTAATGTCCTTTTCTCCTTCCAAATAAACAGCAAGAGATGTAGCTGACAGACAAAAACATTTTCTTACACACTTTAAAAGCAACACATTCATTGAACAAAATATACAGTTGTTTAATGGAATACAAATTGACAAAGCTATCAACTTACTCATTCACACAGCCTTTTTTTCTTGTCGTCGGCACTACTGCAGCGCATATATCCTGTATTATACTTTAAAATTTGCCATAGTTTAGGATTACAAATTGTTCTTCTTGACTTGTGACACATTTGTTATGCTTCCCAAAGCCACTCAACTAAAACACATCCTGGCGATGTTCGAAGTGCTTTGTCAGTCTCGTGTTAAACAACTGGAAAAGGTTTTGATAGATGTAGATCTCTTAAATCATGTGGTGAGTGATATTTCTCTTTCTCTCTTTAGATACTACGATCAGCTGTGTTCTGTCGAGCCCAAGTTTCCCTTCTCTGAAAATGAGGTAATCACTTGAACACCATGTATGATTGTTGGTTAAACTTCCTTAACAGAGGAACTTGAACACAAAGCATTTCTGTTTCTACAGCTCTGCTTAACCTTCACATGGAAGGATGCATTTGATAAAGGATCACTGTTCGGAGGCTCAGTCAAGCTCGGTAAGTGCAATCCTTTATGAAGTGTCCTCTCAGAATTAAGTGGATGTAATTGTTTTATTCACACACACAGTTGTAAACAGCTATAAAAGGACAAAATAATGAGTTTATCTATGTTCCATATAGGACATGGGTGACATATTTGTCATTCTGTCTCTTAATCAATCTGTCTCACATATACAAACACACACCCACCAGGAAGCAAAGCCCTCCAACAGCAAATATGTTCAGGCCTGATACACGCATATGTGTGGCTTAAATTGTTTAACACACTGGAAACAGACTGGGAAAATACTGAAAAAGTTTAGGAAATCCATGTTGAAAAAAAAACCTTTCCACTTCTCACACTCATTCTGTTCACGCTTGAATCTTTTGTCTTCTGTGCCGATTTGTGGGAGCCCATGACTGTGGGACTTTTTTCCAGTGAATGGGCGAGAAAAATGTAGAATAAAACAGCAGAAAATGTTGGCTGAAGAAAATACCAGCCTCACACAGACCACTGTGTCGAAACTAAAGAATTAAAGCTGCTGAACCAGCTGTCAGGAGAACAAATCAGAGTCTCACTACTTATAGTTAAGAAGTTTTAGAGCTATTTATTTATTTATATATTTATTTTTGGATTTAAAATTCTCTTTGCTCATATTCAGAAATTTCACATAAACAAATTAAAGTTAGTGCATGATCTGAACTGACAAAGGGAATTCATACTGAAATACAATGTTCAGAATTGTAAAAAGCTGAGTTTGAATGCATTTTATCAGGATGTGAAAACTTCCAAACTTGCCTAGATACAGGTCAAGTAGTTGGTTTAGTATTTCTACACCTTAAAAACCTCCTTCAGTATGATTAACTGCATGTGCTAATGTCTAAATTACCTAAATTTCTTTTCTCAAGTAACTCCTTTCAGTGGTTTGACTCATACCATTCATGCCAATAGCAGGGGCATACCCCAGGGGTTAGTTTTAGAGCCACTGCTGTTTAACCTGTATAACTGGCCTGAAACATGTCCTGGCATATATTGATTACATTGTTATTTATACATGCACAAGGTTGCTTGACCAGGTCTCTGAACCCCAGGTGTTATGCATCAGATCTCACCAGATATTTTGATGAACAAGTAAATAACACGACAAAAAATGAGATCAAACCTTAAGTGTTTATGAGTTACCATAAAATATCTGTCTGTCAGCGCAACACGGCTTTATATATTACATTGTCTTACTGTATCATTTTCTGGTCACAAGCCGTACAGTCAACGTTAAAACCTGTTACATCATAACATAATCGGACAACAAAACAATTTTCAAAAAAACAAACGCTGATATTGCGTCATTGTCACATCTTGGAAATAGAATACATTCAGCTGTGAAAGTTTCATGAAGTATTCAAACATGATCAGGTTTCCTCTTTGGTGAAGGATCATGTTTTACATTATCAGCAGTTGAACACAGGCAGTACATGAGACTCATTGAATGTTAACTGTGGTATTGAGAGATGTAAAACCTCATAGAGCATTGAGCTCTCTTTATTGATGGAGAAAAACTTGTGGAACTGCTGCCAACTGAGCACTAAAGCACTAAAATATAGCAGATCTGGTACTTATTCAAATTATGTCTCATAGTTCCAGTGTTATTGTTGATGTCAAATAAATAAGTATATAAATAAATAAAATAAAATATAAACCTATGTTATCTCATCTTAACCACAAATTTAAATAGATGTAGATGGTACAAACTGCTGTGAAATCATGGACTCTGTAGTTTAAGAAAGTTGCCTCTGACAGTTGCTGACTGTTGTGGTTGTGTTGCAGCTTTGGCCAGTCTGGGCTACGAGAAGACATGTGTTCTGTTCAACGCAGCAGCTTTGGCCAGTCAGATCGCCTCCGAACAGAATCTGGACAACGATGAGGGACTGAAGGCTGCGGCCAAATATTATCAGGTGGGCGTCATGTTTCTGAGTATTTGGTGTCCGTTTTGAAATTGCATGAGAAAAACTACGGTTTCAATTTCAAATTTGTTTCAGGAAAACAACATAAACAATATTTCTTTTCTCTACTAAATGGCACAGAAATCTTACTTTTACAGTATCAGCTAAATAGCTGCATCTTTATATTAATAAGAAAACCTGTTTTCACAACAAAAATGCAGTTCTAACTTATTCATCATTCATATAGACTTTGTCTCAAAATGTTTTTTTGGAACATTATTTAAATAAATGTGCATTATAGTTCACATCTTTTGAACAGATCAGAACACAAGTGTAATGTAAACAAATGGCAACTTGACAGTTGGGACAGTAGAAATCCGTCATTTTCAATCTAGACATCCCAAAAAAGAAAACACAGTGAGAATTACAATTAAATACACACCAAAAAAAGACAAAGGCAAAACATTAAATCAATATGAAGAAGCCCCATCCCACTCCTTGACCGGCCTCATTCAACATGACCAAGCCGAGTGAACCAATAAAACTGAACCTAATTCATTCAACTGTCATTCAATTCAATTTTTTTTGGCCCACCTAACCTAATTCTACCAGACACCACCAATCGAAGAAACCCCACCCCAATGCCTCCACCTTCCCAGTGCAGCAGCTTAACTGGTCCAAATATCAATAAACTGATCAAATTTCAAGTGAAATTGCACAGTAATTTTCTTGTCTTAATTTTTGCATCAAGTTAATTTAAGTAAATAAGTTAAGTGTACATTACATTAGGTCATATATTAAATTTTATCTGATGAATACTATTTGTTTAAGTTCAGTGCCTCTGAAAACATGGACATTTCTCTTTAGATGTAGTGTTTTATCCTGGATGTTTGAGTTCAGTAGATATTAACTCATATATACAGTGGTGTGAAAAAGTGTTTGCCTCCTTCTTGAATTCTTGTGTTAGTTTGCAGGTTTATCACACTTCAATGTTTCAGATCATCAAACAAATTTAGATATTAGACAAAGATAACACAAGTAAACACAAAAAGCAGTTTTTAAATGAAGGTGATTATTAAGGAGAAAAAATTCCAAACCTACATAGCCCTATGTGGGAAAGTGACCCCAGGACCTGCCTGACAATATGAAGTAGACCAAAAGATCCTCAAAAGCTAGACATATCATGCTGTGATTTAAAGAAATCCAGGAACAAATGAGAAGCAAAGTAATTCAGACATTATCAATCTGGAAAAGGTTATAAAGCCATTTCTAAAGTTTTGGGACTCAAGCGAACCACAGTGAGAGCCATTATCCACGAATGGCCAAAACATGAAACAGTGGTGAACCTTCCCAGGAGTGGCCAGCCGACCAAAATCACCCCAAGAGCACAGCGATGACTCTTCTAAGAGATCACAGAAGACCCCACAACAACATCCAAAGAACTGCAGGCCTCACTTTCCTCACTTACGGTCAGTGGTCATGACTCCACCTTAAGAGAGAAACTGGGCAAAAATGGCCTGCATGGCAGAGTTCCAAGATGAAAACCACTGCTGAGAAAATAGAACATAAAGGTTCATCTCAGTTTTGCCAGAAAACATCTTGATGATACCCAAGACTTCTGGGAAAATACTCTGGACTGACAAGACAAAGGTCGAACTTTTTGGAAGGTGTGTGTCCCATTACATCTGACATATAACACAGCATTTCAGACAAGGACCATCATACCAACAGTCAAATGTGGTGGTGGTCTGTGATGGTCTGGGGCTGTTTAGCTGTTTCAGGACCTGGAAGACCTATTGTGGTAAATAGAATCATGAATTCTGCTATCTACCAAAAAATCCTGAGGGAGAATGTCTGGCCATCTATTTGTGACCTCAGACTGAAGCACACTTGGGTTCTGCAGCAGGACAGTGATCCAAAACACACCAGCAAGTCCTCTGAATGGATTAAGAAAACCAAAATGAAGACTTTGGAGCGGCCTTGTCAAAGTCCTGACCTGAGTCTGATTGAGACGCTATGGCATGACCTTAAAAAGGCAGTTCATGCTCAAAAGCCCTCCAATGTGGCCGAATTACAACAATTCTGCAAAGATGTGCAGGCCAAAGTTCCTCCACAGCATTGTAAAAGACTCATTGCCAGTTATTGCAAACACATAACTGCAGTTGTTGCTGCTAAGGGTGGCCCAAACAGATTTTAGGGTTGGGGGCAATCACTTTTTCACATAGGGCCATGTAGGTTTGGATTTTTAATAAATAAGATGATAATCAACACCTTCAATCAAACAGGATTTGTGTTTACTTGTGTTATCTTCGTCTGATATTTACATTTGTTCATTTAAGTGTGACAGACAGGCAGGAAGGGTCAAATGCTTTATTGCACCACTGTAGTAGGTGACGCTAATGGACCTTAACACTGCATGTCATCTAATGTAACATAATGTGCTGTGCACTTTTAATAACCCTTGGCCAAATATAATGTAAGCAGTGGATCGGGTGAAAAGGAAAGGCACTAAATAAGCTTTTGTTTCTATCCTATTCCTTTTTTGGGTTTTGAGTTTGTTGTAACTATCGTATAAAGTGAAATGATTGATGTGAAAACCAAAATAAACCATTCATTCATTCATATAGTGTATAGATATAGTGTCTGCTAAAAGTTACTGCCCTATAATTTAGATTAGATCGTCTTTGTGTAAAGCTTATTACATACGTAGTAGGGGTAAGTATTGGTAAGGACGTGAGGACAATACGATACACATCACGACACTTGGATATGATAGTATCATGATATATCATGATATGATATTGTGATATATTGCAATATTCTGCATGGTTAACTAAGAAAAAATGGAGATGATGTAAATGTAAATCACACAATACTTGTAAAAATTGAAAGGACAAATTAAATCAAAACTATTTGATTGAAAACAACTTTTCCATTTTATTGTTTTTGAAATAATTAGTCAAATGCAGTATTATACAATACATACACTTAACATAAAGTGCGTCTCTTAAAGTGCATTAAACATAAAATGCATCGTTTGTCACTTACACTACTGTGAATTGAATTAATGCTACAAAGAAATTATTACTTGTTTTAAAAAAAAAACGATATTAAGGATTGAAATATCAATATTATATTGGAGGTCAAAGTATCGTGATATATTGCTGTATCGATATTTTTTCACACCTCAAATACATAGTTGCGTTTAAAAGTACACAGTTACGTTAACTGCACAAGGCCATTTCTCTTTGAAAAAGTAGGTCAAGGTCACCCATTTAAAAAAGGCTTCTGCTCCATGCCACGATGCATCCACAGTATAAATTTGGTGCAGATATGTCAGTGCATTCTTCAGATAATGTGATTACATTGTTGAATGGACAGACAGATGACAAAATGATTACAATACCCCTTATGCCAGATGTTGGCTGAGGGGTAAAAATGATAAAAGGCAGAAATAGTCCATTCTGAACTTTACAGTCATGGGAAAAATTATTAGACCATCAAAGGTCATCAAAGACAATGGTTATGCAATCAAGTACTAACTCCTGTGTGTATCATGTGAGTGAAACAGACAGAAAAGAAAACATGGAATGAATAAAAGTACTGTTTTTGTCAATACAATGTCATATATTGATGTAAGAACTTTTGTGATTTTGGTTATTATCAAGAAAACCATGGGAAATGGATAGATATCAGCTCTGAAATTAAACTCTTTTGAGCTATTTTTGTTATCATTATTTTTTTTAAAACAAATATACTTTTAGTTGTACCAGACATTAAAATGAACAAGAAATTAAAGAAAACATAACATAATTTTTTCTGTGACTGTAGTTGGATTGTGCCAGTACAACATAGTGGATTCTGAATGATACCCTGCTCACCCTGTAGATGTAAATTAATGAAGATAAACATTATGGATGAGGATATGTATTATGTTCATCTGGGGCTGGTTTTAGTCCTGTAACATACTCTTGGCAGTTGTGTCTCATATGTTTGTATCTTTCTGTGTTTTTCCATGCAGCTGGCCAGCGGTGCCTTTGGCCACATTAAGGACACGGTCCTGTCTGCACTCAACAGGGAGCCCACCATGGACATTTCCCCTGAGACTGTGGGGACCCTCAGCCTCATCATGCTGGCCCAGGCCCAGGAGGTCTTCTTCCTTAAAGCCACCTCAGGTACCGGTTGAGCTCAGGTTTAGACAGACTTTGTAACAGTATAAAGTGCCAGACAGACTAATTTTGGGAAGTACTTGGGTTTAAAAGTGCAGACACATCACACATTAGCCAGCTTTGCAGATATGAAGCAGGGGAAATATACGTTAGCATCTTTAATTAGACACATGATGTTTTTTGCCTCAAGATTAATTTCTAGCTATGTCATAATGAGGCACTTTTGATCCAGGTTGCACACAGTCTCTGCCCCAGTTCTGTCTCCAGAACTGCTTATTAGAGTTTGTAAGCACAGGCGTTTTGAAGGTTACATCATGTTTTGAAATCTCACTTAAAGAATTAGACTTAGGTTTTCTGCTGAGAGGGGGAGTTTTTGTTGTAAGTTCATTTTGGCTCCTACAAAGATGTAAGAGCAGCTTTATCAGAGTGAGAGTGATGTAAGTAAAACTGTTGTAAAACACATGAAATGCAACAACTGAGACTGCTCTTTATAACCTAGTGTCAGCAGTAGTGGAATATAACTAATTACCTTTTTGCAGGTATACAGTGCTCAGCCTAAATGAGTACACCCCCTTTGAAAAGTAAGATTTTAATCAATATCTCAATGAACATAAGCACAGTTTAAAAAAATTT
>JAPTGZ010000003.1:5439184-5456135 GCA_029814645.1 Fowleria isostigma
AGTACAATGCCATAGATATTGATGTAAGAACTTATGTAATTTTGGTTATTATCAAGAAAACCATGGAAAATGAATAGATTTCAGCTCTGAAATTAAACTATTATGAGCTATTTTTGCTGTTATCATTATATTTGTCAAAACAAATGTATTTTTAGTTGTACCAGGCATTAAAATGAACCAGAAATCAAAGGAAACAGTGAGCTAAATAAATTTTTCTGCAACTGTAGATGCTGTCCTTACTGAGCTTTTCAGGGTGCCAGGTTTTTTTATATTGTAGCATCAAGCTTCAGGAAAACTCATTATCTGTTCAGTTATAATAAAGTAGTGAAAGGTCAAACTTTGTCACAAATGTGTCTCTGGAGGCCATTAGAGTTTTGTCAGGAGCCAAACTGAGGCAATAACCTGTTTTCAGTTAATGACAGCAACAAAATATTCTCAAGAACATCTGAAATGCATAGCACAAACAGGATATTAGATGGTCATGTTAAAGGCCTGTTTATTAATTTATATCTCTGCAGTAATTAAACGGGGGACTGCAGCTTAATGTTGCATTTAAGCGACCTTGCATTGTCAGGGTTTTTTCAGTATCCTGTACAAAAGTGGCCATTGTTCCAAGACTTTAAAAATCAACCGAAACCATATGCTACGTTTTAGCTGTTTGATATACATATTTTATTATTTATTCTATAATATCTTAAACTTGTTAAATACTTTTAGCATTTACAGTGGCAGAAGAAATTATCAGACCACCCTATGTTTTCTTCAATTTCTTGTTCATTTTAATGCCTGGTACAACTAAAGGTACATTTGTCTGGACAAATAGAATGATAACAAAAATAGCTCATAAGAGTTTAATTTAAGAGATCCATTTTCCATGGCTTTCTTGATAATAACCCAAATCACATAAGTTTTTACGTCAATATCTGACAATATACTGACAAAAACAGTGCTTTTAGACATTTCATGTTTTCTTTTCTGTCTGTTTGTCACATGATACTCACAGGAGTTAGTACTTGATTACATAAACATTGTTTTTTTTTACTTTGGATGATCTAATAATTTTTTCCGTGACTGTAATTAATTCTGTTTATCTTTCTGTATGAAACATTTATACATTGGATTTAGACAACTATTTTTATGTCTCTGCTTGTCAGTAAGCTTCTTCTGTGACCTCTGCAGCACTGGTGTTAAAAGGGTTTCAGCTGATTATGTCAACAGTCGGCTCAATAGTTTTACTAAGATTCAGCGTGACATCTGTTTCTAATCCTATTTGGTTGTTTTTCCTCTCTTGTAAAAAGCATGTGGGTTTATAATTTGATCAAATCTCCTTCACAACTTACCCCTGGGGTGCATGTGTCCCCGACTGTGAATCACTGTTGTACAACTCAACAAGTATGTCATATTCATCTACTGTATATTAGTGTTACTGATTATTTACATCTGCTAATGGGCTGCACCGACTCACAAAACAAGCCTGTGTTTTGTCAACTAACAATGATGAGTTCAGGGAAACTGATCCATATGTGGTAAGAAGCATCTGCATTCCCTGTGAATGACTGAACTCGCACACAAACCAAACACATGGTTGTGGGACGTCCTGAGGTGGTAGCAGCTTTTGCTTTAAGGTGAAACACTCATGGCCTGTTCTGTTTTCTCTCTCGTTGTCTTCCTTTCCTTCTGCATCCCTCGTGGTGGTGTTGGCGTTGGTTGTGTATACGTGTGCGTGTGCTTGCGTTGTGTTTGCACACCTCCGACTGCTCGTGCCTGTTTGTGACTGGCTTCTTTGGTGTTGTCCGTGGTCCGACCTCGCTGATGTGTGTGTGTCTGCCATTTTGTGGTTTGCTTTGCCATTGTGCGTGTGCCTGTACATATCTGTTTGCGTGTCTGTGTGTTGCTCTGTGGTTGCCTCTCCCTGGTCAGTATTTTTATTTTCAGGAAGTGCTGCCGGTGCTGGCGGCCAAGCACTGCATCATGCAGGCCAACGCCGAGCTTCACCAGAGCGTCCTGGCCAAACAGAAGAAGCGCTTCGGAGAGGAGATCGCTCGCCTGCAGGTACCTGAACCTAGGACTGCACAATTAATGGAATATTAATCGTGATCAGGATTTTGGCAGCGAAGATTAATTTAACCTGATCATCGGCAATATTTACTGTTTAAAATGTGGGCTCTGCTGCATATCTAATCAAGCACTTTTTCAACCAGTAGTCAGCCAACCACCAGGGGGCAAATACATGGTTAAAACTTCATTAAGCTGCTGAAATAACGAGCAAAGTGCACCCTGCAGCGGGCAACACCGTACCCATCTACTTCCCAGAGACACACTTAAATACCAGACGAAATATGGTTTTATTTGGCTGAAGATGTTGGCAATAAATACAAGGAGCAACGAGGGCTTCAGAAAAATGGTCAAAACACTGGAAAAGAAATATGTGAACCCCTCACACAATTATTTCTCCAAGCATAATAATAATGATGGTGATAATGATGATAATAATAATAACAATGACATTTATTCAGTTAGCCCTTGGTAAAATTTTAATTCTTGGTTAAATTTAATTGTTTTTGATTATTTATCATTTATTCTTATTTAATTTTATTTTGCACTGAAAACTGTTCACGTATTGTTTGTTTAAAAGTAGTGCAACAAAAATACAGATGGTCTCCCTAACGTGATGAATAATTGTGATTAATAATTGCGATTACCATATTGATCAAAATAACCCTGATTGTCATTTTGACCATAATCGTGCAGCCCTACCTGAACCTGAACTTTACATTGTAGATTTTTGTAATGATAATTTGGACAAGGACAGGGCTGATATCAGACCTAAAAGATTAAAAAATAAAACTGTGAAACATCACAAATTAAATCCAAACTTGGTAACTGTTGAACTGCCCCAGCAAATCAAAGTAATTAATACCTAAACAATGACTGAATATCCAAGTTAAAGAAATGAATCCATAAGTCTGAAACTGAATATCAGTCTAACTATATAAATAAGTGGTTTTAAACCAGGAGTGTCAAACTCATTTTAGTTCAGGGGCCACATTTAGCCCAAGATGATCTCAACTGGGCCGGACCAGTAAAATAATAACAGTGGAAAAAAGTCAAATTACATCATGAAAATGTTTTCATCTACAAGTTTCTTAAAAATATGAATAATTTGAACAATCTGACATGTCTTCAGAAAAAAGTTTTATTAGATTTTCTTTTTAATCAGTACAATACAAAGTATACTTTTTATTTTGATAAAGGTCTTTTTATTTTTAATATTCAAATGTATCAAACATACAACTTGGACATGTTTCTAGTTCCTAATTAACTGCCCCATCTACCTGCCCCTGCCATCTACCTCAATTACTGGACCCCTGCCAATTTCACATCCAGCCAGGCATAATATGCATACATACAAAAAATGCAAAAAAAAAAACTTCAAATATATGCACAGACACATACACACACATGTAAATATATACACACGTGCATATTTGCAAGTTCACATACACATAACTAAATAAATAAATAAGGGGAAGAAAATTTCAAATAAATTAATTTTAAAAAATTTATAAATGAGTAAAAAGGTACACAGATACTGGAGTTACACAGATATGTCAGTAGCTCACATACCTTCTACAAAGCTGATAAATGGCTTCCAAGTGGCATAAAACTTTGTGGTTCTCCTTATGGTACATCTAATTTTCTCTTGGTGAATGTGATGCATAACCTCTCTGATCCATGGGGGGGGCGCAGCAATCGTACAATGTATACATTTAAATACAATTCAGTCAATTTCTTTTCTTTTTTTCTCAGCTGTATGTGTATTTTTACAATCCTCCATAGGCAATATAGGATTGAAATTAAAGCAGAATGTAAGGCTATAGGTATAATTCCTCATCAGAAGCAGGATGACAGCATTTTGATATACATGAGGTTTTGTATGTATTGTTTTATTCTCTTTATTAGTATTCCTTTATTCTGTTTAACTGTCTTTTATTGTTTATTTTTCATGATCATGTACAGCTCTTTGGGGCAGGAGTTTTAAGTGTGCTAAATAAATAAAGAAACCTTGACCTTTGATCTGTCATTGACTCTCTAGCACGCAGCCGAGCTGGTTAAAACAGTCGCCTCTCGTTACGACGAGTACGTGAGTGTGAAGGACTTGAGTGATAAGATCAACCGAGCCCTGACTGCAGCCAAAAAAGACAACGACTTCATCTACCATGACCGGGTTCCTGAGGTCAAGGACCTGGACCACATCGGCAAAGCAGCACTGGTCAAAGCCACCGCCATTACACCTCCACTCAGCCAGAAATTCACAGGTACAGCGCACACACATGATGGTTTAACACCATACTAGATTAAGAAAATACACGCACCATTGAAATTACTACAGCACACAGGGCCAGCATTTAAAGTTGTCAGCTACAGCTCTTTTAACCAGATTAGGTTTAGAGTTTGGTGAGACTTTGTCCAAATCAATAAATACCCAGTCAACTTTCATATGCGAAAGAGGATTACATAAAGCTGGTGTGTTCTTGGCCAATGTTTAGTGGCGCAGTTTTTACTTGTCTGTGCTGTTCTTTCTTCCTCAGACTTGTTTGAGAAGATGGTTCCCATGGCAGTGCAGCAGTCCATGAGCATTTACAACCAGAGGAAGAATGAGACTGTTAACAGACTGGTGGGAACCATGAGGGAGGCAACCAATCTCTGCAACGGGTACGTTCTGCTCTTAAAGTCTGTGCACCTGTTCTGCTCAGCTGCTGCCTGTGCATGTCGGCGTGCAGTTGACGTTGTCTTCCTGTGCATGTTTCCATCAGCATTCATGTCTGTGCACAGATGGATATGAAAAATTCATAACACAAGAGCGTGTCTGATATTATAATGTCAATAAAAGTAGTAATGATTTTAATGTAGTGCTCAAAGAAAGACAAAAACTTGTATCCAACAAGTTTCTGATGCAGTTTACAGAATGGATTTTGACATCATTCAAGAGGGAGTTGGTCAAATGTTTTTTTATGGTTAGTGGCTGTGGCGGGGCAATGGGTAATAAAGTCATATCTCCAGTAGGTAGTATTTATGTCAGTGTTTCTGTGAGTGGGTAAATTAAAGTCAACTCTATACAAGATGACACAAAACATTAATCTGCTAAAGTAAAGGCTATACTATAGGCTGAAATATGTACTACCACAAACTGAATTTGTATTGTTTAATTTGAATCATTGCACTGAGAAACTGAATCTGAATAGTATAATTTGAAATTGAATTTATTAGTTTGGAACTGAAGTCCAATAAACTTGAAAGTGATTGTAAGATTATGAAATGTAATTCAGTTTCTCTGAACCTATATTTGATCCTCACTGAAAATTCAACTCTATATATTTTCACATTAAGTACTCAGAATTCAAATTCAGTTCTCAAAATTCAATTTCAGTTTACTTGTGACAAACATCCGGGTAGTTCAGGAAGAGAAATCGAGCGCAGATACACAGGACTCCCTTAATTATAACGATAACATTATATTACAATGAAAAATATAAAAGTAAAAAGTGACATGAAAAAGGGGAAGGGAGGACAGTGAGGAAAGGAGAGGGGGTTGAGAGGGCAAAAAAAAAAATTATTATAAAAATAAAGGTAATAAGAACACAACAATCTATAGTTATAATACTAATACTCTAATTTGCTAGTATTACTGTGGCAGTGGTAGCAGCAGCGGCAGCCACAATAAGCACAAAAATGGGTTAAATAATTAAATATTTATCATTTATATTTAGTCCTTTCAGTTTGAGATAATATTAATTTAAATTAAATTAATATGGCTATAACTCTACATTAACCTTGTGAGGTGGTTAAAAACATCTCAGCTCTTCTTGTATAATGTGACATGTCTCATCCTAACTGGTGGTTGGTGTCCTCAGGGTGTTGGCGTCTCTAAACCTGCCAGCTGCTCTAGAGGATCTGTCAGGAGACTCTATCCCACAGTCCATCGCTGAGAAGGCCCGCAATATCGTCCAGCAAGGCGGTCTGCAGAGCATCGAACAGCTGATCAAAGACCTGCCAGAGCTACTGACCCGCAACAGAGAGATCCTGGACGAGGTCAGCGACACAGACGATACACACACCAAATTGAGGCTGGGCGATATGGCCTCAACCATTATAGCAATATATTTAGGCTATATTGCGATACACGATGTATATATCTCAATATTTTGAAATATTCTATACATCATTGTGTAAATGTTAAATTCAGCTCTTTATTGCATGACATTAAATATTATGCAGAGATAAGTGTTGATGGAGGATGGAGTTATAAAAGTATTAGTGGCATAAATGGAAAGATACAGTTTTACAAAATTTACAAATGTTATTTTTATTTTTCTGGCAAAGGCTGTGAAATGTCCACAAATCCCTTCAACTGTATATACTATATCTTTACTAATTAGACTAATAAATACATAAATAATGATGGATAACATAATTTTTATAAAAACCCATAACTCTCCAAACATCTATGCTGATATCGATTTATCAAGGGAAGCGTCGGGTACTTTAACTTGAAGGAACAAATGTTGTCGTTTGCAGACGGTCCCGTAGCAGCCCGGCAACTTCTTGCCTCAGGGTCTGATATTTATTGCAGTTTCTGTTTGTTTTAAATTAAATAACCGCAATTTAGTGAAAACCAACACTTGTGACAGATCGGTCCAATGTGTTTGTGTCAGTAAAATGTGTATGAAGATGGCTGGTTTGGTTTGGACAGCGCTATTTTCTTGAAACAGGTGAAAAACGAGCGAAAGTTGAAAAACGAGCGAAAGTTGAAAAACAATCTGACCACCTCCATTGTCGACAATGGGTTTTCAGGTGGTGAAATAGAGACCACTGCCAGATAACAGAGCCAGTGCTGTTTTACTTCTGAAAAATATCATCTGCCTCTTTTCCATGCCTTTCTGCTCTTACTGCATATGTGACACCTGGTTTTCTGGATGGGCATAGGAGGACGGGCTGTGATGAGGGAACGGCAAAAGTGAAACTTCTACTGCTGACGTTAATACTCGATGTCCGCAACATAGTTATTTTATATATTGCACATGATCTAAGCCTCGATACATCGAGTATATTTGATATATCGCCCACCCCTATACCAAATTCGAAGCATGTTAGGACAGCTGTCAATCCGACATAACTCAAATGCTGCTGCTCAGCCTAATCTTAAATCCTAAAATGTATAAAGACAAACCCAGCACTTACAGAACTGGAATCTCAGTGACAGCTTGTTTTTTATATTGGGTTGCTTTCTTGAAGTAGCATATGAGTGTAATGCTGTTAAGCAGCTGACTTGGATGTCCTGGACGTCTCCACCACTAGAAGAACACACGAATACTCAAAACTCATAATCATCCCCGATGGCGGAAATCCCAGATCAGGATCATCGCTGAAATCGAATCCACTGATCTCTGGGCCAAGGACTGTCTGTCCACCAATTCAAGCCAGCCGTTGTTTTTTTCATTAAATTTTTTTTTAAGCCATCTTGCTGACAAACAAATAAACAGACGGCAGAGAAAACATAAAAACACAGCCGGCTTCCAAGTTTGTTGGCAGAGTTGAAAAGTCCAAACCAAAATGTCCTGATTTCCACCAAAAATGTTATTACTTTTGTTCTATGAAGCGCCATAACGACACTAGAAAAGTTAAGTTCAGTCAGTTAAAAAGCTGGATTTTTATGGTTTCAATGGTATGTCCTTAAAATACTTTGACTCATTAACATGTTTGCATTTTCTGTACATACTCAGCTTGTTTGGGTGTTTGTCTTTCAGTCTTTAAAGATGCTGGATGATGAAGAGACCACAGACAATGAGCTGAGAGGCAAATTTAACCAGCGTTGGAACAGAACCCCCTCTGGAGAACTCTACAAGCCTCTTCGTGCAGGTACACATCAACATTATGGAATAGTTTGGCATTGCCCATTGGTTTTATTGAAGAATGACTTTAGATTTTATGTTTTACATTTATATGAATTTGTAAAAAATTTAGTGTGGATCATTTACAGTTGCAGAAAAAATTAGTAAACCACCCTATGTTTTATTCAGTTTCTTGTTAATTTTAATGCCTGGTACAACTAAAGGTACATTTGTTCAGACAAATATAATGATAATAACAAAAATAGCTCATAAGAGTTTAATGTAAGAGCTGATGTCTAGCCATTTTCCATGGCTCACATGATACAGGAGTTAGTAGTTGGACTTTTGATGGTCTAATAATTTTTTCCACAACTGTATGTTGTGTTCCATCAAACATTTTTACATAAATTTTAAAGTTTGAATTGATATTCAAAGATAATGTAATAAAAGTAACTAGTGTCAGCTTTGGCTATCAGCCAAAATGTCATTTTAATTAATTTTATTGGCCAAGAATTTTACGATCAGTGCATCCATACCAGCCAGATGAGCCAGTATCTATGAAGCCAGTTGGTCTCCTTTCATACCATACTAGCCCATCATGTTTCTACAGCACAGCTTTTGTTTTTCCATGTTGAATTATTTATTTCAAGCTTGTGTATTCCATGTACAATATTGATTTTATAATTATTTATACACAGATACGCATGGAGAATTTGTTGTCAGCACAATGTACATAGAGAATTTTAGACTAAAAATATACATAATGAAATATACATAGGCATTGGTTGCAAATATAGTGTACACAACATACATGAATATGTACATCAATTCACTATTAAAATACAAACCTAATAGCCTGAAAGGGAATGAGGAGAAGTAAAATGTATTTACTCCCACCCCCAGTTTTATAACTTAAACTTGTATGGTTGCAATTATGTCAAAGAAATTTGCTATAAACATGCATTAGTACACCAAAACTAACTTTAACACAATGTACAGGAAACAAATTTACCCAATCAAGAGAAATTAATACTAATTAAATGCAGCAAATTATAGGCACCAGCATGAATAATTTTTAAAAATGTAAATATATCTAATAAATAGTATTAATAAATAAAGTAATTTAATGAAAATCAAAGAACAAAACACACAGAAGAAGAAGAAGAAAAAGAAGAAAGTAAAGAAGAATAAGGGAAACTAAGAAAAACACCACATGATCTTCAAGGCCCTTCATCTCTATATTGTTTTAAAACCATGTCTTTATATTTATTTAAAACTGCTGTGTGTTGTTGGAGCGTTGCTTTAATTGAACCTCTAAACTATTCCACAGCCAGACCCCACACACACAGACATGTAAAAGCTTTTCCTGGTGGTTCTCACCGCCCTGACTATAAAGTTGCCCTCCATGTAGCAGGTGTTATCCATTGATAAAGTGCATTATCGTCACTTTCTGTGTTTGAGAGACATCCTGATACTGCAACTTTACTGCTAGATTTGACTAAATGTCATCCATTAAACTCAAAAACATAACCATGTTTGGTTTTTTTGCACCTGTTTTTTGTTATTTAAGGACTTTTCATGAACACACTGATGTAGCCATGCCTGTTTGTTCATGTTCTCCATCCCTTTGGACTGTTACCATGCATGAGTGACTCTCCTTTTCGTCTCCTTGTCTCCCCCCCAGAGGGCGCTAACTTCCGTAACATTTTGGACAAAGCGGTGCAGGCGGACCAGGTGGTGCGGGACCGCTACAACACCCACTGTGACATGATCGCCCTGCTGTGTAAACCCGAGAACGAGCTGAACGCTGCCATCCCTTCTGCCAACCCCACCAAGACTCTGCAGGGTAGCGAGGTCTGTCCGCCCGTCGCTGTGCCTTTGTTCGCGAGGACAGTCGACGTATAACAGAACTTTTTATTGCTGTGTTTTGTTAGTGTCAGGGTATTTTGTGTTCCACATAAACATAGTACCCTGCTGTACAGAAACACCCGGTGGACACTGTGTGCTTTATGGCCCTGTCCCTCCTCCTCACCGTAGCTCCATTTTTCATTTTGTTTGCTGACTATGCATTGCATTTCACTTGGGAACTTAAATAACTAAGCAAGCAGAACTGGGAAGGAGAGTGGAAGAAGTCTGGCCCAACTGCTTTCATGCTCAAGTTGTATTGTGTTCTCCAGTCATACAATAGGAGCCAGAGGTTTGGGATTAATGCGAGCTAATTAACTGAAAGTGGTGGAAAGGTCAAACTGTGTGTGCACATCCATCTCCAAAACAAGCTTCTTATTGTTCTCCTCCCCTGTTCCATCCATCTGGTCCGTCTTTACACAGGTAGTGAACGTGCTGCGCTCCCAGCTCGCCCAGCTGGACGAGATGAAGGCGGAGAGGGAGAGTCTGGAAGGAGAGATCAAGGCTGTGACCTTTGACATGTCCATCACCTTCCTGACGGCGCTGGCCCAGGATGGCGCCATAAACGAAGAGCAGCTCTCACTCTCCCAACTGGACCAGCTGTACGGGGCCTACAACCAGAGAGTACAGGCCAGCCTCCGCAAGCAGGAGGAGCTGCTGGGACAGGTCCAGGTAAATACACTGGTATCTAAAATGAACAAATAAAGTCAACTAATTACCTGCAGCCTGTATTGAGTCTAATATTAAGCAAGTGACAGAGATAAGAAATTAGAAATTGCAACTAGGGCTTCATGATATTGGTAAAACTTGCGATATGTGATATGGGTAACAGCACTGCAATAACAATAATTTTGCAATATTTCTCATTCACCTAAAGAAATAACAATTTCATCTACTAAGAAAAATGTTCCTTAACAATGTTAAAATGAGTCAGTTGTTTGTATGCTGACTCAATTATTTGTAATTTAAGACAAAATACTGTACTAGTACAATCAATGACACAGTTCTGTGGTAGAACCTGGTGATGCCGTTACCTTCAACACAGTTAAATATTTGGTAATTTTTTTCATATAACAATGTGTAAATGACATGGATGTATTTCATAATAACTAAAGTGCCAGAGTACCACCATGAAAGAGCTTTAACTAAACTATATTCCATTGATGCCTGATTTGGTGAATACTGCATATAACAGTAAAAAAAAATTAAAATAGAAGTGTTCAGGTCTTGGACAAAGTTGAGTCTGAAAATTAATAACATGTTAACTTAAATTCAACCAGCAGCAGAAGCATTACTTCAGTTTTTATACCAGAAAAAACTATCATGTCAACTTCTGACAGTCTCTTATCTTGGTCATGATGCTGAAAAAAAGTAAAGACAATCTATCATTACGTGTAGGGCTGGGAAACTATATGTTGAATGGAATTGAAGTAGGACATTGTTAATTGAAATGGAATTGATTTGGGGAAATGATTTTATTTATGTGCATTTTAATAATTACAAATCATCTTGAATGACCTGTGTTAATTAGAGAGAGGAAGAGACAAAGCCTTGAGTTAAACCATGTTATTTTGGATTTAATTACTTGATTTATCATCTATACAGAAAAGTAAAACCTAACTGACTGTGTCATCATGGCATTATTTAAAACAGACTTTAATTCAGTCTGACATTGTCCATTCTCACACAGAACTTGGAACTGAGTACGGTATGTGCAGGTTTGGTATGTGTGTGTGTGTGGTTACTTGTCTACTGTTGCATTTGGTTTAGACAGTAGTTGATAGCATGTCACTGTGCTCTAGTTGGTTTTTCATCGCTCCTGCTGTTTTCTTCAAATACATGGCACTAGTAAACAGCAGGTCATGCTCTGCTAATGTTGGCTAACACGGCTAACTGCTGATATTCTCCAGTGAAGATTACTTTTGCTGTCACTCATGTTTCACTGGCAAGTATTGTCTGTTTGTTTGTTTATGAGCCAGCGCCGGCTTGGAGGAAGTTCATGGAAATACATTTTGCATATTGATTATGTTGTTTTTAGTGTGCAACTAAATGAAACTTAAACTGTTTTCTTGTTGTAATTTGAGGATCTATACCGCCATGGTTTTCTCACATCGGATCACGTGTTCTGTAATGTGTGGATTGTTTAAACCAGAGGTGTCAAACATGCAGCCCGCGGGCCAAATCTGGCCCATGGGAGGAATTTATGAAATGTTAAAATTACCCTGAAGACATTAACAATCATTTTAGTTCAGGTTCCATGTACAGACCAATTCAATCTCAAGTGGGTCAGATCAGTAAAATACTATCATAGTAACCTATAAATTACAACAACTCAAAAAAAATAAATCTCTGTAAATGCAAAATATTTTCATGTAGTTTACTGTATATACACTAAAACAAACTATCAAAAAACGGTACAAATACGAACAACCTGAAAACATTCTGCCTGTTACTAAATGTTTGTGTATTTGTAGATCCACTGTGATCTGTAAGGAGAAATGTACATGTGGAAATGATAAACTAAGTCATAATGTTGTTAAAATTGGATTTGTTTTTCTTATGAAATTTTAGTTTATGTTATTCACATTGTTTTAAAGGGTAATTTGTAGATCCAAATGTTTTCATAATGTAAATAAACTTTTTAGTCTAAAACATAGAGGAAAGTTTGGAGTTGACATTATTTTAAGGTTCAAGGTGACTATTGATACCTGAGGGCATCTCAAACATACAACATTAAACAGTGAAAACACAAGACACATACGTAGGACAATTAAGGACAGCATGGACAAAAGACATGGACAGGTACTCCAGCTGCTCACTGATCATGGTTTAAATCAGAAGTGTCCAAGCTTTTTTCAAAGAGGGACAGATTTAATGAGGTGAGCATGTGAGGGCCAACCTGACATCCTTGAACCATTAAAATTATATGCAAATTATCCATTTTATGGAAAGATTATTGCATATGACATACTTTTAATGTCATACATGTATGACAAATCTAAATCACTCTGCTTTTAACATCTGAAGACCATAAAATATCTGAGGAAAAAAAAAATCAAAAATACACCTTAGAGTGAAACATAAAATTTATTTATTTATTTTACATGTGTATAATATTTTAGTCATAAATGCTGGTGGGCCACAAGTGATGCATTTTATGACGGAGGCTGTGGGCTACAATTTGCCCCCGGGCCGGACTTTGGACATGCCTGGTTTAAATAGACAAAAATAAATAGATTAAAAACCAGACTTTGATAAATAAAGTCATTAAATATCACTACAAATGCCAATAAAACATGTTGTAAGCAAAATAAAAACGTGATACCATATATATTTATTAGTATGTTATTATTTTACTGATCCGGTTTACTGCAGATCAAATTTGTCTGTGTTCCGTGAACTAAGATGACTGACACCCGTGGTTAAAATGCATCTCAGGTTAGGACAAAGCTTTTATTTGCACCGTTGACCAGCCGTGCAGAGGTCACTCGGTATGTTGCATGTATGGAGGATCTTGAACACACATCCAGGTTCACGTAAAAGGTTAATTTTTTGGGCGTGTGGTCTCCTTCCAGACATCCCACCAGGAGTTTAGCGGTTTGAAGCAGTCCAACACGGAGGCCAACCAGAGGGAGGAGGTCCTGAAGAAGCTGGCTTCAGCTCACGACAGCTACGTTGAGATCAGCAGCAACCTTCGCGAAGGCACCAAGGTACTCTGTCAGCACAACAGCGCACGCACAACGCCTCAGCAGGGATGAATGTACCGCAGCCATGTGTATCTTCTCACAAACTTTCTACTCAAATGTTTTTTTTCCTTCTCTGCGTCAAGGTGGTTTGCAAGCCAGGTAGTTTATTTTTGTCTCTCTGACCCCCCCTTTGTTTCTCTTTTTCAGTTCTACAACGACTTGACAGAAATCCTGCTTAAGTTCCAGAACAAATGCAGCGACATCGTTTTCGCTCGCAAGACGGAGCGTGATGAACTGCTTAAGTATGTACTTGTCTGTTGTGTTTAAATCCTTTCTCCATATGTGACTGTTCTGTGTCATAGAAGCTGTATTAAAACTGTTGGCCACTCAGCTCTTTTTTTCCTTGAAGTTGTGTCCCCATTACACGATATAATGTTCCCAGACAGGGTGACACTACTCACCACCTCTCCCCCGAGGAAGAACATGCAGAGGTCTTCCAAGTTTCATAAGTGGGAGGTGCACGATGTGTAAATGCATCATTTTGGTAGGAACACTGCAGTGCAATACCTGTGTGTGTCATATCTGCAAACTAGTCACCTCTCTGCAGGCACCAGCACAGATAGAGCCCTAGTGGTGCTCAAGGTCGTGCCCTTTTGCCCTGGATGAGGACAGTGCCCTTTCTGCCGGAGCCCAGTTATTTCCTTCGTTCATCAATACTTAAGAATAAAAAATACTCTCTCTGACATTAGTTCCCCCTAAATGTATTTTTATATCTGTGGGGCCTGGCATGCATTTGACTTCTTGTAAGAATTCTGCCCCGCGGTGCTCACAAGCCCTTGCCGGCCAAGCCCCTCCCTCTTCCACTGAGGCCAAAGCACTGCAGCCACTCTGCCCTGCATCAGACACACAGGTAATGACAGTGTTTGTTCAATCGCCTGATATTGTTTGGTGCTAAATTAGCCATAACATAAGCGCTGCTGAAAACATTACGTCACTACTGGCCTGATGTTTCCTAAAAAAAACCAAAGTTTAAAGCTGCATATGACTTTCGTCACCAATTTTTCATCAAATCTGTTAAACCTGCCCTATCCTACGTATCACAAATCCATAAGTCTTTCTGTGATTACATGCTTTAATCTCTTTCCGTGTGCTTACAGACACAGCCAGTCGGCTGCTCGGGCATTTCCAGAAATTTATTGTGGCATTGCATTGTGGGAAACGTAGTTCCACACAGAGAGAACCCGCTTGCTTTTGCTGGGTCGACATGTTTTGTTGCTGCTACTGTGGCTGCGTGGAGCTACGCTTACCCCCTGTGTTAACTATTCCCCATTATAATAACACTGATAAATATATCAAATAATTATTTTTGTTACATCTAAATATAATACACCTTCAAAGCTGTACTGAAGTTTTTCTGGACAGTCCTGTTTATTCATCATTTACTACAAAAGATTTCACTCTATTTGGATATTCAAAACTACATAGTTAATGGGGATAAAAATGTTAAATGTATTTTCTTTTGCGTTTTTTCTCAGTGTACACTAGGTTGCCGTATTTCTGTGTTAAAATTATACATTTTTTTTAGGGTGGGGGGTTAGTCAGGTGGTCCCTAGGTGGTTTAGTTTGTCCTTCTTCAGGCCGTCTGAGTTTGCAGGTCTGGTGTTTGACTCTTGATTTCTTTTTTCAGAGAGCTGCAGCAGAGCATCGCACGAGAGCCCAGCGCTCCTTCCTTTAACGTCCCTGCGTATCAGAGCACCCCCGCTGCCTCCGGCGCCGGCCCCACCCCTGCACCTAGGACCGTCTTTGTAAGCATCCTCTCACCTCTACATATCAGCAGCTTCCATAATCATGTCAGATAAATCTGGAGAAAACTTTGAAATGGAGTGAATTCACTCTTCAGTCTGCTGTGTTCAGGAGTAGAAAGCTAGTACTTTGTCTTCTTCCTTTTCTAAGATTTCTTCTTCATCCTCTTCTTCATCTAACTGCTCTTTGTCTTCTTCCTTGTTTTCTTATGCTTCATCTTTATCGTCTTTTTCCTCTGCTTTTCCTTCTCCTTCAAAATCAGGATTTCATCAGCCATGTAAGTTGAATGTTTGCTACGACAGTACTTGTCCTGAAAAGATGTTTCCATCTCCAGTTAGTGCATGAATCCTTTTGGGAAAAAGACCTCTAGATGAAAAACTTTCTTTGAAATGGAAGTTTTTCAAAATTTTTCATTTCCTTCAACCTCTTCAAATGTGATTCTTCTTCAAAAAAATGAAAAATGTGCATAAGTACTGTGTTGTGGAAATCCAGCTGATGTCCATGTGACAGTAACCCTCTAATACTCACAAATTGGGGTGAAACTGGAGTAAGTTGAACAGTGAGACAAAATGTAGCACATCCCTACACCCTTTAACCTTCAAGTGACCAAGCTATTTTAGCGACTAATTTTAGCGACAGAGTGGGTCATTTCTGACCCCATTGACTTTATATAGGAATACTCCAATATAAATGACTGTTTTAGGGTTCTTTATATTTATTTCACTCTAATATATTTATCCATCATCCAATGTAATAAGGTTTGGAATTTGATTTTTTTTTTTTAAACAAAAAAGTAGCCAAGAAACACAAACAGACTCATCTCTATCAGTAGAGCTATTTTCATCCTCACTCTGAGCATCAAGAATCTGTGTCAATGTTTGTGCAGCTGGAAATCTGTCTATTCTAGGTTGTTGGCCATGCTTCCCTGTAAAACAGTAAAATATAATGATTAGAGTTGGCAAATTCCAGTACCATCTGAAGGTGTGATGCTGAAAATCTCGTAGATCTTTCTGGGGTTATAAGTGACCCTGCACAAGTTTGGATGATACCACACGGATCAGTCCATCGTTGCAAAATTCTTTGAACAAATGCAGAAAAAATAGATTGACAAATTCATGGTAGAAACGTTCTTCCGATTTAAAATGAAAACAAATGGTGTACAAAAATATACAGTGCTCAGCATAAATGAGTACAACCCCTTTGAAAAATAAGATTTTTATCAATATGTCAATGAACATAAACACAGTTTAAAACCATTTGGACAAAAGTGAGTTTTGTAGAACATTTCCTTAACTGAGAACATTTCATTTCATTTTCTCTAAAGAAAACTAAAGGTTTTGTACAAATCTGCTGGGATGTACCCATTTATGCTGAGCACTGTATGCCAGAGGTCATAAAGGAACCCACTCGGTCAGCTGGAGGAATATGCACTTGAAGAAAAATGAATAATATTAAAATACTAGAGATGATTTATAAAGTAAAAAATAATATTGTCCCAAATACCACTCAAGATTTTTTTTTAAAGTTAAGAGAGAGTAATGATAATTTCAGAGGTATTTATACTTTTGAATGGAATAAAGTGAGGACAGGGCGGCATGGTGGTGTAGTGGTTAGCACTCACGCCTCACAGCAAGAAGGTCCCTAGTTCGATCCCCGCACCATGCA
>JAPTGZ010000003.1:5475525-5486166 GCA_029814645.1 Fowleria isostigma
CTTTAGGCTTCGTGTAGCGCTTCCGTTTTGTCATGGTTCGTCTTCTCTCGAAAATCGGTACAGCGGCGCTGAGACCGAGGTATAGCGGCGCGGCGCCGTTGTTCCATCGTTTGGGGAGAGCCCTGTAAAGATGTAGTGATGGGGGTCAAGTGGTAGTAATTTATTAATAAATATTAAAAATCAGCTAGCAAGTACCTAATGAGCCAAAAAAATGTTATGTTTTTTGAACAAATAGGTCACAATTCTCCTTGTTTTTGAATGCGGTTTGATAGCTTATTAATGATTTATAGTCTTTACAGCTGAAGTATCTATTATTTATCAAGAGTACTCTTATTGTTAAGTGGTACTTAAAAACAGTATTTAAAAACAGTGGTCTCCTGTCGTTGGTGTTATAGCATTTTTTTACTGCGGACCCCCCCCAGGACTATTCACTGTTGTAAAAACCAACCCTCCCTCTACAAACGCGCATTCGTCTTCAATTAAGGCAGTGACAAGAAGGCAAAAATAGTGATTGCACACTGGGGTGCAGTGGAAGTGGGAAACTTTAACTGGACATTGAAGTTTCAGACATTTGTTTCCATTTTATGGAGGAGGTCATGGAACCGGAGCAGCTCTTTAGCAGCTAATGCTATTGCAATGTGATGCTAGCAGCTGCAGACAACCTCAGCTAATCGGTTAGCTGTGCAGCAAACGAAGACCCAAAAATGCAACCAGATCCCCCTGGTGAGATCCGTTCCCCACTGATGGATCCTCCCTGGTTCCAGATGCATGGGACTGGTTGACACACCAGAGATCAGGGACTCAATTAGCTGCACTGTTAACCGATGAGCTGAGGCTGTCTGTAGCAGCTATGATGCTAACTTTATTTAGTTGGTGAGTGAATGGTGATGCCCCGGTGTTCTACTGAACATCTGAGGAACTTCTTTGTACCTGTTGTTTATTTCCATAATGAGAACAATTATTTGAAATGGCTATTGGACTGTTGTTTTTATTGTTGTTGCTCCAAGGGTCAGCAGAGTCTGTAATGACATGTTTTTGTACTGTGTTATGAGTCCATGACATCGTCATTTACCCATCTGGGAATAAATAAAGACATCTATCTATCCATCTAAGCCAAACAGTTTAAGAGCTAACCGGCTAACAAACATCAACAGCCCCCACCTGTGACTGCCCCAGTCCCATTAGCATTAGCATGCTATCATCCTGGGGCAAATATTTACTGTTCAAGAATCACAAGTATCATCAACACCAGATACAACTAGATTCAACTGAGTAAATTCTGTGTCTCTAATAAAACACAATCCTGAGGCAGACAAAGGATCTAATAAAATGAACAAACATACACCTACGGGACAAACAGTCATGATTACTGCAATGATATGCATGTATATTATATTACAATACAGTAAAATGATAGTGAGTATGCTAACATCTCCATTAGTCAACAAGCATCCAGGCATCATTGATAAGTTCATAAACAAGTAAACACTGTTCCAACCAATGACATCATCAACAACACAAATCTACAGAAATGTGTAGAGTATAGAGAATGTACAGGATGTGTGTCAGCTCTGTCATGGTAAACACCTGTGACATGAAGGCATGAATAGCTTGTATTTAGTTAGCCATCGGTATGTAGCTGGAGTTATGGGTGTGTGGTAGTGCCGTAAATGATGCCGTTTCTCACAAGAGACGAGATCTTGGACCACAGAGTTGAGATCTTAGGTGTACCGGGACAGCTTGAATAAGTTGCAAGAGCCAGAAATAGACTGTAGAGCTGGCAATCGGACGGTGGAGAGCTTCCATTAACCCCAAAACAAGCCATTTAACAATCACAATTGATTCAAAAACTGTTTTACTAAGGTAAAAATGTTTCCAAGTTCTCCTTTAATTCAAGTGGAGGCCTCCAAAATCAGCCAAAAGTATCTTCCGGAAAAATATCCATTCTATGTTCCTCAAGAAGTGAAGTAACTGCAGTAAATGTGAGTACAGTATTGCATAGAGAGTGTGATTTGATGTGATCTTCATGTGTTTATTGACGTATGTTTGTGCTCCAAAAAAGGTTTTTCTTCGACAGCCTCCGTGAGATCACTAATCCCTCCTTCCAGTAAGGTATTTAAAACCAGATATCCCTCCACCTCAGTGAGACTGGAACTGATGTAACAGTATGACACACACATAGAAACACAAACACACTCAGCTGTGCACTTTCTAATGAGGTGTGTTTATATAACGAGCCGCCACACAAGCGGTATTTCCGTGCACGCGCAACGGGAAACAAGCGCCGCTGAGTCTCTGTGTCCTCTGTGTGCACATGCCAGCCATACTGCCAGTAGCAACCAGACAGCAGGTGTCCATGTATGCATGTGCTCCTGACAGGGGACACTTTACTGCTGTTTAGACTTGCACAGTTGATACAATCTTTTTACCATGTACAGTACAAGGTGCTTCCCATGTGCTGGAGGTCAGGTTTTAGGTTATATGTTATGTCTGTAGGTCGATGTCACGTCACTATATGTGGTAAGTATGGGTTTGCATATGACTGTCTGAGAGGTGGCTGCTATTCAGATGACGCACATCCTGGTGTCTGTGTCAGTCATCTCTGTAGTTGTGGTGATTGTAACCATGATTCTGTTCCTCATCGCTTATGCATGTCACTGTTGACTATTGTACATTCTTACCTTACACACAGTGCACTCTATCGACGTCAGTAGTTTAGTAGTGGAAAAAAAACTACATAATGATTGAGTGACATCATCCGTGTCTCTCATCCTGATAATTTAGACGCTATGAATGCACAGTTTTTGATAAAGTTGGAGTAATTTTGTTTTCAGACATATTCGTCTGTTTTTAAATTGCTGTCTATACACATCAGTAATGGCCTTTTGAACAGGTGTAATGATTATATACTGATATACAAGATATACTGTCCTTGTTGCATTAAATTTATCAAGAATTAATCACATTGTTACAATTATTTTTTAAGAAGTAAAAATATTTTATTCCAGTTTTGTGGGCAACAGTGTACATTATGCATGTCTGAAATTACCGTTGCGTAAAATATTATTAGACCACCCAATGTCTTTTTAAATTTTTTGTTTATTTTAATGCTCAGGACAACTAAAGGTGCATTTGTTTGGACAAATTTATTAATAACAAAAATAGCTCATAATACTTTAATTTAAAAGCCCATATCTTTCCATTTTCCTTTTTTTTAAATAATAGCCAAAATCACATAAGTTCTTATATCAATAGCTATGACATTGTACTGACAAAAACAGTGCTTTTATGCATTCCATTTTTTCTTCTCTTTCTGTTTTAGTCACATGACACACACAGGAGCAAGTACTTGATTGCATAACCATTGTTTTGGAAGACTCGATGGTCTAATCCTTTTTTCTGTGACTGTAGATGTGGTAGTTTTTATACTATTGTGTATTAGTGCATGCTGTACCCCATTTGTCCAGCAGTCACCGCCAAAGCATTCCGGCCTAAGCAATGTGATTGTAAGGCTATTGTTTTCCAAACTTACTAACATCTTCCAAAATATTGGTCCTATCAACTTGCCATTTTTGCTAGTCTGTTCCTTGACCAAAAATACATAAGGATGACAAACTGCAGCAGTCAGCTCTTTCTGGTTTTTGTGCGAGTCCCCAGACACGCACACACAAAAGCACACAGAGGGCAGTTGGCTTTTATAATTTAGATGTGGATACAACCTCAGGTATTTATTGCTTAGATGCTCAACAGTTTCTTATACAGTTGCAGAAAAAACTATTAGACCATCAAAAGTCATCAAAAACAATGGTTATGCAATAAAGTACTAACTCGTGTGTATCATGAGACTAAAGCAGACAGAAAAGAAAAGATGGAATGTCTAAAAACACTGTTTTTGTTTTTGTCAAAAACAATGGTTATGCAATCAAGTACTAACTTGTGTGTGTATCATAAAACTAAAACAGACAATATTGTTATAGTTATATTTGTCCAAACAAATGTACCTTTAGTTATACCAGAAATTAAAATGAACAAGAAATTGAAGAAAACAAGGGTGGTCTAATAATTTTTACTGTGACTGTAGAAGCTGGTCCCCACAGGTCAACGTGTTACTTAATATCTCACACTAAATCTGTTACACTGATCATTTTGGCAGAGTTAGCTGAGAACATTCTAACACGCTTGAAACACACTCCACATGATCGGGAAGACTGATAACCCCGAGAACACTGGATACCAGCACGACTGCTTTCAGAGTAGTCAAGTTGTATTGTGATTAAAAAGCTGAATTTAACCACACATCAGCTGGTAACAGAAACTACAAGGACAGAATCATCTGTAATTCACTATATTGTTAAATTTATAGCTGGTGGTCATCAAGGCTGATGTCAGAAGTGGTCATGTGACAAGGAACAACTCGACAGGCAGCAAATACGGGTGTTTGTGTCATCAAACTATAACAGGGTTGTCAGCAGGTCAAGTCTCAGTTTTGGGGAGGAGGTTGCATGCATGGTGTAAACGCAGCAAATGTTTTATGTATTAGTGTTAGTGTAGACAGATAAATAAACCAATGAACATGTAATGTAAAAATTATATATAAATACATGTACCATTTTTATCTAAACTATATGGACAAAAGTATTGGGACACATAGAATTCAGGTGTTTCTTTTCTAACAGGGGTCTGGGACACAAAACAATGATGACAAATATAATACAGATTTATATAGTGATAAATATCATATTGATTATTATTATTATTATTATTATTATTATTATTATTATTATTGATGTTTAGATCTCAAATCGGTATGAACAGGACATCTTACAGCTGTAGCCATGACATGTCCCAAAGTTTTTATCAATATAATTTAGAAACATCAATAATTCCCTTAAGTTTAATTAGAGATTCGTCTTCCAAAGTGAGATGTGAAGGAAGTACAGTCGGAGAAAAAAGTATCAAACCACCCTGTGTTTTCTTCAGTTTCTTGTTCATTTTAATGCCTGGTACAACTATAGGTACATTTGGTTGACAACTATAATGATAACAACAAAAATAGCTCATAGTAGTTTAATTTAAGAGCTGATATCTATCCATTTTCTATGGTTTTCAATAATAATAACCCAAATCACATCAGTTCTTACATCTTCTATGGCATTATGCTGACAAAAACAGTACTTTTTAGACATTCCATATTTTCTTTTATGTCTGTTTTAGTCACATGATACACACAGGAGTTAATACTTGATTGCATCACCATTGTTTTGATGACTTTTTATGGTCTAATAATTTTTTCTGTGACTGTAGATGGTAAGTTGTAGTAGAAAATTATTATTGAGAGCACAAAAAATGTTTTAAAAATTTAGAGGTAAAACATTTAAAACCATAGTCATTAATATAAATAAATAAATGAGTGAAATTAAGTAAAAACCATCTCTAAGGCATTTTGGAAGCAAAGATAGTTTAAACAAAACAAATATCTTTGAGAATTGTTTTTTTTTCTTCTTCTTCTTCATCATCATCTTCTGCCTTTGTTTGACTTAAACTGGTTTGTGTATTGTTATTCTATACTGTGAACTTTTTTTTTTTTAAGAGGACCTCAGGAAGAGTAGCCTGTCGTTTTTGCGTCAGCTAATGGGGATCCTCAATAAAAAATAAACAGAAAGAATAAAACTAACCAATGCAATTATATTTATCACAACATAATATTTGTCATTATTGTTTTGCATCACAGATCTCTGTTAGAAAAGAACCACCTGAATTCAACGTGTCCCAATATTTTTTTGTCCATATAGTGTAGATTTTTCCTTCCTGGTCATTATTTCCTGTTTGGAGGCCTACGATTACCCATCATTCATTGTTGCCACCAATTTCTGTTTATATCAGTTGTTTGTGTAATGTCCTGATGCCACAGATTTATTGGTTTGTGTGTTTACTGTTTGATGTTGGTTCTTCTACGGGAACTTTTTTCATCAGATACTGAAAGACGAATGTATTGGGTTCTCTTACTGTAACTGTAAAGCCAGTTCTGAGATTTCCAAATTATCAACTAAGCTCTAGTTCAGTATGAATATTAATACACTTGGTTAAAAAAAAAAAAAAAAAGATTTAGAACTGTAATTTTCTATTTTGTGACAAGACAGGAGGCTATGAATTATTTTTTTCTTTTCTCCTTTTTTTACAGACTACATTTGTCATATACTGGGGAGATCTTGGCTTATATCTTGTGTAATATTGTCTTTGAATAATGGCGTTTCTCAATGACTTTGAACAGAAGGAGAATACGCCTAGAATTAATGGAAAGAGGAAAGGAAATCTGCTCTAGTCCTCCATATCCAAATCCAAGCTCATATCTGTTCGTTTTTTTTTTCTGCGTTCAGTCTTATTTGTTGTCACATGAGGAGTTTTAAGTACTGGTTAAACTTAGAAACGGGGCACTGTATTACATCACTCCAGCCCACACTCAAACATGCTTTTGTTGCTGCCAAATTCACACATTGCTGTGGATAGCAACACATTTAATATTTCTAATTGTATATAATATGTGAGGCTAATTAGGAGTTATGCTGATTTAGTTTAAAGTGTAGGCAGATGGAAGCAAGCAATGTTAAAATCCGACAGTAAGACAGTACATAGTGTATATAAATCTGGGAATCCAAAATATACGCTTTAAGCATCAGCAATATCAAGTCTGGATCAGTAAATTCTTCATTCAAAACAAAAGTAGATAGAAGCACTCTGTCAGTATTTCACCATTAGATGTGATGTTTTTGGCTCATTTACTTCTCTAAATGTGCAAGGTTTAGTTCATTTGAAGTACATGATACAGTCGCGGAAAAAATTATTAGACCACCAAAAGTCATCAGAAACAATGGTTATGCAATCAAGTACTAACTCCTGTGTGTATCATGTGACTAAGACAGAAAAGAAAACATGGAATATCTAAAAGCACTGTTTTTGTCAGTACAATGTCATAGATATTGATATTGTACCAGGTATTAAAATGAATTAGATATTGAAGAAAACTTGTGGTGGTCTAATATTTTGTTCAATGACTGTAAACTATTGGTAGTTTACAGTAATGTCTCATATTCTATAAAATCCTCATATACTGGTAGCATCACGCTGTGAGAACTGTGTATTTCTCAAACACATCCTATTTCAGCTTTGGAATGATGTGTTTTCTTGCTAATCCAAAAGGATTTCTAAGTAGTCAGCATGTTTGGAGATAAGTGATTTTCAGTGGATTGGAAGGGAATGAAAAAGCAGTAATCTGAAAAATAAATACAGCTGTCACATATATGTAGTGGCATTAAAAACACGTTCGACTGTGAGATGTAGTAGAAGAGATGGGTGGATGTATGCAACAGCGTGTTTACCTTGAACGTGTGCTTGACTACAGTAACTGAGTAAAAGTACTGTTCACTGGTACATTCCAATACTATCAGACTTCATGTGTTGTTGGAATATTGGAAATTTGTTTTAATCCATAAAGACCAAAACGGCTGCTGGTGACCAAAATCAACTACCAAAATAAAATGCTGAATAAATTCTGATCCATTACTCCTATCAATCCATGTAAATAATTGGTGTAAAATACAGTTATTTATCTTTTCACGGTCATCAGCTATGATCCATTCAGAGGCTCCGCAGTTACCATGGAATTACCATCATCTTCTACAACATTGAATCACCAGTAAAACCCATGGAATTGGATCAATGACAGTGGATGGACACGCTGGGTTTATGTTCAGTTAATGTTAAATTTGGCTGAAAAAGTTACATTTTCTTAATTTTTCTCTGTTTCTGATTTTATGACAAATAACTTTAATCTGAGCTTTTATGAACATCTACATAATCAGTGAATTAAACATGGGAAAATACCTGATTTTTATCGAGAAAACGCAAAATACATAGGATGATATTGTAAAACATTTGTGATAAATTGCTTAAATAGAGAGGAAAAAAAATCATTTGAGAACTGCCATAAAAGTAACACTTGGTCTTTATGGGTTGAAAAAATGAACTACCTTTAGTACTATTAAGATGTGATCAGAATGCTAAGGGTGGTTCACTTTGTTTTCTTGTTTTTGTTCTGTTCTTGTTTCTCTGTGAAAATTGGTTTTCAAGTTATATAGGCCTGGCTATAATATGTGCATAATGTAGTTCAGCGCTATAACAAAGACATGACACATATAGCCTCATGTGTACTTTTGACTTTGATATAGTGACCTTCGTTGGCTGTACTTGAACATTGCAAAGGCAGGGCTTTTACTTGTAATGAACTACTTCCACCGCTTACAGTGAGTGCAAATATATAAATAAATGTAACTGTGTCCAGACCCTCAAGAAACAAAAACAAACACTCATTACTTTTCTGTTCCATCAAAGCAAAATAACAAATTGGATATTGCTGTCTGGTGTCTTCTATAGTTCACCAGCTTACGGTTATAAAATGACCAGATTCCAACAAACCAAACTAAATCCATCATTTTTATCATGCATTAAAGCCATAAAAGGATATCAATGATATATCATAGATCAAAAACATGGAAGCTACATCTGACACCCTTAGATCTACTTCATACTGCTTGGCATTTTCTCCTGCTCCTGTTGAAAATAAAAAGAATCACAGCATGGGTTTAAAACGAGCAAAATAAGAACTGAATGGACAATATTATGTAGTTAAAATGGTGTATGAGTGTGTATGAATGGGTGAATGTAAGGCTTTGTAAAGCGCTTTGAGCACCATGAAAGTGTGGAAAAGTGTTATATAAGTACCAAACATTTACCATAGTATGGAAATTAATCAAAATGAGAACAAATGTATTCCTCTTTGCCAGCACATTCTTCTGTGTTAAACATAATTATTATGTACATGACATCCTCTGCAAGTTTCTTTACTTTATATGAGCAGACTTTTCCTTTTTTTGTGCATTTCACTGTTCCATGTTTGTTTTTGTTACTTGTTCAATATTGTCAATGTCATAATCTGTTTATAAAGTATCTTTTTAAAAATTAGGGCAAATGCAGTTAGAATAGAAGTTTATAATATTTACTGTAACACGCCACTTCTATGATTGTTGTAACAGTGAGAGCGTAAGTTTATTTGCAGATTTTTTGAAAACTCAGTATGATGAATTTGGATGTAAATCTGATTATACTCTACTTGAATATATTATTAGTCTCATAGGAGAATTACCTATGTCATACACAATATGGACAAATGTTTTGGGACACGTTGGATTCAGGTGTTTCTTTTTTAACAGGGGTCTGGGATACAAAACAATAATGACAAATGTCATAATATAGTTTTTATATAGTAATAAATAGCATTGCATTGCATTGGTTAATTTGGTTTAAATTGTTATCTTTGCTTCCAAAAGGCCTCAGAGATGGATTTCTCTCAAAATTTACTTTTTAAAATGTATTGTTATTAATATTTTTTTTAATTATGACAATAATTTTAAATGTTCTACCTGTGCTCTGACTGTAAATAATAATTTTCTACCATAAGTAACTATCCACTTTCTTCACATCTCACTCAGGAAGAAAAATCTTCCATTAAACTTTAAGGAAATATTGATGTTTAGAAACTATATGGACAAACATATTGGCACACATCATGGCTACAGATGTAAGATGTCCTGAACATGCTGACTGGAGATAAAAACATCAATATTAATAACAGTGTTCTGGAGTAATCCAATACACGTAAAAGGATTACATATTTAGAATACAAAATATGAGTAACTGTATTCTGTTAGTTACAATTTTAATACGTGGTAATCAGAATAACATTACATTTTTAATTCTCGGTGGATTACTTTCTGTTATTTTCTGTCATTTCACAAATCCAGTTTCCCACACATTTCCCATAATCCCTTGATACAGTACATGCAACACAAATATTCTCATGATTTGTGTTGAGTGCAAGTTATGGGAACAAGTCAGTCCGTCAAGTTCAGGTCAAGATAATGGAGGCAGAATTGGGGGCGGGGCCAGAGCTGTCAGATCAGAGCCAGGGTAAGAAGAACACATACCTTGGGTGGAAATGCAAGCAGTGCTTCTCGTTGAAGAGATTTAAAAAAAAAAGACAATGCAATATTACAGTGCAGTTTATTTATTTATTATTTATTGCAGTGCAATAAGAATACAGATGTGAATATTTTAGTAGTGGGACTTTTTCTTGTCTCTTTTTCTATAACCAAACAAAACACTAATAAATTGCTTTGAGTTGTACTAGTACAGTACATGTTCATATGATACTGATGAGGCTTAGACCTAATACATTTATCCATCTCTAAAACAGAACACATAAGAATTATTCTGTTTACATGGTGTGATTTTCTACATTTATATGCTATCAAAATTCAAAAAAATATAAAAGTAATCCAAGTATTCTGATTATGATACTCAGATTGAGTAATATAATGGATTACAGTACAGATTACTTTTTTGGGAATGTATTCTGTAATGTCTAACGAAACACATTTCAAAAGTAAACCCTTCCAACACTGTTTAATAATCATTATGATATTTATCACAAGCACCAGGCAAGGTGGGACCTTCTGTGTGGAGTTTGCATGTTCTCCCCGTGTCTGCGTGGGTTTTCTCCGGGTACTCCGGTTTCCTCCCACCATC
>JAPTGZ010000003.1:5486266-5499908 GCA_029814645.1 Fowleria isostigma
GTGATGAACTGGCGAAATGTCCAGGGTGTACCCCACCTTCGCCCTTTAGTAGCTGGGATAGGCTCCATGCGACCCCCGTGACCCTAGTGAGGATAAAGCAGGTTCAGAAATGAATGAATATTTATCACAATATAAAACTACATGACTTTTGACATTATTGGTTTGTATTCCAGACCTCTATCAGAAAAGAAACACCTTAATTCAACGTGTCCCAATACCAGGGCCGCTTCTTTCTATAGCGACCCACGTACATGCTTAGGACCCCCAAACCACCAGGGGGCCCTAACACTGCATGTTCAGCCTCATCTGAGGAGAATTAAAATGTCTTGTCTTTATTTGTAGCTATCTCATGTGTTTATTATATCCCTTATATACTTCAATAAAATGACTGGATTGATAAACTGTGGCTGATGTTTTCGTGGCATTATTAGGTCATATTTGTTGGAACACACTGTCACACAGTTAGTGATGTAGTGGGTTGCCGTCAGGTATGATGGGAATGATTGACAGCTATCCACCTACCATTTCGTTAGTGAGAGTATTAAATAAAACAAACACTGTAATGACATCAAAAAGAAGTTATCTCAACGATTGTGTTTTTTTTTATTCAAAGTAAATATTTTTCAGAAACACTCAAAGTCTGTTCTATTTATCAACATATAGAGGATTGTTGTTTTCCTTGTATTACCGTATTGGCCCGAATATAAGACGGTGTTTTTTGCATTGAATTTTTTTTTTTTTTAACTTGCCTTAGTGGCTCAACTTAAGATGTTTAATATTAACTGTAGTCTGCTTTGCTCATGAGGCGTAACACAGTCACAGAAAAAATATTATATATTGTATTATATTTTATTGTATTATATTGTATTATATTTTATGGCCTATTTAACTTAACTGCATTATGTAGTTAACCACTGACCACTTTGTATTATACATTCATTCATTCATTCATTTTCTGAACCCGCTTTCTCCTCACTAGGGTCACGGGGGTCACATGGAGCCTATCCCAGATACTTAAGGGCGAAGGCGGGGTACATCCTGGACGTTTCGCCAGTTCATCACAGGGCTTGTATTATACAGTTGTGGAAAAAATTCTTAGCCCACCCTATATTTTCTTCAATTTCTTGTTCATTTTAATTCCTGTTACCACTAAAGTTACATTTGTTTGGACAAATACATTGGTAACAAAAATAGCTCATAAAAATTAAATTTCAGAGCTGATATCTATCCATTTTTTATAGCTTTCTTGATGGTTATTTTCCATTTTGGCTGCCCTCTTTCAGGGTCGCTACAGCAAATATTTGCATGATGGCTTGGCACTTTTTTGTGTGTGAGGATGCCCTTCCTGATAACTGGGCTTGGGTTCAGCCAGGAATCCAACCCAGGCCTCCCATGCAGCAGGCGAGAACTCTACCACTGAGCCATCTCACCCACGTAGGCTTTACTTTTCTTGATGATAACCAAAATCACATCAGTTCTTTCATCAATAGCTATGACATTATACAGCCAAAACTATACTTTTAGGCATTTCATGTTTTATTTGTAGTCACATGATACACACTCGAGTTAGTGCTTGATTGCATAACCATTGTTTTTTTTTTTTTGTGACTTTTGAAGGTTTAATATTTTTTTCATGACTATATTTATTACTTTTGAATGCCTATTAATGTCAGGTAAAACGGACTACATCACATTTCGATTAATGTGTGTTCTCAAATAAATAAATGGAAGTGTTCATTGATTATATGCAGTACTTGATTGCATAACCACTGTTTTTGATTACTTTTGATGGTCTAACAATTTCTTAGACGACTATAGATTGCGGCATCTTAGTCGACTATCTAAGTTGTTAGGAATCTCGTCATTGTAGTTTGACAAATTGGGCCCCTAAACAGCATTTTACTTTGGGCCCCCATGAAGCTAGAAACTGCCCTGCCCAGTACTTTTGTCCATTTGTGTTTGAGTAAGGCAGTTATGAGTGAATGGATGGATGAATGAATGAATGAATGAATGAATGAATGAATGAATGAATGGTTTATTTTGGTTTCTTTACATCCACAAACACAAAACATCAACACAAAAAAAAAGGAATAGGCACGAAGCAGAAGCTTATTTTGTGCCCATCCTTTTCACCTGATCTACTAATTATAACTTAGATGTGTATAGCATCAGCATTGTCATTAAAATAAAAGATATCAGTAATAACAAAAGCATATGTAACATCTCAACTTAATATTTCTGAATGATTTTACATTTAAGGCATTTAAAAAGCTTTGCCCAAGAGGTACTAATAGAAGAACTTAAGTTCATCCTCAAGTCTATCCCATAATTACAATACGTTAACACAAAATACTCTACATTCAGTTTCATCAGTCACTTAGAGACCTTTATAACCTTTGAAAATGTGACAAACTAAAGCTTTTCTAAAACTCAACAACCAGCTATAGTTTCAAATTACCACTCAATTTGTTCCATAATTTGACACCAAAAACGGAAACACATTGATATTTAACATTTGTTCTTACTTTACATGTTTCAAACAGACAACCCTCTTAAATTATAACTCCCTTCTTTTAACTTAAAGTTTTGAATGTTGACTGTAAGACTTTTATTCTTTACACAAAAAAATAACTTCCATTGTTTTTAAATAAACAATGTCTGGAAATTTTAAGATACCAGATTCTTTAGTTTATTTTATTTCAAGCTCATGCACTCCATGTACAGTGGCAAATTCATATACATGTACAACAATTAATGCTGTTCATATACATGTGTACAGAGACATACATGGAAAGAATGTGCACGCGTACAAAAAAAATCAAGCAGACTTGTAGAACTTGCATATAAAATTATACATAGTGATACAGGAAGATTATTCATGTAGAAATACACAGAAACTGTTCATGTAAAAAAACTACACAAGGAACATACACAGAGAAGTGCACATTGACATGGCAACTGTATTGCCGAACATGTGTGTACACAGTATATACAAAATATCATTATACAACACGAGTCTTCACTGGTATACCACCCCTGAAACCCAGAAACCCAAAAGGGAGTGAGAAGAAGTAGAGCTTATTTACTCCCACCCTCAGTTTCTCCACTTAACAAGCGTGGTTGATATTTGGATTAGAAACTCTCTGTAAAGATACAATAGTTCACTATAATAATAAAAAGATTTTAAAAAATTCTTCAAAAAGTGGAATAGTTGATTGAAGATAACCAGCTTTATTTATGACTCTATTGGCTTTTTTCTTAAGTTTAATTGTAGGTTCTATTTTATACACATTGCCCCAAATCGCCAGTGTAACATATAAGGCATTACAAGTGAACAATACAGTATATGCAAACGTTTCTTATTTACCACATCTCCACTTTTATAAAGAATTGCATGAGGTGAATGATATTTATTTCTAAATCAAAACAGTAGAAACAGTATCAGTATGTGGGACTTGTATTAAGAGGAAACCTGCTTTGACATCTGCCCCCCCCCTCCCTGATAGCTAGCTAAAATGCTACCCCCACCTCTCACCCCTTTTGACACTCCGTTATTGTCGGTTTAGATGCGGTTTCCGTGATGTTGGGTGGTGGTGAGAAACTGAGCCGACCCCCGTGAAGCGTTAGGCGGGAGGAGGAGGAGGAGGAGGGGGTTTCAGACGTACGGACAGACTGTGAGGACAGACAGACAGACGGACAGACAGGGACGTACATAGGGATGAGTGGGCCGGCCGAGGGCTGGCGCTCGTGCATTCCTTGCGCGTGTGTGTGGGCGCGTGGCTCAGGGTTCAGAACTGTCGGTCCTCCTCCTCCTCCTCCTCCTCTTCTTCTTCTTCTTCTCTCTCCTCCTCCTCCTCCTCCCCCTGCTCCTCCTGCTCCGAAACAGACAGGCAAAAGGAGGAGGAGGAGCAACGGACCTCAGTCAGCCGTGTACAGCAGCCCCGTCGATCCGGAGGCTACACCGGCAGAAGCCCGCGGAGGTGGGAAGACCGACACCGCGTTCCGGTAAGATAACGGACAGTTGGGTCTTAGCTTCCGCTGACATCCACTCCTCTGTCTCTCTCTCTCTGCCTGTTCTTTTTTTTTTTTTTTTTACTGTTGTTGGTGTGCTGTTATCTTTTTTTTGTTGTCTTTATTTCCCCTCTTTTTCAAGGACTTTAAGATAAGAACCACTTCCGATTATGTGAAAATGACATAAAACGGAAAAATTAGCTTTAGCTTCACCTGGCCGTTTAGCTTTACCTCCGCTGTGAGAACGGAATAAATGAGGATGTGACTGCGACCCGGAGCGCCGCTGTCAGCCGCTTTTTTTTTTTTTTTTTTTAATAACCTCCGGAGGGGGTTTCTGTACCGTTAAATGACAACCTTTAGGAGTTGTGTCCCTTTATTTTAAGGCTTTTCTGTCAACGGACTAAGCTAACTTTCTATATTTATTGTCAGATCGCGCGTGCGTCCAAGTGGGATCCGTGCGAGTTAAATTAGCTTTAAGTTGTCTCCGCGGCCAAAAAATCCCGTCTGTGTTTAATTTGGAGTCAACATTTGTTCCCGGGTTGTGTATCCGGGCCCCCCGCTTCTACACATGCGGCTGACAGCACGGTGAAGTCCCGGAGCAGGAGGTCCGTGGTTCAGTCCCGATGTAAAAATAGCCCCGGTGTGTCAGCTTAGCCTGGCTGGGTCACAGTAATGCGACACACAAACACACACATATAAACACACACACACAACACACACACTCAGACAGACATACATACAACTCCCTCCGGGCACCGTGGATGTACCTTCAGCCCCATCCCGAAAAGTAGATCACACACGCCCGATCGCACATGCCCGTTATCGGTCGGTATCGGTAATGTGGGTCAACAGGATGCCACGGAGTTATGCAGATGACACCTGTTTGTTGTACCCACTTACCCCATCATCATCATCATCATCATCCATTCACACTTATTATGAACGCTGCGACACTCAGCATGTCCGTGTTCACCAGTTAGGATTGTCTCCAAACCTATTATGACCAGTGCAAAAGCTTCATTTGATGTCAATTGCTGTTTTAATTTAACCTGTGCTCTTGGGCTGCAGGGTTTTTTTTTGGGTTTTTTTTGGGTTCCCACTTGAGTTCAGCTGTAGATCTGCACAGCTGTCGCAACCACAAGTGACTTTGGTAAATTTTGTGAGGCTGCTGTGGCTGTCCAGGTGCTGATGACTCAAAGGACAATGTAACCTATATGTGTAGCCTAGTTTTTGTTCTTTGCTTATCTTAAAGTGAAGAGAGGAATAATTCATGCTCTGTTTAATTTAACCTAGGCATGCAGAAGGAGGAGGGGGGGCACAACAAAACCCCACTTTATAGGCTGCAACCTGCTTCGAAAGGAAATGATGCTTGCACTATAGTTGCAACCGTATTTATGAGGAAAAAATGTCAGTAAGGGGAAAATACCTCTATATACTCCTCAAGAGAAAGGGAAAGCAGCCCAATTACAGGCTTAGGGGCACAGCCTGCGCAGATTATGGATAAACAAAGCACCGACGGCTGCCTTAAGACTCTCAATAATCATTTTAAGCCACAGAGACCTGCTCTCTAGGTTTAAGTCTCTCGTTGAATCATTTCCTAATGAGCTCCAAGCTGAGGGAGGAAAAAAAAAAAAAAGAAATCTACTTTTTAAATCAGCTGCAGCCTGAGAGACAAAACACAAACAGCCGCATCTGAGGCTGTAGGCAGTAATGTTTTGTCATTTTTGTGGGTTTTTGGAGGGATGGAGGAGCAGGAGACTGTCCTTAGAGATGGCAAAATGTACCAGTGAGTGTCTACAAGTGAAATAAAGCTGTAGTTACATACAAGGTGCAGTAATGATACAAGAGACACTGGTAATCTTAGCTCTGGTATTCAAAGGCAGATTCCTCTCCGCACCGGATTGTACTTGGCTTAAGGACTTAATATAACTAGGTTTAGCTGACAATGGTCATCTAAAGTAGCTGTTGGACATTTTCCCACTGGCCTGCCTGTGTGTCACTGTAGATGAGCCAGGCAGCTTTTGGCGAGAGAAGAAAGGTATCCTGGTGAGTAAGTGTCTCCGAGGCTGGAGGCTTCAGGGAGAGCAGCAGATGGATGATGATGTAGCGGGTACTGGCGCTCCCTGCCTCCCGCCACCATCCGTCACGCGCTAATGATCGTGTCACACCTTCTCCCCGGGCGGCCGGCCGCTTCTGCAGCGCTCAGCTCAAAAACTGGTAGCTCTACTCAAATCCCCTCTTCAACGGCCGTCGGCTGAAAAGCCCGGAGACTGACTGTGCTGCAAGCCTCTCTATCACTAATTCTTCACTTCTCTCTTTCTCTGTCGCCTTTTTTCACCCCTCTTCACCTCTAAAGTCCCTCTAGATTCTTTCCTCATCTTTCTTCATCCCCTGCTTCCCTTGCCTCCCATTCATCTTGTTTTCTCTGTAGTGCATCTGTTCCCCCACATTCTTCTCTCTCTCTGTCTTTTTGTGTCATTTTGCTATTCTTCATTATTGCTGAGGATTCGCAGCTTTAATGCAGTGCAATACCATCAGTCTATTTTCTTATTTTCTGCATTTTTTTCTTGAATGCTTTTTACTCTGGAAGGCGAGGAGTTGGAGGTCTGAGGTCAGGGTCAGCTACAGTGCAGCACACTTGAAGCTGGTTAAAGCACCATTCAGCAGGGTTGCAAATGCCATCAGCACATGTGGAGAAACTCTGGCTTTATTATGTTCCACAGCGTGTATGTATGCTAGTTTTTCCCAAGGCTGCCGCAGACCTCTAACAACAGAGGCGCTGATCGCCCGCAGTTTCTGCCAAACACTAAAATGTCAGCTCTGATGCAGTTAGGTGCTACAGTGTTTTCATTATGGATTAATGTGCTGCTTATTTCCTTGAGTACTCATTAATTCTCTTGATTAGAAAATGTAATTTCCTGAGGCTCAAGGTGACGTCTTTAAATTGCATGTAACATTCAGAAAAAGGTTTATAATCACCCAAGACTGGAACCAGACAAAAACAGGTCATAAATCATCAGCGACAGTAGTTGCTGATTAATTTTTCCATCTGCTGATAAAAAGATAACCAAACTTATAGGTTCAGCTCTAATAGAGAGAATCACTTAGTTTTTACACATGCTGGTGAGAGCAGTGGCCCCTCTTGTAATTAGCTGAAGAAGCTGTCACATTGTACGATTAATTTCTTTGTAAGACGTTCATTTGAACACATTTGTTTTCTGCACGAGTTGGACAATAACCAGTACAGCGGTAGTAGTAGTGGTATTCATGACAGTACTTCAGTCTTATATGTAAGTCTTTCAAATACAAAGTAGAAGAGAAAAGATTCATATAAATGCCTGTTTTCATTTTATAGCCATGCTGTAATACACTATACGCTATATGTTGACAGTCAACATATAGCAAGCTTTGTACCTCTCTTCCACGCTAAGATGATTTTTGAAACCGCTTCTGTCACGTATTGTATGTGAGGTATAAACACATGCACTACACATGCACTGACAGGGATCTTGTTTTTGCTTCAAACTGCTATTATCTCCAGTCGGGTGTTAAATAACCATGTTATGGGACTGAGCATCCTCTGCGCTCGTTATTCTGTCCCAGGTGTTACAGGAATAAGTGTCCCCCAGAGCTCTGTGTTACAGCCCAATGTGTCCCCGCTGAGCGCAGTTGGCCCTTTGGAAAAGACGCTGGAATGCCATTTCCTTTCATGTGTGTGTGTATGAGTGCGTCTGTGTCTGTTCTCTGCAATATTCTCACCATTGAGATCAGAGACTCCGCTTGGCATTCTGGGAATATCAGCACTGGCGGATCGGATGATACTCCCCACAGCTGCTGTTTCTAAGAAAAGCTCTTTGACATGCTCGCACACGGATGCACATCACACGTGTGTTCACACAAGCTGCACGCATGTAAATACACAAGCAAATATCTCATGAGCGACGGCCTGTAAGTTACTGTTAACGACGCACACGCAGACTTACAGTAATACACACTAGGAACCAATTAACTGTTAAGCCAGGAAGCTTTTGGGAAGCCTAGACAGAGTTGTAGCACACACACTTTCACACAGCTTACCCACTTGATGTCATTTCCAGCAGCTATGCTTTTATGGTCTGGCAACAGTTTGATATGTGTGTTTGTATATGTGTGTGTGAGAGGCGGCAGAGAGGTGTTTTTGTTGTACAATGACCACTAACACTTTTTCCTCCTCTGTTTTTCAATCACTTCGGGCTGTTTTCCATTGACCGGTAAAGGGCCGGCAGAGAGAGGAACAGTAGAGGAGGCGAGCGCGAGCGGAGAGGATAATTGTGTTTCTGGCTGCCCTGTGGGAACATGGGATATATGACCTCATCATTCACCTGCGAGGCTCTCGAGTAAACAACTCCAGATAGGTAGGAGCGGCATACAGTACCAACGCCCGCACACACGCAGGCAAATGACAGAAAAATCAGACAGGGTTTAACATCCACATTGTGTTTTGTTTGTGTAGAATGACTGAAGTCGCTGTAGAAAGTGTGGGTGTCATCATAATGACATCATGCAATGGTAACAGCGGCTCCTCCCCTTCGCCATGTCTACCCCTCAGTAATCAGAAGGAGGAAGAGGAGTGTCACAATGACTGCAAGAAGCCGGAGCTGCAGGTAAGTGATTAATTAATACGGCGCCACATTAGAATTATGCAACCCTTCCCAACCTCTGCTGCACTTATGCTCACTTTATAATAAATGGTATCCTCCGCCACAGAAACACTGTAACCAGGTGCAACCAAAGAAAAAAGTTAAGGTAAGCTAAAGTAACTCTGCCTCCCATTATTCATTCTTAGTGAATTATCGATTGCAGATGCTCTATGAATTTGTAATATTGCTTGTGTGACTTCTAGGCCAAAGGAAAGTTGGTTCGGAGCACGGCAGTCTGCGAGGAGTCTCCCCCCGAAGAAATCCATGAGGTGATGCACTAATACGCCCACTCCTCTCTCTCTTCATTATCATCGTCAACACAACATTTAAATTACTCTACTTTTTCTTCCCTCTCAGGCATCTCTAGACACAAGCATCTCATCATCTAGCTGCCATGAAAACGAGGGGAGTTTGTGTAAGGCGGACGAACAGGAGAAGAGCACAGATCCAAAGAAAAACTTACTGTCCAAAGGTGTGTGTGTCGTGTGTGTGATTGATATCTCATAAAAGAGACACGGGGGAAAAAAGCAAATAAAATGTAATAAAATGTGGCAAGGCAATGCTACTATTTAGATGTAGGCCTCCAGGGGTGTTTAATATTGCAGCACTTTTTTTTTTTTTTCATATTTTTTATTTTTATTACCTTGTAATGCATTTTGGCTGCCTGTGTTGCTCTTTTTAGAGTCCAGCGTGGAGTACACTGACTCCACAGGCATAGACCTGCACCAGTTCATCGTTGATACCCTCAACAGCAACCCCAGAGACCGCATGATGCTGCTTAAACTGGAGCAGGACATGATTGACTTCATCATCAGCAATAGGTCTGCATCTGTGTGTGTGTGTGTGTGTGTTTGTGTGTGTGTGTGTGTGTGTGTGTGTGTGTGTGTGTGTGTGAGGGATTATATGACAGAGAATATGTCACAGTGGGAGCTATCTGTTCCAAACTAAATATGACTCATGCTAATTTAGATTTTCACCACGAACAAGTTTACTCATGCACCTTATTTAATCTAACATTCATTAGGGCTGATTTATTTTATCGTTCACTTGCAAAGATTTTTGGCAGAATATTTTTTGCCAGTATTTGCAAATGTTAATTCCTTTGCTCAGATTGTATTAAAGGGAATGCTGTGAAAATAAGTTCTGATTGTATACCAAGTCAGTTTTCTTCTATAGAATTATCAGAATTATGATATTTTTGCCGTCCCATTTATGGAAGGGCGTTTGAGTCAGTGGGTGTTAAAATGGTTAAACTTCACCAGTCTCAGTCTACCACATTCTCCTATCTTTCTTCCTCTGTCTGTTTCGTACTTTCATCTCTTTTCTCACCTACCCTTTGTTCATCTTACTTCCTCTTTTTACCGTCCACTGACCTCTTTTATCCATCTGTCTCCTTGTCTACTCACTTGCATCTGACTGATACACCAGTGCTGTCAGTCTATATTGATATGTTTTCATTTTCCAGTATTGTCTGCTTATTTTCTAAATTTCAGTTATATGTAACTTAGGTAGTTTCTTTTTTTCTTTTTTTTTTTTTAACAATATATACAGTCTCATTCTGGAGCTGTTAAACATCCTGCTTTGTCGCCAGTGTTTCACAGCTACATTTCTAAATTATAGAGCTTCCATATAAGCGGATAAATCACCTTTTACTCATTTTTCCCTGTTTTCGTCTCAGTTCCTTTAAGAAGTTTCCTCACATGTCCTCCTACCATCGTATGCTGGTACATCGAGTGGCGGCCTACTTTGGGATGGAGCACAACGTAGACCAGACGGGCAAGTCTGTCATCATCAACAGGACCAGTAGCACACGCATGTAAGAATACATACCATGTTGGATCTGCATTTTTTGTTCATTGTTGTGTCTCCTGTAAAGTAAGAGTGGCTGTTACTTGATTGTTTTAAAGACCGGAGCAGCGTTTTCTAGATGAGGTGCATAAGGACAAGAGGGACGACATCCACCGATGGAAGTCTATTTTGAAGAGAGACAACAACTCAGATGACCAGGTCTGTCTTTCCTCTTCTTCCTCTGTCTCTGTGGAGTTTCTTCTATAATTAACATTGATTGTGTCCTATCGGTGCGTTGACCTGTCGTACTTTTTGCAGGCACAGACGCGACTCCACCCTTTGCGAGAGAAGCAAAGCAAGTCGATGGAGGAACGAGAGGAGGAGTACCAAAGAGCACGAGACCGAATCTTCAACCAGGAGGTGAGACGGGTAAAAGAAAGCGGACAGACAGGTAGATGTGACACTGTCAGAGAGACAGAGGAGACTCACTAACTTCTGTGCTGTACTTTTCCAGCCGCTCTGCACCCAGGAGAGCGCCCATGCAGAAACCAGGTAACCTTGCCTGCAGTGTATGCTCTTCATGTGCTTTTTCAGCTTATTATATTTAGATGAGGACATTAATATATGCCTGTGTGTGTGTGTGTGTGTGTGTGTGTGTGTGTGTGTGTGTGTGTGTGTGCGCGCTGTGTGCAGGGCTGTGGAGGAGTACAATCCATATGCTGAGACCCAGAGGAAAAGGCAGCTCTTCAGGTAGACCTGTCTGCACAGATGCGTAGTCATTTATCATCTTAATCCGGTCAGCCTGGCAGAGCTTTTCAGAGTGCAGCTGAACAGAAAAAAGACCTAGTTTTCATTTTTTTTATTTATTTTGTCAGCGCTCTGGATTCTCACCAGCAGTTACCATTTTCTGTAAAGTTAAGTTTATTTATGTAGTACAGCAGATGCAATGGCTTTAAAAAATAAAAAGCAAAAATACATGACACGACTATATGAGATAAGGACGTATTATATTAACATGCGCAGGAAAAATATTGAAGATAAAACGGTAAAAGTAAACAAAGGATGAATGGTATGTTATTCACTCACTCAAACTCTCTTATTATGTTGTTCAGAAGGTACTTATTGTTTGGCTGGTGTTGGAATTCATTAATCCTGAAAAAAAAAAAAACAGTAATTATCATCCAATTAAATTCTTTATCAGCCAAGTAATTCAGTATTCATTCATAACTATGATATGATATACAAATACTTACTTGAATACTTTATGCATCTTAGACCACCAAATATTACAAATAGTTTGAAGCAACGGAGGTACAATTAATTTTCTTAGTCAACACACTTGTTTAGCATGAGATAATTTTAAGATGTCTTTTGCACATTTATTTTCTAGCCAAGGCATGCTGAAAAACGAAAAATGGTGAAAATATGTTATTATTGTATTTCGTAGGGCAAATGAACGTAATGTAAAAGAAAAAAAAAAGTAAAAGTAAAAGTATGTTGAAAATTGAACTGAACACACCCAAAGTTAAACCTCAAAATCACTGTGGTCTAAGTTATTTACAGTGATGTTGACACGTAATAAATAAAAATAGATTTAAAGTGCTGATGAAAGAAGACTGGGGATTAGCATGAATGGGTGTTTTAAAAAATGATCAGTACAGGGTTGAATTTGGGCAGATAGTGACCAGTAGGTAATACTGGGCTTCTAATTCACTCATCTGAAACCAACTCAAACTCAAATAGCTTCAATATATTAAATCAAAAGATAAAAAACACTCTCACATATTTATAGCATTATTATTTTTGGTTTGAAAAGTGCAAGTTAATTTCAGGCATGCATAATTTTGCTGTTAAAATTTAGGGAGAGGGACCAAGGAAGAATTTGGTTGATTTGTCAGATATCTGCTATTTCATGTTCCAAACAATCATTATTATACCATCCTTAAAAAAAAAATCCAGTCAGTTGGCCTCTGAGGTGGACAAAGGTCAATGAAGTGACTGTTAACTGACCAAAAGAGTTTTATCATGATTTAAAAGAAAAGAATATTGTAACAGATCTTATTTTGTGTACTACAGAGCAGAGTGGGACCATAATATACAGATGCTTTTCGATATTTTTTTCTGTCGATAAATGCCACACAAACTAACATTTATGTAGCATATCATCAGGCATTGCGGCCACTTTAATGTCCATATGAATGCCAAAGTACTTGTCAACGAGTCCTAAAGTATCTGAATAATAGTCTGTTTGTGTCACAGGGGAAGCCGTGACAACTCGGGCTCCAGCTGGACAGGCAGCAGCAGACAGAGCAGCTTCGAGGCCGACTGTCGCTACGGTAGCGACTCCAGGCCATGGAGCAGCACCGACTCCGATTCTTCCTACCAGTGGACAAGCCCCGCCCCCAAACCCCGGCAAGCTGCCAACAACAGCTGGGACACACGAGGTGCATTTTTTTTTTTTTTTTAAGCAGACGTCAGAATAACATTTACTGATACGTTAACACTTCCAGTCGCACCTTTTAAGGTGTAAATTCAGTCACTTAGGGTGAGACACTTCACTCATGTACCTGTGCACACGCAAACTTATCTGCAGACTTCGTCACCTCTCATGGGAATATCGCTGTTTATAAATGATGTCTGTTCTTTATTCAGAAGCATCTAATTAGCAAAAAGCAGAGCAAGTTCTTTTGGTGTGAAATTTTAACTCAATTCAGGAATTTCCACACCATAGCTGTAAATTGTCACACAACACCTCCAGACTTCCTCACATATTCAAAAAAGAAAAAGATATCATCGCAGAGATGGGGATGGTGCGTACTTCTTTAAACTGAGATGATAAGATGTGAAATTTTCTGTGTCGAGGTAACAAAGTCTTTCATTTTGATCTCTTTCATTCTTTATTTTCTCATCTCCACTTTCATGTGTTTCTTCCTCTCTCTCCCAGGCTCCATCTCTGTTTTCAGATTGCCATCCACTTGCCCCCACTCGTCTTCTCCTCCCATCATTGAAGAACCTGCTCCTAACTCCACCTACATCATGGACAACGGCATCCCACCAGGAAGCATATTAGTGAACCCACATACAGGTACATAAGACACACACACACACACACACACACACACACACACACACACACACACACACACACACACACACACACACAC
>JAPTGZ010000003.1:5586649-5600319 GCA_029814645.1 Fowleria isostigma
CTAGCTGTACTTCTACTTAAGTAGAGAATGTAGGGTACTTCTGCCACTTTTGCTCCTTCCTACTAGAAATGTAGACTTTTCTTTGTAGCATGCATCTAAACCAGCTTTACTCCAGCCGATCATAACAGGGAGCATTAAATCCTATATACACATCCAAAACAAACCAGAATAATATCATGCATTAGTCAGAAAATTCAGTATTTGGGGGGGGGAAAAAAGTCCTCATTCAGAGTGTCCAAATGGAATATGCTGTTTACCTGACGTAATAACGGTGGTGTATTCATGTACAGCGACAGCTTTCCTAAAATTAACAGGGTTTCTATTCTAAGCGGTTTGGTGGAAACATTAAAAGCCACTGGAAGTCTGTCACTGCGTCTGTTTCTGCCCACTTCCCCTTCTTGTGTCTGTCATAGTGTGTTGTCGCCGTGCAGTCATGTGCCTCAGCTGTGTTTGTGCGACTTATGTTTCTTGTGTTTTTTCTTGGTTTTGTCCTCTCTGTCGCGGCTGTGATCGTGGCGCCTCCTCTTGGATTTGCATTCGCTACTGCTGCTGCCGCTGCTGTCACTCTCCGACTCCTTTCTTTCCCTCTTCTTCTTCTTCATTTTTTTTTCCTGGAAGACAAACAAGTCGAGGCAAACACATTAAACATTAAAAAGATGACAGCTGTTTCACAATGAACTTCTACACAAAGCACAAAACAATGGTTGTGTTTCATTAAAACAAACAACACTTTTGACAGATGTGTGGAAGTTGCCGTGGATCTGTTGCACACACAAAAACTGCAGACGTGCGTTGTCACTGTCTGAGCTGTGTGGGTTGTGGCATCAGATGACTCACAGCAGACAGACAGTGACACAAAGATGGAGGAGAGATGATAAAAAATCAATAACCACTTGGGACATCATCTGTCACATCCTCACCTTCTTCTTCTTCTTCTTTTTTTCAGAGTCTTGTCTTTTTGCAGAAGTTGAGGTCTGCTGCTGGGGCTCTTCGTCGTCCTCTTCAGGCAGAAGAGCATACTGCAAGCCTGGGGTGGAGAAGCAGTCCTTTGTGAAGTGACCTGAAAAGACAGATGATTCACATGTGACACTATTTTAAACTGGACGGTTTAGACATAGGGCTGGCTGGTGTCACTGAAACAGTATAGATACTAATGTTGGAACTATGGCTTTGATACCAGAGCCTAAATAGTACTGGGTCTGCTTACACAGTGTCTCAGGGACGCCTTGGGGGGACTTGTGTTGACTTGGTTTTAGGAATGAATGGATTATTGGAGGCCAAAGGTCACAGAGTGAGGATCCTGTGACCTCACATTTAAAGCGGGTTCAGAAAATTCATGAATGAATTAATGACTTTACTTTAATTAATGTAATTCATATTATGACAAAATTTAATCCCAATTGGTAACTAGAAAAGCACTCGGAGAGCGCAGACCTCCGCCAAGCATGATAGCCCCCCCCCATATTATGACTCACACCAAAGTAATAATCCTATATTTATTTGCAGCAGACTGCTTTTTTTTGTTCTGTTTTGTTTGTGTGTGGAGTTATATGCACAAATGCTGAAAATGGTCGTATCTCCCAATGTTAAAAAATCCTTTTTAAAAAATCCTGGAATTTCCTCAAAATCTGTCCAGACAAACAGACAGAAGACAAAGGCCGGTACCAGCATACACTGAGAGACACTACACAACATATCATGTTCTCAGTTAAGTAAATGTTCTCTAAAACTCACTTTTGTCCAATTTTTTTTAAACAGTGCTTATGTTCATTGAGACATTGATTAAAATCTTACTTTTCAAAGGGGGTGGACTCATTTATGCTGAGCACTAAATATTACATTAAGAATCCCTCTTCAGTCATTGAACTCTGTCTAGTATTATTCCATTCTCTAAACCCAGCCTCCCTTCTGCACATGCTGTTCCACCAAGGTCAAAACTGAGTATTTCAGCTCATTAATGAAACACATCAAGGACATGTTGAAACTAAAGAATTTAGTTTAGTTTTTTTTCTTGATAACAAAAAACAAAATATAATCATTCGCATCTGTTTGTGTCTGTCTAATGCAGCCTCACATTTTGAAACACAAAACATATTTTTCTGCAAATATTTCCTGATAATATTTGAAGTTGTGTAAAGTTTTAAGTGTGTGAAAACTTTTTTCCAATACAGTTTATATTAAAGTTGTGTAAGTGCTGCATGTACCGATACTGATGAAATACAAAGTTTTAAGATTCAGTAACGAACAAGTCATTTTTTATACTTGATAACAGAATTCAGTGACATAAAAGTAAATAAGTTTTGTTCTCAGCTCTCATGAAACATATGCAGTCTGTGTTTTTTAAAACTTTCATGTGGATGTTGTACCTTTACAGCCACACTTTGAACATGTTGTATTGAGTACAGCCTCTAGTGTGATTCTGTTGCCTGTGTGGTCTTTAAACTTCTTACGCCTTCGTGCATCCTGCCTGCAAACAAACACACAGATGATAATGTTGCTGAAAACAATCTGAGGCACACAGAAGGTGATGAATTGAAAAGCCTTTAATATGTCTGATGGTATAAACATGCCCACGTATTTCAACCATTCAGGCCATTAAAATCCAAATGATAAATTACATGAAGGTCCAACACACAGGTGAGTAGTCACATGAGTCATGTTGAAGCAACAAGTAAAATCACAACACAAACCATGTTTTCAAACATTAGGTGGAAAGTGTACATCCAGAAACAAAGGTAAACGCAGAGATGATGGTACTAACACAACCATATACACATTCATATTGAAACAGTAAGCACTTACTCGGCCATAACATTGTTGGGATCCAAGTCCCGCCCTGTTCCTTGATTGACAGATTTCATGGAGAAGGACAGCTTCACCTTGTCACCGTGAATCTGAGAGTTACAGGCAGAGAAAGTTGGAGTCACGTTGCTCTGACGTCACATACACTGGTTATTATATATGGTGTATGGTGTATGTGTATGTGTGTGTGTGTGTGTGTGTGTGTGTGTGTGTGTGTGTGTGTGCATGCGTGCATTACCTCTCTCCCAATGACTTTAATCCACACCTGTTCTCCCACATCCACACACTCAGATGCATTTTCAACCCTTGAAGCAGACATCTCACTCACATGTACTAGACCTGTAAGAGTCACAGATAAGATTTGATACTAAAGTGTAAATACATTCCATATTTTCAGATGTGTGTGACACAAAGGTTGCTATCAGATGTTTTAAAGTCCCCCCCCTCACTCAAGCGTTTAGTTGGGGTTAATAATTAATTTGGGTTTCACTCTGAATTCACACAAAACAGTATCTGCATTTGACACTGTTCACACACAAGTTAGCATTTCAGGCTCATACTTGTCAAATCACAAATATTTTGGACCATATCAGGATGTAATACACAGCTTTTACAAGGTCATGGTTATTACTAATCATACACTGAAAATGACCTTTTAGTAGTACTTCTGAAATGTGCAATATTTGCATACTCTGAGTTATTACAATAAAACCATTTAATGTTTTTTGTATAATAAAACAAAAAACATAGGTAAATAAAAACTCAGTGGATTTCAGACTAGCTCAATTAGAAGACGTTACTGCTGAATAGTCTTATAAGATTAGACTAGACGGGGCTTTATTAAGTGAAACTGAACTTCACATTATACTTTAACTACCCTCTAATTCTATTCAGATCTTTCTTTAAAAAGAAATGCCATGCCAAAAACAATTTTGCTCCCATTTGGTTTTGTCACTTTGAGCACTCACCACAGGTACTGAATATCTGTAAACTGGACTCATTCTGCCCTCCAGTGGCAGCAATATGTAAATGCTGCTCAGGTAAAGGATAGTACGTACTAACATTTATTACAATGTCATAAAAGAGAAGCTGGATTTGAGACAATCCAATCAGTAACACAATAACACACCCAAAGCTCTCACATTTTCCTACTGTTTTGTCCAAAAAAGGAGGTCTTAGAAAAAAAGTATGGCCGCCATGCACAAAGTGAAGGCAGTTCATGGAAATCTACCAAAACTCAGTGCTTTACTCTTGGCTCCTGCATCTCCTGCACATTGTCTCTGGCTATAATCCCATGTCTGACACAGTGTTTTTACCTCACAGTGGGTGCAGATGCTGAATTTGCATCTCCCTGTTACTCTCATTTGCTTTCTTATCATTCTATGTCATTATTATAGCATTCAACCATTTATAGCAATATCTACTGCCATGACTATTCATTCATTTTCTGAACCCGCTTTATCCTCACTAGGGTCATGGGGGTCACATGGAGCCTATCCCAGCTACTTAAGGGCGAAGGTGGGGTACACCCTGGACATCTCGCCAGTTCATCGCAGGGCTGACATATAGAGACAAACAACCAATCTCACATTCACACCTATGGGCAATTTAGATTAACAATTAACCTATTAGGGCATGTCTTTGGATTGTGGGAGGAAACCGGGGTACCCGGAAAAAACCCATGCAGACACGGGAAGAACATGTAAACTCCACACAGAAAGGTCTCACCTTGCCTGGTGCTGAGATCAAACCCAGGACCTTCTTGCTGTGAGGCACGAGTGCTAACCACTGCACCACCGTGCCGCCCTCTGCCATAACTATGTGGGTAAATTTGTTTTCACATCATTTGTTTATTTATCTAACCTTTACTTAACCAGGAAGTATCTCATTGAGATTAAGAAAATCTTTTACAAGGGAGCCAAGACAGGCAGTACAATACACAGTTACAGGATTACAGTCTCTCTGTAACTGGTTCCATGTATAAAGGTGCAGGGTAAACAAAAGCCCTTTGACCCATTTCTGTATGGGCAAATGGAACAGAAAGTGTGTACGGACAGAATAATTATCAGAATTTCTCTTCTCAATTAATGTACAAATGTAGACAGACAAAAGACCAAGTATTGCCTTATATACCTGTATAAGCATGTACCAACAAGTACCAAGTATGTACCATGATCCTTCTGGTGGCCAGAGCAGGCCATCCTACCTGAGTGTACAACTCACAGTGGTGAGTTGACGCATGGAACATCACTTCTGTCATGGCTTAATTTAATTAAGCATTTTTAATTAAATGCTCACAATAATGTAAAATAAGAAAAGCCCTTTATTTCTCACACACCTTCCTTCTTGTATCCTGGCAGGCGGACAAAGGCTCCATAACTTTGCACAGAGACCACCTCTCCTTTGGCGATGCTGAAAAGAGGAGGTAGACCATCCAGTCCAGCAGGCTCTGGAGGTGGGCCATCACGGCTGGACATCATAACATCAATAAAAGGGTCTGTAGAAGTGGTTGAGGAAAAGATTTATTGCATAGTATCATATTCTTTCTTAAAGATTAGCATATAACATTGTTTTTGTCCCGAAATTCTGTTTTAAATGATCTACCATAATAAGACTTACACATATTTAAAAACTGAGTTGCTTATATTGCATATTACCACAAAAGATTTCCAATCCCAGTTTGTTTATATATTATTAACTTTGTTTTATTTAATTAATTTGTATTGTTTGGATTTGTTGCGAATACAAGTCTGTTTATTTAAATACAGCTTAATAAGTCGATATAGAAACTTGAGAAGAAGCTCATCCATATGAATAAAAGTTTTTAAGAGGTCATGCATCTCATAGGTTACTATAATGAAATGTGTCTTCAGAATTTTCTTCCTCATATGCTGATTTTCTTACATACAGCACCATATCCGTAACACACAGTTGGTTACCTCGCCGTATGTGGTTTAAAAAGTCCGTGCATAAAATGGAATATAAACCATGCAGAAGCTCTTAGAGTCTACAGAGAGCTAACTCAACATGCTAACACACTACGCATGAACCTGAATATCAGTGCGGCTAACGTTAGCATGATTAAGGCAATGCTCTCTGTTGATTTATAAGAAAAACGTGAACATAAATTTCTCTAAACAGGCAGGACGCATTTTATTAAAGAACAGACGCATTATTATTATTGTTATTCAATAGAAAATATTAAATAAATCCACTGTTACCTTTAGTTTTAGCAGCGCTGTTTCATTTTCACATCCGGGTCAATTGAGTTTGGCAACAAGACACTTGACCAATCATTGCGCTCGGTAACAATTTTGACCAATCACATACGTCGTTACCAGCGGAAGTACATCCTGTAACGTTTCCGTCGATGCGACGTCCCTCCATGAAAGGCGTCCATTCAATTTTGTAAATTTAAGTAGTAAATCGCTCTTCTAGTTTTCGTTTTCTTGAGGATTATAGAAGATGATTGAACCTAAGAAGAGACCGTCGGACATGGCGGTGGTTCCCGCTGCGATGAAGCGGCCCCGGACGGAGCTAGTGGCCGCGGCTCAGTCTCAACAACTCGTGGCCATGGTACGATCCAACCCGGGGACTTGACAAGTAGTTAGGAACACGTTAGAGGTGAAAAGACAAACGGCAGGATTTAGCTTCACAGCAGCCTCACTCTTAAATTCAGCATCTATTGAATGAATGGTAAAAGTGATAAAGCTGTGTAAACCATAAACAGGAAATCCTGTACACAGGAAATACAGTCGGCATATACAGCAGTGAAATACACCGGTATAAATTCAGCTGTAGTATGAATAAAAAATACATATAATAGGAAATCACTGACAAGGATCAGTGTCTACTTTAACTTTGAAGTGACTTCTGAATGCAGTAAATGTAATGTGGACTATTTTCACATTTTTAGGAATTCGCTAACAATAGCTGTAATGTTTGCTGGTCATAAGGCACAGTGAAATCCTAATTCCAGTCAGTTTGTTTCCAACTCACAATATATTTTCTATTTTCATTTCATTTTGTTTTCAGTCCTGAAATCCTAAGTGAAATATTTTCAGTTGGATTTTCTGAATATCTTCAGATTTTCTACAAGATACCTCTTTGTGTTGTTTGTAATTATACATATAGATGAATTGATTGGTTTATTTCGAGCTTGTGCACTCCATGGACAATACTGATTATAAACATTTCATTATGTGTACACAGATTTACATAGAAAATTTGTTGTAAACACAATATACATAGAGAAATTTACATAAACAAATGTGCATATAGAAATATTCATAGACAGGTGGATGTTCATGGAAACATTACCAAAAGGCAAACACACAAAGCCATTACCTTAAAATAAAAATTAACTTTCACAAAGCAAGAAATTAGGTTAACTTGATAGAATGAATTAACAAAAACAACAGAAAAGAAAATATATTGAATCAAATTCAGAACTTTTTTCCATGTCAAAATATAACTTTTAACAACTAAAACGCACTAAAATTAAGAATTTAAGGTCTATTTTTTTCAAAATTTTCCCAGGGGCCAGGGGGAAACTATGCATCACTTTTACACCACCAAAATATTACACTCTCTGTTTTGTTTTGTTTTTTTGTACACACTCTCATCCTCCATTCCTGTCTAATATTCTGGACCAGGCCATATGTTTATAGAACAGTTTAAATCTGTGCATATTCTGGCATTGCTTGTTTTGGATATCTGGGCCAAAGTTGTGTGAAGTGTGATGAGAGGAAAATATCTCCCTAGGGTCCTCCACGGAGCTCCAGCTTGCAGGCTCCCATCATGCTGATGTCTGGCCACGAGGGTGAGGTGTACTGCTGCAAGTTTCATCCCAACGGATCCACGCTGGCCTCCTCAGGATTTGACAGGCTCATATGTAAGTTATTTCCATCTGGATTCAAACACAACTGAAGGGTAGAGAGTTAGATAGTTTGTACGTGTTTGCTAAAATCTATCGCTGTGCCCAGTTCATGAGAATACTTTTCTGTCCACTGTGTTTGTTCCCTGTAGTGATGTGGAATGTTTATGGAGAATGTGAAAACTTTGCCACTCTGAAAGGACACAGTGGAGCAGTGATGGAGCTGCACTACAACACAGATGGAAGGTATGGACAACACATTAACAAGCTTTATTTGTAAAAGATATGGTGCAAATTTGACGATGTTAATGGAAACAGACGGTGATAAGGACAATTGGAAAACTGTTTTTTAAAAAACCCTTTTGATCATAGTAATATAGAAGATGTCAGTGTGTGGGATCTGCCTCTGGAACAATTTGGGGGTTCAGTTTAAGCAGCACTCCAATAATATACTGCAATTTAAAACAACATATACAGAAATGGTCTTAAAACAATATAGAGATGAAGGGCTTTGAAGCTTATGTGGTGTTTTTTTTTCTTATTTTTCCTCCTATGTATGTGTTTGTTTGGTTTTTTTGTCCCTTATTTTTTTACTCTATTCATTGACATTATATACATATTCATACATTATTTACATTTTTTCATTTTGGTGCTTATAATCTGTTGTGTTTGATTAGTATTTTTCTCTTTATTAGGTACATTTGTGTTCTGTATGTTGTGTTAAAGTTAGTTTTGGTGTACTAACGCATGTTTACAACTAATTTATTTGACATTATTGCACCCATACAAGTAGTGAAACTGGGGGTGGGATTAATAAGTTTTACTTCTTACTCCCTTTCGGGCTACTAGGGGTGTGTATTAATAACAAATTATTTTACATATTTATGTATATTAGTGTACACATAATGAAATGTATGTAATATGTGGATTTTGTGTTATATCAGTTATTGTGAACAACACTGTACATAGACTGCACAAGCTCGAAATAAACTAATCAGTCAATCAAAGATAGTAATTTAGAAGATAGTAAGTAATAATTATCTCATGTGCCCATCAGGTAATTATTAATAAATCCTGGCAAATGTGAAGTTTTTATTTGTTGTGTACTTTAAAGCAACTCATTTTTCAACAAATTTAGACACAATTTCACTAAGAATAAAATTGTCATGATCAATGAACCACAGATACATACACTAGTCACACAAAACATACGCTGCCAGTAAACAGTAGGGCAGCTTGTTCAAAGAAAGTAACACATACAGTCACAGAAAAAATTATTCGACCATCAAAAGTCATCAAAAACAATGGTTATGCAATTAAGTACTAACTCCTGTGTGTATCGTGTGACTAAAACAGACAGAAAAGAAACCACGTAATGTCTAAAAGCGCTGTTTTTGTCAGTAAAATGTCATAGATTTTGATGTAAGAACTGATGTGAATTTGGTTATTATCAAGAAAACCATAAAAATGCATAGATATTAGCTCTGAAATTAAACTTGTATGAGCTATTTTTGTTGTTATCATTACATTTGTCTAAAATAATGTACCTTTAGGTGTACCAGGCATTAAAATGAACAAGAAAGTGAAGAAAACAAAGGGTGGTCTAATAATATTGTCCGTGACTATAAATTCTCCCGGCTGGTTCTGTTGCTCACTTTGATGGGTAAAGCATTGACCAAGAGTGTTTTCTTTTGCTTTGTCTTGTAGCATGCTGTTTTCTGCCAGCACAGATAAGACTGTAGGTGTATGGGACAGTGAAACGGGCGAGAGGATTAAGCGTCTGAAGGGCCACACCTCCTTCGTTAATACCTGCTACCCAGCCCGCCGAGGGCCCCAGCTGGTGTGCACCGGCAGTGACGATGGGACGGTCAAGGTGAGATTTCCAGCTGCATGGTGTACGGATGTAGAGATGCTGCCGTCAAGGTCGTTTGTGTCTTTGAAGCTCGGTACAGACCAAAGACTTGAAAAGAGATGAGCTGACGTTTAAAACTTCATGCAAATCTCCGCCTGTCGTGTTCGGACTGTTTGAAGAATCCTGGTCAGTTCAGACCAATGCACTGAGATGAGTTTCGTTTGAGTAGCAACTACTCTCTATACACTGTGTTCATCTGTTTTATCCGCTGGTTTTCGTGGGTTTTTGCTTATGGATTTAACAGTGAGTTTTAGTCCAACTGCTTGAAGGGTCTGATGGACTATAGGTATCAGGTATCGTCCATCCATCGTCCGTCCATAAACAATTTTCAAAAATCTTCTCTGAAACCATCAGTCAAAATGACTTGGTATTTATTGTGAAACACCTTTGGGGTATGGTCTACCAAGTTTGTTTAAAGTGTTGGGAAATATTGATTTTTGAATTTTTTTATGAATTTGTGATTTTTTTTTTAATCCCTTTTCGTTTATAACGGGACACATTTCAAAGGACTATAACTTGAAAACAGTTGAAGATATTGATCTAATTACTATTGGCAATAGATAGGAAGTCACATGTGGGCTTTTATTTGGTGCCATGACCCTTGACCTTGATGGACTTAAAAGGTCACACAAATGTCAATTAATGTCTTTAAATCAGAGGAGGAGAAAGTACTGAAAAATTGTAATTAAGTAAAAGTATCTTTACTTGAATTAACCCTTGTATGGTGTTTGGGTCTGTGGGACCCATGTTAATTTTTTATTAAGTGAAAAATGAGTAATTATTTTCTGTTTTTTTTCCTCATGTCTTGATTATATTACATTTTACTAAAAACAAATGAAAATTGAGTAGCACTTTAATTCATAAATGTGATCTACTAAGGCAAAAGGCAAATATTAAACATTTATGTTTTTTATATTGCCCGTAATTTGGATGAGTAAACATCTGTGGATTATTTTAACGTAAAATTGTTTGATTTCATTGAATTAAAAACCCACAAATGCAACGGGTCCACCACACCCACCAACACTGACTGAATAACACAAAATATGAACACCACACAAGGGTTTAAGTCTACTCAAGTAAAAGTAAAAGTACCCATCTAAAATCTACTTGAGTAAATGTAAAAGAAAGTACTTAATTTAAAATTTACTCTGAGTTAAAGTTACTTGGTTACTTACTATTGCTTGATGTAAAAAAAAAGGACGAGTCATAAATCCAATCCAGCACTAGTTGTTTTTAATCAACGTTTAGTCCACATAATTACTAGGACTTCTCAATCGGTATAATGTGCAAACTTTGTTCAGGACTCTCCCATAAAACATTTTCAAGTACAAATGGCATAAATTGTAAATTCTATGATCATTTTTTTCCTTAACCGACAAATACTAGCCATACCAATGCTGATTGTTTTTTTCCTGCATTTGATTTTTTACTCAATAACGGGGGGGTTCCGATGTAGCTAAGTAAAATACTTGGGTCAAAATGTATTTGACTAAAAGTAAAATTACCTATTTTAAAAACTGCTTAAAAAATTACAAGTTACTCTCTAAAACTACTCAATTACACTAATGTGAGTAGATGTAATTCACTGTTTTTCACCTCTGCTTTAACTGTGTCGTTGGATTATACAGTCCTATATTTGTGCCACAAATTGAAATGGCAAAAAGCTTCCTGCTGCAATTCTGTTCAGACAAGGTGTTGTCATCTGTAATAAGGAACAAAAACACAGACTATTGAGAAAATATTTTGTGGAGAAACAGTTAATAATAATAAGCTCTTACACGCTCCAAGAAACACACTCTATATAGTGTAACATTCCCAAAAAAAAACAGCCTCTGCACATTTTACTGTTATTGATATAATGTATATCAAAAGACTGTTGTTTATGTGAAACCTATAAGGTTTTTTTATTTCACTGCTTTTATTATTTCTTTTTTTTTTTTTTTTTGTAATTTTTTCCCCCATTGTAGCTGTGGGATATCCGTAAGAAAGGAGCGATCCACACGTTCCAGAACACCTATCAGGTACTGGCCGTCACCTTCAATGATACCAGTGATCAGATCCTGTCAGGAGGCATCGACAACGACATTAAGGTACTAGAAGATATTTGTCTTCAGTCTAATACTAATGAAAAATTAAATGTATTCAGCTGATTATGAAAAAAATGTATTTGTGGTTACACATCCTGCAACAGGCTCCTCATTGACTGATGGACATTTGCATTTTTCCCATTATGTGTTCACTGACTGAAAAAGGAACAAATAAAGAACATTAGGAGCATAATGGGAATATAGAAAAATGCAACATTAATGAAGCATTGTTATTATAAAAGTTATGTATTTTCTTTTTTGGAAAAGACAGTGTTGCCATGTCCTTTTATATACAGTGCTCAGGATAAACAAGTCCACCCCAACAGATTTGTCACAAAACCTTTCATTTTCTTTGAGAATCAATATTTTCTATGGGACACTATACAACATATCGTGTTCTCGTCTAAAGAAATGTTCTATAAAACTCAGTTTTGTCCAGATTTTTTGAAACTGTGCTTATGTTCATTGAGATATTGATTAAAATGTTATTTTTCAAAGGGGTTGGACTCATTTATTCTGAGCACTATATATCAGCTCTTTTTAAAAAGGCAAAAAATAAACCAAGCAAGTGTAAAACCCTTTATGTGAAATTAAGGATGTAAATTGTGCTGTTTCCATAAACATTTTTCAAGTGCAAAATGTCAAAATACATTTTAAATGCGTAACAGAAACCACCTCCTCTTAAACCTGTACTTGTTATAAATCATCATTACTATTATTATTGAACTGTTTGTTGAAAGAAAAAGTAGAAGCTTCTTGGGCTGAACATTTGTGATGTAAACGTACTCCTAGATTCATTTATAGAATCTGCATGTACAAAACCAAAATAATGTATCCACACATCACGAAAAGAAAAACTTGCATCAATATTTAATTTGTTTATGATTTAACACCTGCAGACTTTTACCTATGGGGGAGCCCCAAAGGATGTTGTGTATTGCAGGAAACCGACTACACCGGTGGCCCTCAGGCATGAAACTGAAAATGCATGTGTATTAATCTCATTGGACACTTTGGCCAAAGTTACCCAAGCAGTAATTCACCGTACACGTAAATGTCTGGAAGCCAATGGCACCACTTTGAACACCTCTCGTAATTGTAGAGGCCAAAGGTAACGTGTATTAATCTCATGATTTCATTTCATTTCATTTGTTTATTTGTTTCAAGCAAAAAAAAAGAGAACCAAAACATTTTATGAATACAAGGAGCCAATAGCAGAGCAGATACGTTAAAAAAAGACAATACAATGATTGCTATGTACACTATAATAACAAAACAAATTCAATAAGTAAAAGAGTCGGAAGAAGAAAACTTATTAAATCCCACCCCATCTCACATTTATACAACTTAAGACGTTACTTTCACTGCCTTAATGATAAAGTTACATCTGTTCAGAGTCCCAGTAAACACATTAGGAAAACTGATGTCTGAATAAATGTGGTATTTAAATATTTATGCAAGTTTTTCTTTTCCCAAAGTGTGTATACATTATTTTGGCTGACTCTGTATATATTTTTCAGAGTCAGAAATGTAAGTGAAATGTTCACACATTGGTCTAGCCGATTCTCAACAGGGTTGTATTTGTATGTTTTTTTTGTTTTGTTTTGTTTTTTTTTTACAATCAGCTTGTTTTATTTTAGATGTTTCCTTTTGCATTTTGGTCGTGTCATCGAACACAGGTGTGGAATCAAATGGAAACACTGAATATGGATGTGAGCCTGCCTCTTCTCTGCATGTGTGGATCCTTTTGTAAACCACCGTATTGTTTGTGTCTGCAGGTGTGGGACCTGAGGCAAAACAAACTGATCTACAGTATGCACGGCCACGGAGACTCAGTCACTGGACTCAGCTTGAGCTCAGAGGGATCATACCTTCTGTCCAACTCAATGGATAATACAGGTAACATCTGTGTATATGTGATAGATAGATAGATAGATAGATAGATAGATAGATAGATAGATAGATAGATAGATAGATAGATAGATAGATA
>JAPTGZ010000003.1:5636933-5651706 GCA_029814645.1 Fowleria isostigma
ACGTAGATTGACCGGTAAATCGAGAGCTTTGCCTTTTGGCTCAGCTCCTTCTTCATCACAACAGACCGATACAACGACCACATCACTGCAGCCGCTGCACCGATCCGAGGGAAAAAGATATGCAAACAAAAAAAAATTTTATCAGGTTTTTCTTGGTGGGGTAATTAAAGAGTTAAGGGTGTTCAAGCACACTGAAATTTAACCCATAAAGAGCCAGTGCTATTTTTGTGGCTATTCCCAAAATATTTTTTTCTGTATTTTTAACTGTCTTTAGCTAATTTATCATAATTTATTCTCATGATACAGTATGTTCTGTATTTTACATTTTTAAAAAATAAATCAGGTATTTCCTTATATTTAATGTTTGTGATCATATAGATATCCATAAAGGCTCAGAGTAAAGTTGAGGGTTATTGTATTAAAAAATGCAATAAATTATACAATAAAAATCTATCAATAACTGAAAGATATAAGCCCAATGTGTCCTTCCACTCGTTGATCTAACTCCATAGGTTTCACTGGTGAATCAATGTTGTAGAAGGTGACTGTGTTTCCACGGTAACTATGGAGCCTCTAAATGTCCAAATGGGTCATATCTGATGGCCATGAACAGACGACAAATTGTATTTTACAGCAATTATTTACATGTATTGATAGGATTAGTGGATCAACAGGAATTAAACATTTTTCATCAATAGATGGGTTTGGTTGCTGATGGATGTTTGGGTCTTTGTGGGTTAATAAATGAACCTTTGACTAATAATAATAATGTAGACAATATGTATTTACTTGACTTCCCTGACATAATACCAAGTAAAAAGTCCTCAGTATTAATGCAATTAACTTATTTAAAATTTCCTTTAGCTAAAAAATACTGTATGTTGTAAGTTATTTTGCTTTAAAGTGTTATGGCTAAAAAACAGTTTGGAAAAATAATTGTTCAAAAATAGTGACCTCCATACTGTAAAAGCATCAAAAACTATAATGGGTTAACAGAACAAGGTTTTTTTTATTAATCAAATAGAACGAACTATTAAAAGGAAGGACTTGTATGCATGTAGAAGGTCTTCTCAATGAGTTAGGATATAATAGCTGAAAAGATGTACATAAGAGAAATGGGGAATAAAGTAATTTCACTTTACAGTTATAGAAAAAGGAGAAATTTATTAAGAAAAAAGAAGTCTACTCTGTCCTGCAGAGAATTCAGCAGGAAGGTGGAATATAATAAGGTTGTTTAAAACACCAAGAAGACTTTCTGACATAAAGATACTTCATAATGGATGGAGGTCCTGTGGAGAAGAAAAGGCAAATCAGAATCAAGTCTATCCAGACTTGTATGATTGGACACATGAATAAAGACTCTTTTGGAGATGATATTAAAAACATCAGCCCAGGTCTGTTTTAAGACATTGTATTTGGGTTTGAGACATGATATGGTAAAGATCTAGAAAATAGATATATGTTCAATACAAGTGAGAAAAGACAGTGGTAAACATCAGAACTTCCTCCAGTTGAGGACTGGATGAATGTTTGTAATGGTTAAAAATTTTCTGAGCCTGTTAACTGGGAATCTTTGGCTGGGTCAATATATAATTGAGGGACTTTTTGAGTTCCTTTTCCAGGGTAACATAGTTGTCAGGTGCATTTGACAGTTTTGCTGTTTTCATCCTAAAATCAACATAACCATAACACCACATAGCATTTATACAGGAAAAATTCATATATACAATTGAATAAAATTAAAATTGAAAGTTATTTATGAAGATGTTGTAGAAACACTGTTGACATAAGAGTGTGATAAATACACACTTGACACACTAAATTATATTGAATAACTCAGAAAGAGGATAAAGAACATTTGTTTTCTTCAGGAGGACATGACATCATGTGGATCAGGTCATGTGATCTGGAATTAACACACTTCCTTCAGAGGTGTTTTTGTAATGGGTAACTTAGTTGAAAGTGATTTATCAGACTCAGATACAATTTGTTATTTTCTATGTGAAATGTGATAAAAATAAATACCCTTCATGATTATCTCACCTTAATAAAAAGAACACAATCACAAATTTTTAATAAGCTTATTCTATTATTGTTTAGTTAATTAGAGGATGTTTGTTATTAAATTCAGATGGTTATTTAGTTGAAGTTTTAGTATATCTAGTCATTTAAATAATTATGGAATTTTTAGACATGATCATAATTAACTTTAAAAAACACTTCTTTTTTTTTCCTTTTAATAAAGATGTATGCAAGATCCCATGGACTTCAAAAGTCCCTCAATTATATATTAATTCATTCATTCATTTTCTGAACCTGCTTTATCCTCACTAGGGCCATGGGGGTCGCATGGAGCCTATCCCAGCTACTCAAGGGTGAAGGCGGGGTACACCCTGGACATTTTGCCAGTTCATCACAGGGCTGACATATAGCGACAAACAATCACTCTCTCATTCACACCTTTGGGCAATTTAGATTAACCAATTAACTTATCAGTGCATGTCTTTGGATGGTGGGAGGAAACCGGAGCACCCAGAGAAAACCTACACAGACACGGGGAGAACATGCAAACTGCACACAGAGAGGTCCCACCTCCATCAACTGGTGTTGGAATTAAACCCTAGACCTTCTTGATGTGAGGCACAAGTGCAATCCATTGCACCACTGTGTCACCTCCTCAATTACACAGTCTGGAAAAAATTATTAGAGCACCCTATGTTTTCGTCAGCTTCTTGTTCATTTTAATGCCTGGTAAAACTAAAGATACATTTTTTTGGACAAATACAATGATAACAACAAAAATAGCTCATAGTAGTTTAATTTCAGAGCTGATATCTATCCATTTTCCATGGTTTTCTTGATAATAACCAAAATCACATTAGTTCTAACATCACTATCTCTGACATTGTACTGACAAAAACAATGCTTTTAGACATTCCATGTTTTCTTTTCTTTTAGTCACATGATAGACACAGGAGTTAGGACTTGATTGTATAACCATTGTTTTTGATTATTTTTGATGTCTGATATTTTTTTTTCGCAACTGTGTATTGACCTGGCTATAGGACCTTATTCAGATCAGAATAGAACTAAAACAGTTAAGCAAGCAGGGGAATTCTTCTGATGTTCTATGTGACTCAAGGGTTTTTTCTGTTTCTTTTCTGGAGTGTCATACTCTTTTTTTTTTTTTTATTTAAGAGGTATACTTAGGGCCGTATGCCGCAAAAAATAAATAGATAAATAAATATACAGTATAATTGTATAGACACTTTTGTATGTACATAGTTAACATAATTTTTCTCCTCTTTAGTCATTTGTTTGTTGTTTTCTGTTCATATATCTACTCTTCTCAAATACCATTTAGATATACTTATGTTTGTTCATCAATTTATGGATACATATGAGTGGATGCTGTGGAACAAACCTGTAGCTACGCATTTTTTTAAAAGAGGGGTAGCCTAGTTTGAGAAATTCTATTATTTACTGTGTTATTTTTTGTCCTCAATTTCATCATTGTGAAGTTAAGCTTTTTAAAATAATTTATTCATTTCAAATTCTTGCCAAAAAAGAGGAACTGATGGAAAAATGTTATGGAAGTGAAACTATAATGTGGAGTTATACTGTGAAATAAGAAACTGAACACTCTCTGAATGCATTTCATATTCACATTGAGGGATGAGTCCACCATAACAATGTGACCCTCACCCCTGCTGTGTTTCAATTTAACCCAAAAAAGCCCAAACATCTGCTGGCGACCAAAACCATTGACTGATATAAGCTGTTTAATTCCTGTTGATCCCCTAATTCTATCAATACATGGAAATAATTGGTGTAAAATGCAGTTTATCGTCTTTTCAAGGTCATCAGATATGACCCATTTGGACGTTCAGAGTAAATTAAATGTTGGAAAATACCCGATTTGCACTGGAAAAAAAAACATAAAATGCAGAAGATAATATAAAAATAAATGGTCATTAACCACTTAAAGATGGTTAAATATAGAGGAAAAAATCATTTAGGAACTGCCACAAATGTCACACCGGGTCTTTATGGGTTAATATAAAAGACTAGATTCTGATCAGTATTTAAAAAGTGATTGAACTGATGTTTGTAGGTTAGGTGACATGAATCAGTTATGGCTCAGTGATGTTGTAAGTGCAGAAACAGTCTTATATTCAAAGGTTAAACTCCTATTTACAATCAAACTTCATGGCTACACTCTGTGTTGATCTGACAGGAGCAGTTTAAATCAGAATAAAAAGAAATGGTCTTAAAACAATATAGAGATGAAGGGTTTTGAAGGCCATGTGGTGTTTTTGTTCTTATTTTCTTCTTCCTCTTATGTGTGTGTTATGTTTTGTTGTTGCTTTCCCTCTTATTTTTTACTTTATTTATTGACATTTTATACTATATATACTTACATTTTTTACAATGTTTACTTTTTGTGCCTATAATCTGTTGTTTTATTAGTATTTTGGGTACATTAGTGTTCTGTATGTTGTGTTAAAGTTAGTTTTGGTGTACTAAAGAATGTTTACAACTAATTTGTCTGACATAATTGCAACTATACAAGTTTAAATAGTGAAATGGGGTGGGAGTAAAGAAGTTTTACTTCATCTCACTCCCTTTCAAGCTAACTAGGGGTGTATGTAATTGTGAGTTATTGTATATGTGTATGTATATTGTGTATACATAATGATATGTATATTATTTCATCTTGGTGTCTACAATCTGTTGGGTTTTATGAATATTTTTATCTTTATTGAGTACATTTGTGTTCTGTATGTTATGTTAAAGTTAGTTTTGGTGTACAACTAATTTCTCTGGTGTAATTGCAACCATATATGTTTGAGTAGTGAATCTGGGGGTGGGAGTAATTAGGTTATACTTCTTCTCACTCCCTTTCAAGCTTTCAGGGGTGTATAGGAATAGTGAATTATTGTATATATTTATGTATATTTGAGTACACATGACATGCATATAATACGTGGATGTTATTTCTGTAATTGTGAACAAGCTCAAAATAAACCAATCAATCTTTAAAAAGTGATTAAACTGATTTGTGACACATGAGTCGGTGATGATGTAAACAGTCTTATATTCACAGGTTAGACTCCTGGTTACAGTCTGTGTTGATCTGACAGCTGCTGGTCCATGCAGTGTGTTTTATTCGTCTGCCGTCACATTTCCATATGATTACAATATTTTCTTAAAGGCATCTGCATTACGTCATCCACACCCCGGTCTGGGACAGTCTCTCCAGTCTGCAGCCCCGGGGGTCGTCGGTGCCACACTTTCAAAGACCTACCGTCGGGATGTCCTTGTTTTTTTGGGACACAAACCCCCTAACCCTTTTTTTTTTGTGTCTTTTTCACTTACATTCCGGAGGTGTAACGGAGCGTCCAGCCACACACTCGCTGACCGTGTGGCGCAGCACGTTGCCATGGCTGCCGGACTCCCCGTTACCGTAGAGACCCTGGCGTACAGTGTGCCGCCGGAAAAGAAAGAAAAAAAAAAAAACCAACCAACAACAACCCCCCCCAAAAAAAACCAAACAACATGTAGCATCCCCATAAAATAAACAGCCTCCATTCATATTTTTATTAAACTGTCACGGCCTACATATAATCCCCATGTAATAATTTTAATGCATTTTGTTGTTTTATTTATATGGTTATTTTTCCTCGTGCTTGTCCGTTATAAAACACCGGTCCAAAACGTTCTGTTTTTTTTTTTTTAATGACAAATGAATGAGAGCATAACAAAATTCAGTGTAAATACATGGCACAATACAAACAGACTCCACAAACATAACAAAGGGACCGGTCCGGTATGAACCCTCCCTCCCCTCCCGGTTGGCGCAATGAACCGCACGCTCTCTCTCATCCCTTCCCGTCATGCAGCGCTCTTGCCTGCTCCTCCGTTGAGCCGCCATGTTGTCGGAGTAAAAGCCTGGGGTGTCAGAGAGAAACTGGGGCCGAAATCCGCGACCATCCACCCTCTCCGCCGGTGAGTACTGCCTTCTGTCCGGTCACAATAGTTCCAGACATTATTTATTTATCCTCCCGTGTCGGTATTTTTGTGTTAGCGGCTACAGAGAGGCTTAAACGGGGCTGTTTTGTCAGACTCTAGCGGCTGCCTCCCTTTCAGCTGCCTGCCTCCTTCCTCCCGTTGTGTCGGTCTTCCGCTCTAGACAGCTCTCGGGCCTTTGTTAGCATCCGCGTCACGGGGACCTGTGGGGCTGCAGGCACGGCGGACAGGTAGAGAGCCCCGTGTGTTTATTAATTATGAAATAATGATGTTAGCAGACTGTTGCCGCTGCTTATAACCTAGCTACGAGCCCATGTTTCGGACCTGGTTCGCCCGGGCTGAGGTTGTGTCGGCAGGCCGTGTTATTGTTGGTAGACATGGGCAGTGAGCCCTCCTGAACAGAGCCCATACTAGCATGACTGAACGCGGATGTATGAAAATGAAAACTACGCTATTTGACACGACCGTGTTCACGAATCGTCCACATATTCCGGTTGGTTTTGATGTGTCATGTCGCCTTGGAGGGAAGTGTTTAGTCTGTGTTGAGACACCTAACGTTATCTACTGCTAGCTGCAGGTTGCCTGCATGTATTGTCACACCCCTGTCTGTGCCCGGTATGCAGTGGATTGATCCCTGGTATTGAATAATGATTAACCCACTTAGATTATGGAACACACTGCTTGTTTCCGGGTGCTGACTTAAACTTGTAGCATAACAAGTCGTGTGCGCTTTGCTGTGGGGAATGGCCACACTGTTGTGGATTTCCGGGTGTTTCTGTACCTGATTTCGTGTTGTAGCGAAGGAATCACAAGCTAATGTTTCTCTGTGGCTAAATAAAGAACCGGGCAGACATATGAATACTAAGTTACATGTGTGAATGGTCACTTGAGGTGCGGGTTTGTGTGATTTTCGGGACCCTTTAGCCGGTCAGCTCGTGGTTTTTGTCTTCGTGCAGGGGGGTGTGTTGCTCAGTGGTTTGGGCAGATTGAAGAGAAAGGTGCATGTGTGCAGGATTCATAGTGTGAGAGACTTTTGCAAAGGTAATTACTGTATATGGCTCGGTGTAAAAAGAACTGCTTGTAATTTCCTCATAGCCTGTAGGGACACTGATGTGAAACTGGTAATTTTAACAGAGATTAGAGCTTGTTGAATAAGGAGAGGTTGTAAAATACAAATTATATCCCTTTGACTGCTGGAAACCACAGAGACAGTTGTGTTCTTTGTTGACTGTGACCACCAAACAGGTCAGTCCATGCACGTTGTATATTTCATTGTTTGCTTTCTGTCATTTGATGTGCAGTTATAAACCAATCTGCCCACTGCCGTTTACTCAGTTTAAGGCCAGACACAGCAGACAAATACACTGGTTTTTTTCATGCAGTGGTCAATTTTGAGATTTTGGGCTAGTTTACTACTTCAGTGTGTATTCTTTCAAGCTGTTGTAAAGAACACGTTGTAAATATATATTAAAGTGTTTATTTTATAACAGTTTGTTTACTTGCGCCAGTAAGTTTCTCCCAAATTTACCAAGAAGTTAGCATTCCAACACGACATGCCGATTTTTGTCTGTTTACTGAAGTCTGTCATGACCGGTATCACCTATGTATATCAAACTGTACACTTAAACACTTAGTAGTATTCTGAAGATATTTACAGAGGGATTTGTTGATAAATCATCCCTGGCCTGATTTATGTGACATTTTAATAATAAAAATATATACAAAACTATGCATTTTTAATGAGGTAATGTCCAGTTGGCATAATTAAACATACAAACTCCAAAAACTTGTCTTACTTTTTTTTTTCACACTTGTGTAACTAATCAACTGGGAAAGTTTCATGGTGATATCTATTATTTTAAAACTGTACCCTATTCACCTTCACCTTATTGACAGGGGGCTGCCTGACCTTTTCCACCAGGTTTGACACTTATCCAGTTTAAGATGAATAATGTCAGATTTTTATAAGACAATGCACCTCTTCAAGAATTCCCTTTGACATAAGTGTCATCAGTTAATACAGTCCTACTGTCAAAACATTCATTTTTAAGAATATTTAACAAAGTTTTAATGTTCATTTGAACTAGGCATGTAACACTTATGTAACTTGTGGTTATTTTAAGGTTTTGTGGTACTGTTAACCCTAATAATAGAGTAGGAATGTAACGGTTACCAGTATACCGATAAACCACGGTAAAATTCCTGATAGTTGGTATGTTTCAGTTCTAATTATTATGAAAACCGTGATCGATTACCACACTTTGAAAAGGTACGTAATACTTAAATACCCTCACTATGGATTTATTTCCATGTGGTTGTATTGTTCTTACATCCACATGACTTTAATGTTAGTATATACACATTTGATTTCTACCTAAGTAAATATGCAGACATTTTTACTTTTTAATATCAGGTGAACAATGTTCCTGCCAACAAAGTACATTATGCGTGTTATTTTATTTATTTATTTATTTCTAAATAAAATTTATTTCAGTATAAATACTTTTTGGACATTTTGGTCATATTTTAACAATACCACGATTATTATGATAACGGTGATAATTTTGGTCACCATAACGTGATATGAAATGTTCATATCGTTACGTCACTACAGTAGAGATAGTTGAAATACTAATGACGTATTACACAGACACATCCTGAATAGTTGGGACAAATAAAGGTGTACATCTTTCGGTTCGTTGCAGCTCAGTTCAACAAAAACAAAAACTGCAGCTTCTAAAATGCCCACAAAGTTGAATCAGTACTATGTAGAGTTTTTGTTGTTGTTGTTGTTGTTTTTTTTTTTATTGTTTTTGAGAAAAGGCAACACAAATACATAGAATAATGGAACAAAAAGCAGGGGGGGAGAGTCTAACATTCAGTTAACATCTGTCCACACATACATCAGTGTGTTCATATCTATATGAATTTACTGCTTTACAAAATCACGTCTTACAGTTAAAACATAGGGGTGCCATTTTAACCTATTTTCAGTAAAGATACCAGTTTTACACCTCAGTTTAAATGCAATTCTCTCCATAATGTATGTGCTGTAAACAACATCAGTCCAATTATTTATAGTAGGTAACACTCTGCAGAGTTTTAACAAAAGACGCTCTTATAAATTCTTTAAATATGCAAATACAATACAACTGTTGCATTAGGCCGCACTAGTTTTATATGGCGCCATCTAATGAACTGAGCATTGAAACTGTAATCCTCTGATGGCACAACTGCCACAAAACCTACAACATTGTGGCCCTTTACCTTTGTGTCCCTGCTGGTCTGTAACCACAGGCTGCCTCAAACTACGCTTGTACAGTGTTTCATAACAAACCAAATTTCATTTCTGTCAAAGGAACACTTTGAACCTGATGAGATCGGGTGAACCCTGACCTACAGAGTATGCAAATCACTTGGATGTCTGTGGATGTCTGTACTTTAGGGTTCATAATGTGACAATCACGGTGGCAGCTGTCATCTGTCGGATTCCTTTTCATTGGTTTTAGAACCTGAATGTTTGGTGTGAACATGAAACAAACTAAAGTTTACACTACGTAATGCTGACTACAGCTGTGGAGTTCTTAATCACTTACATGTTAGACAGGCTTGTAAAGTTGTTTTCCTGTGTTTAACTGCCAGTCCTTTGCACTGTTAATTAACTTTTGAATACATTTATTTTTCTACTCAGGCTGTATAAATTTTAATAAAATTAGGACTATGCTTTATAGAGTAACAACTTCTGTTTTTTTGTGTTTTGATTCCTTATGAAAGGAAGGTAAATTACTTTAATATTTAAATGATTCATCTTTATTGGCACTGTGTTGCACAATCAAGAGCCATTAGTTAATTTAATTTAAAGGACTTTCAACCTAAAGGAGAGGGCTGGTGTTTTTGTACTATTTATTCAAAATAAAACCATCTTTATTCATTTGTTGCAACTTTGGATGTGACAGCAATTGGTCAGTCACACACCAGTTTTATGTGTACACTTAGCTTAAAGCCATGCTGGCTAACACTGTCCTCACAAAAAAGTGCAGTTGGTTTTGTTAACTGTTTTGGTAATGTGTGTGTTAAAACTTGTGATCTGTTTGGTGGCTTAATAGGATGGATTATATTATGTCATGCTGAAACAGATTTCTTATTTGCTCGGATTTTAAAAGCATCTCTGTTTTTGTGGGTTTTGAAGTTTCCCGATTTGAGTGGTTACTTCTGTTTATGTCCTAAATGTGTATTAGACCCTTGTGTGTAAGAATGTACAGTGGTTTTATGTTCTTGGTCGATGAAGACCAAACTTTAAATTGGTTGATTTTCTAGAATTGACCCTCTACTTTGGAAAACATTAGCCAAATGACTTCATATCTAGTGAAGTACCCTGTGTGTGTATGTGCTGATGTGGTATGTTGTAACACACACTACCCCTGACACCTGCTCCATCAGTTTAACACTGCACTCAGTTGTCAGTCTTTCTGTTACACCTAATTAAAACATATCTGGTGTGAACAACACTGCAGGAAAGCTGGTCAGTTTATTTGAAAATTATTAAAGCTCACCATGTGTTCCAATACATGAGGATATTTAAAGTTTTTAATGTACTCTTCTTTATATAAATAAAGTCAAATACCTGAACAAAATATTAGAAACACCTGCTGTAAGATACAATATTCGGTGTCCCAAAGGTTTGGTATATAACTCTGTGAAGTAACACTAAACATTTTGCCTGAATTTTAATTTGCTATAATATTGTTAATTGAAGACATGTTTATATAGCTGTAAAGGACAATTAATTTATTTTTTGGTGTCATGTATTTAAATGGTAATTTGTTCTTCCTGTTTTCTATCACTGGAAATTTAACCTGAACGGGTTGGAGCTGTCACTAAAAGTAAAGTCAACTCTGCACGTATATAAATTGATAGATAAGAACTAGATTAATGAATAGATTAATAGAATACAGTGAGCATGAGTCACGTGGATGATGTCCTGTCTTACTCTGATGTACTCTGGACATAAATCCGGACCTTGTTCTCCAGATATTAGAGTTCATGTGTCGGTTCACAGCCAATATCCCCTTGTTTGCACGTTCGTGACTGACGTGTTTCCCTCTCTTTTCTAGGCTGTGGTGGAATGAGCAGTGTGTGTGTGTTGAAGAGGAAAGCAGTGCTCTGGCAGGATTCATTCAGCCCCCACCATAGAACTACATCTCCCAGCATGCCCGTGGTGCTGAGCAGCGGAGGACATGCCCCTCCAACTGGGCAGACCCCTCAGGCCACACCCCCCAGCCAGCAGGTAACACACACCACCATTTCATATGTCTTTAAATTAAAGCCAGAGAGATGTGTCTGAGTGGCAGGAGCATATCATCACTACCTACGTGGTCACTCTGGCTTTACTGTTGCCACACATTTTTTTTATTGGTCTTTTTACTACTTTTAAGAGCCATTTCACAATCGGCACAAAGTTCAACACACCAGATGAACACCTTAAATGGGTGTAAGCGTATTCACTGTCTAGTTAGAGGGAAGAGGTGCACAGGAAATGGAGATATATTGAGTCTACACTGTCAACCACCATCAGCTTATCAGCAACAGCAATGACGTTCAGTGTTCGAAGTTATCCTGTTGAGTCAAAGATTGTTTCAGAAGTCTGAATTTGATCTTATTCAAAAATAGTGTCAGGGACTGAAAGACTTTACTGCCACAAAACGGTGAATAAACAGCAAAAAAAGAAACAAAATCACTGTTGGACATCAGTGTCTGCTCTGAATTTCACAATCAATATGTCAATAAAAGAAGAAACCCAAACATTGACTTTCTTTTGAACAATAGGTGAAATAGTGAAGGTGCCCATAAGTTCAGAATAAGCTCTTCACTTTAGTATGTATCAGAGAGGGAATCATTCTGGAGTTGTTTTTCGTGTGCCAAAGAGAAAGAAGCCATAGAAACCCTGGTGGCCTGTCTTATCACCTCCTATCATAGTCTTGTATGAGGGGGAACACACAAAATGTGCATCAAGTTAAGATAGAGCCGACACTAACTGTAAAAACGACTCGCAACCCAAAACTAAATAGCAAGAAAAAGGGTTGATCAGGAGGTAATGCTATGAGTCTAGTACTAGTGTTTTTGTTTGTTTTTAACATATTTTGTGTTTCAAGTGACAGGAAAAACACACTTGAATGTGTGTCCTTCAGTGTTTAAGCAGCCTGATAGTCCAGCTTTTACCACAATAAAATGTTTATTCCTGCGGATAAAACCAAGCTTCAATAATGGCTCCTACTTGAGCTGTTTAGAAATTTACTACACTTTTTTTGGTAGATATTTTATTTATATAACTTCACATTGTTTCAAAATTATGATGGTGTGATATCAGTCTATTTTTCCGGAAAATTGTTACAGTGGCAATTAACATAGATTCATTATTATTATCATTAAATTTCTCGTATGTTTTTTTTTTTCATCTTTATTTGGAATGTACATGTAATACATCATCTTAACAACTTAATAAAAGTGAAACAAATGGCCTTTCATTTTTGTTTTAAGTCTAGAGAATATGCATCACCTGGTGTCAGGGCATAAGAGTCCAAAAAGTCCAAAGTTAAGAACAGCCTTTGTTCTTTGTTTCCATTCTCCTATGGTAAATTAGAATTTCACAGGACTTTGGATATAACACAATCGCTGGAAACACAGTTATCAACTTAAGTGCTGCTTTGCCCAGAATACACAGAATCAGATGTGACTCACCTGTTGTCTTAAAGAACGCTCTGATGCAACTCAGAGGTAGAACAGTTTACACGGAACTATGTACAAAAAACATGGGGGTCACCTGCTGCTATAGTCATAAAAAAACAAGTCAGAATTTAAACAAATAATAAAATAAAAGTACCAGTGAAATCAGATAACGTCTGCTCTATGGGGGGTTATAAACGTAATCCATTTGTTCCATATTTGATCAAACTTGTCTTTTTGGGGTTTTATTTAGTAGGTCAGTTTTTCCATCCTAAAAATTTCTAAGGTAGTTCAGTCTACTAATTCTTACATGTGATTTGCTGCTGCAACCTTTACATACGACTGTAAATTGAGTTGACTATAATAACTTGAATAATCACCTTGTACTGTTCACTTGTAATGGGCTTTGTCCATGTAAAACGAGGTTACTCTCCTTTTATAACATGCCGGTTCCAGGTTCTCTACGTGTGCGTAGTGGGTGATCAGAGCCAGTTGTTTCCATCACTGGTTGTTGTATGACTGCATCTTTAGGGGAAGTTTGTGTGTACCCTCAAAATGAGTAAGACAGGAAGTCAAATGTAAGCTTAACTGCTAAAAAGAATTGCTGCCTGTCATTTAGACATTCTTCAACATTAGAAGAAAGGATGTGGCTCCAAAGACTTCAAACCACTGTGGTTTCTTCATGTTTTTGAAAGACACATGGCAATTCTTTAATATGTACCCAGATATGCACAACGATTCGTTGAAAATGTTTCAAAAGCAGAAAACACATATAAAAGACAAGACAGAATTTTTCATTTAATGCCTTTTGCACATTTTTAATTGTCTTTTGCATTAAACAAATGGAGTTATTGACCTACTTACTTACACTTATGTTGTTTGTGTATGTATTTATGTATGTTCTAGTCTAAAAACGTGGATGATCAGGTCTTCTTCAGAGTTGTGTAATATCCTGACACAATATTGTCAAACTTCACAGCAGCCTTTATGTCTGACGAATCCTTCAACACACTGTGCTTCTTACTGTTGTCGGTAATTTCAGGATAATGTGCACATGTTTGTGTGTCTCTTAAGGGTGTGGCGGGTGCTGGACGTTCCCAGGATGATGCCATGGTAGACTATTTCTTCCAACGGCAGCACGGTGAACAGCCTGGCAAACACCGCTGGCCCACTGGAGACAACATCCATGACAGCCAGGTATGTGTGCTGCTCACATGTTACAATGTGTAGAACCAGGATCATAAACAAGAGATAATTTTATGTAACATTCCACTGCTTCTACACAGAAACCCATTCTGATTTTTGTCTGGTTATTTAATACACAAGAAAAACAAAGGGAATTTTTTAGGTGTTATTAAAGGTGCGCTGCCACATGTATTTCATTACTTTTGTGTTAATGTCTGAAGTTCTACCATGGACTATGTAACAGAAAAAATGCCTTGGTTACCAATTTTCAATCCATTCTAACATGGTATAAAAAGCCTGCTGGAAGACTCGGTTTGATTTGCGCCAGGTCTCATGAATATGCAACATGCTTATCTGCTTGATAATAATAATAGATTAGATTTATATAGCGCTTTTCTATTAAGCTTTCTATTAAGACCTGCTCAAGTCTAATTGGCCAATGTACATAGCACTTCCTGGAGTTGACTTTCTTGCTATACTTACGGTCTGAGCTAGAGCTGCGCAATATATCGTTTTTGCGTCGTCATTGCAATGTACGAGTGTGCTGTAGTCACATCGCAGATCCTACAATAAAGGAGTCAAATGAACTCAACGTGTTCTCATCTAATTTCAAGGGTACCCGACACACACACAGCGATCCACCAATCACAATTGTTCTTATTCAGTTTGGAGTGAGTCGCTGGTAACAACATTGAAAAACTAGAAAAGCACTCGGAGAGCGCAGACCTCCGCCAAGCACCACCGTTCCCCCAATTTTTTAGGTGGCGCTAGAGAGCACATAGGTCATAGGTTGCAGTGTATGATTTTTCCGGCTTGATGAGACGAACATTTCAAT
>JAPTGZ010000003.1:5651806-5664861 GCA_029814645.1 Fowleria isostigma
ACCTCCAAAATTTAATCAGCTCTTCCTTGTCCCAGAGTGGACATTTCCTGAAAATTTCATCGAAATCCGTCCATAACTTTTTGAGTTATTTTGTACACAGACAAACAGACAGACGGACAGACAGACAGACAGACAGATAAACGCCGGCAAAAACATAACCTCCTTGGCGGAGGTAATGAGCAGTGAACAAGAGAAAATCACCAAAAACAAAGACTAGGTTCCAAAAAGAAAAGCAGCGTCAGTTATATGGAATTATTTTGGCTACAGAAGGATGATATTGAAGCACATGTTCTGTGTTGACAGTGCCTTGCACCTGTTGCAAAAACTGTCACTGAGGTAATGAACTCTGTGGGTGTGGTCTCACCTGGCCGATCTCATGAATAGTCATGCCCTCAACCAGTAACGCATCACACTGAGCAGCTTTTCTAATTGACCTGATTTCTTTGCTTATTTCTTTTCAGTGTCAATATCAGACAGAGGTGGTAGACGTTCATTTTCAAATTCACTACAGAACACAAACTCCTATGGACCAATCATAAGTTAAAAAAAAAAATACAAGTAAAAACGGTTTTGTGTGGTAGGGCACCTTTCATTTCTTGCTGTCCAACCCTTTTTTAATATTTATTTTTTCTGTGTGTTGCGAGGGACAGGAATTTCTCTGTTTTTCATTAATTTGTCTGATTTTTACAGGTACGGTCCATGGACGAGCTGAACCATGACTTTCAGGCTCTGGCTCTGGAGGGCCGTGCAATGGGGGAGGTGAGACATCAGCGTTGATACCTGGGGACATTTATTATAAGTGACCCACCAATCCAATATTGCTGTTGTTATTTGAAGGAAACGCAGATCAGTGCATGAAAATCCACTCTAGTCAGCGTGCAGAAAAACTAGTCCTTGCCAATTCCTTTAAATTACAAATGTCGTCTTTCGTTTATTTAGAGACTTGTAGTTGGAGGAAAGTCTGTTTTATTTTACCAGCGCATCGATTGAGTGGTTAGCTTAGTTTTAGCTTTAACAGGAGCAGCCGTGGTGTGGAGAGAAAAGGTCAGTAGAAGCTTTTCAGCTCAATTGGATTTCAAATGGGCCGGACTGGTAAAGTAATAGCATCATAAGCTATTAATAATTACAACTTTTTCTGTTTGTTTTAGTGCAATAAAAAACATTGTTATAAAAATATTTATATTTACAAACTATTCTTTCACAAAAAATGTGAATAACCCCCCAAAAATGAAATTTGTTAAGTGTAGTTTTAACAAAATTAAATTAAGATAACCTCAACCTATCACTTGTACATTTGTATTACACACAATATTACACAAACATTTGGTAACAGGTAGAAAGTGTCAGAAATTTGGAGTTCGGAACTAAAAAAAAGAATAATTTCCCATTCAATTTCTCTGTTTTGGAATAGTTTTGCTTCAAAAGAGCAAAACTAGTCCGTTTGAACCTAAAAAAAATGGAGTTGTCTCTAATTATAGGTTATTATGCTATTATTTTACTGTAGATCATATTGATTTGAATGTGGAACCTGAACTAAAATGACTTAAACACCCTTGATTGTTAATATCTTCAGTGTAATTTTTGCACTTTGAAAATTCATCCTGCGGGTCAGCTTGGACCTTTTGGGGGTCCGGTTTTGGTCCCTGGGCTGCATGTTTGAGACCCCTGGATTAAAACTTTTGTGCCTCATGGGTGACACTTTACTGTCCATTTTAAGAAATAAATAAATGAAATGGAACAACAGAGTATCTACTGTCAACAAGGCCTGTACTTCCTTTGCCAATCTAACTAATCACCAAACAGAAAGGTTAACCTTTAAACACTGGTAAATCCGATGTTGCTTTACACAGAGAATCATGTCACTTCAATACAGTGCTGCATACTTATTAATTTAAAAGACTCAGAATATGTATGGGAGGACATCACACCAGTATATGTGGAATTGTTAAAAACACACTGACTTAGTTCAGAGGAGGATCTATCCATTTGAAGTAGCTATATATTAGTAGCTTTAAAGTTGAGTCCTATAAGTATGGTTCTCAGGATCTCATGCTGCTTGGCGACATTTAACCTGAAAATGGCTGCCCTGTATTTAATGACTCCACCTGGCTCAATAGACATATGATGGATTCCCCTCAAACTTGAATAACAGGAACTCCGGCAGAAATGCATCGCGTTGAAGGCCTTTGAGCAACAATGTACAGAGGACTTGAGGCATTGTTATTCCAGCATGAAAAGCAATGAAAGATGAGAAGAGACTGGGCAGAGATGCTTTTTCATTTAAGCTAGTAGGATCATCTGTTGGCATTTGGACACGGCGTGTACTTACAAATTCAGTTGTGTTGAGCCTGTGTCGACAATTAGTTTTAACTTGTTAAACTGTGTTTTCAAAATCTTTGTCATTTTGTATATTTTTATCTTAAAATGTCTGGGTTTTTATTAAAGTAACAGATTTGTTTAAAGACCTTTTTTTTTCCAGATGTCAGGAAATTAAAGCTGCGGATGACTTTCGTTAGCAATTTTTCATTAGATTTATTAAACCCAAGTCATACCTTAAGTAACACAAATCCGTTGGTCGTTCTGTGATTTTGCACCTGAATCTCTTTACTCACAGTGACAATTTTGAAGCTTACTCTACCATAAACACTCTGCGTGTTTACAGACATAGCCCTAGGTAACTTGTGCATTTTTGGAAATTTATCGCAGTGTGCATTGTGGGAAGCGGAGTTCCACGCAGACAGAATCTGCTGGCTTTGTCTTGGTCAACATGTTGGTTGTTGCTACTACTGCAGCCATGTGGAGCTCTGTTTCCCACAATGCACACTGCAACAAATTTTTGAAAATGCACAAGTTACCCACTGACTATGTCTGTAAGCATGTGGAGTGTTTATGGTGGAATAAAACTGAGTTTATAGTCACGCATAGCTCTGCATCAAGTAGGTACATCGTATCTGATGCCACCACAGTGCACTCTTGCACTCCAGTGTACTGTGGCAGCGTTGTTTTGAGGAAGTCTCATCATTTCCCTCCAAATCAGAAGGTGTCAGTAGTGTTGGTATCGGCTGGTTTTAAAGCTGAAACTCCACTCTGTGGTGTTACTTCCATGGTTTTCATATTCTCTGGTCAGCATTTCCTGGTTTAATAGCAGCCGACATGGAGCAGTGTTTTCGTGAGCTTGTAAAAGTCAATGAATATATAGTTCTTTTGAATGTATTACAGCGTAATGGCAAAATGGATGGATGGAGGGAAGAGGCAATGTTAGAGCAAAAATAGGATCACTGATGGGGAATACCGCAATTTGATAATTATTGATCATACTAATCAAATAAAGGCACAGTTTAGTTAAATAATGCAAGTTTATTAATGTGCGTAACTACACAGGTTTATCAGGAGGAAAAATTAACAGACCAGAACAAAAACAATGAATGAATGAAGTAGAAGAGGTGCACGTCAAGGCTCTGTGGGCCAACGTGTTTGGATGGCGTTGGTAGTGATGTCCGTGTAAGTATAAATCCAGCTTAAGCTTCTAAATCGTTCACTGTGAGGGAAGAGATTCAGGTACATCATCACAGAAAGACTAATAGTTCGTGATACTTAGGCTGTGACTCATGTTTTATGGATTTGATGAAAAATTGGTGATCTGCAAGTCATCTGCAGGTTGCAGCTGCTTGAAGTCACTGAAAATATTTTAAGGCACAGTTTGAACAGCTCACAAGAGGCTGAGCGTACTAGTATGTGAAGATATGGAAGAGAAACCCAAGTGAGGTGCTGAATAGGTGATTGATGTTACACTGAGTTAAAAGGTAGCGTTATCACTGCACAATAACGCAGTAAAACAGATTTGTGTTTTGCTTTGGCATATAAGGTGCGTACTCTCAGTTTGAGAGTGAAAAAAGAGCCTTAAACGCTTTAAGTAATTGTTGGTATCATATGAGGCTTACCGTGGATCATATCACTTTGAATTACTGCATTTTTAAAGGTCTGCACCTGTTTATTTTTTTGACCTGACACATGTTATGATGTTGTAATGTTTGGCTGGGATATGCAGAACTTCACACTGGTGACTTAACACCAAAGATGTTGCTGAAGTTTGTTTGCACATGTGGCTTAGGTGTTAAACTATGGGCTCAGTGCCATCAGTGTTCTCGAACATGGAGGGACTGGGTGTACTCAGAGCTCTGACTTTTTAGATTTATACCCTGTTTTGCAATTTTTTTAACCTGAAAAACACATTTTGCTCAAATAAAACTGAACACGAATGAATAAATAACATGGTTGCTCCCTTTTTAAGGTGACCAGGCATACAGTGGCGGAAAAAATTATTAAATCATCAAAAGGCATCAAAAACAATGGTTATTCAATCAAGTACTAAGTCTTGTGCATATCATGTGACTGAAACAGACACAAAAGAAAACATGTAATGTCTAAGAGCACTGTATTTGTCAGTACAATGTCATAGCTGCTGATGGAAGAAATTATGTGATTTTGGTTATTATCAAGAAAACCATGGAAAATGGATAGATAACAGCTCTGAAAGTAGACTCTTCTGAGCTATTTTTGTATCATTATATTTGTCCAAACCGATGTACCTTTAGTTGTACCAGGTAGGGCTGCATGGTTAATGGATTTTAAATCAAAATCTGATTTTTTTAAAAAAAATTAGGATGATTTTTAAAACGCAGTAAATGTCAAATTGATTTCATCCCTCTCTGTGCATCCGCCTCCACCCTCCGGGCTAGTGTAGGCTCTTCCTCCTAACTTTGTCTTTCATAAAATTCCATGTAATGAACATGAGGCTTAAATCTGTGATGGCATCACGGAACTGCATAGTTGGACTCCGTGTCCGGAGCACAGCAGAGCTCCAGGTCATAACTAGGCCTCGTGCCCGGCTATGATTCTCTTCATAATCACTCATCTGGTCCACACATGTATGACTGATGCCTGTCACTAACTTGCCGCGGATTTGTTTATACCGCTGATGAATTCTGTTCTCTTCTGTAGGCCCAAAAATCGAAATTAAAATCGAGTTTTTAGAGGGAAAGAAATAGGGATTTTATTTTTGGCCAATAATTGTGCAGCCCTAGTACCAGGGAGTAAAATGAACAAGAAATTGAAAAAAACATAGGGTGGTCTAATATTTTTTTCCGTGACTGTAGTCTTGCATGTATCACTACACTTGAACACTGTCAGAGCTGAAAATAGCTCTGGCATCATCCATTATTCTGGAGTAAAAACTCTTGGTTAGTTTGTATTTCTTTAGACGATGTGTGTGGTGTGGCAACAGTGCCTTTGCAAATATACTATTGGGAAAGAGCCCGTTCTGTTGGAATATTTGCACATGGAGTGAGCTGTGGTATTAAAAACTAAAGAAAGACGCTACATAGAGACGCATGTTGTTTTCTAGATTTGCCATTTTCCATGTGCAGTTGCCGCTCTGAGGTGGCGGTGGTTCTTTGACCTAGTGAGGGGGACATGCAGACGAGAGACGTTAGCTGCCTCCGTCATTATTCATCTATTTATCCATATGGTTGTGATAGTGTTAATCATATAGTTACATGGATGGTAGAGGTTTCCATTATTGGTATTAACAGCTACAGTATTAGCATATCCACCATTAGTACTTGTATTTGGAGTAGCTGTATTAAGTTATGGGTATTTGTACTAGTTATCAGTAGTTGTACTAGTAACAGTTCTACTTTTTAACAGTTATTGTTCAGTTTTCTCTCTCTGTCTTTAAAATTTGATTGATTGAAATAGGTACCCAATGATACAATCATTCCAAGAGTAGAGGTTTTTTTTATATAATATATATATATGTATTAAGTAGGAGTGTAACAAAATAGTCAACTCGCAAAACAATACGAAAAATGATACAGGGCTCACATTACGAAATACTGACGATACGAAATAAGGATTGAAGAAAATCACCTGACGACAATAACAAGTTTGATGAAAAACTGTTTGACTGTCAAAGTTGGACTGTGTGGGTGTGTTTTGTTCCAAATAGTAAAAAAAGAAAAAAAAGACTGAAAACAAATGTTAATTTACCAATCCCACCAGTTATTTATTATTTCTTAAACATAAATGACAATGTCAAGAAAATTTTTCTTAAAAGACAGTGGGAGGAGCTTATCTTTGTAGTGCCGTTGCATCATGCACCATGCTTGTTTTTCCTGATCTACCATACGCATTTCCTTGTCGTATCATCTCATAGGGCAGATCGAACGGGACCGGACAGTACACAGTTTTCCGTTGCATCTATAGCATCCACTATTTTCTGTCTTCCTTCATTTTCACATGAGAGTGCTACTCCAGTATGCCAGAGGGTTAGAAATCATCAGTCTCAGTGCAAAGTCCCGCTTTGTATTCTTGGAACTTTTTTTTTTAACTTGATTTTTATTTTGTGCATCTTTGATTTTTATTTCATGCTTTTTTTTTATTTTGCTAAATTTCATGCCACGAAATTTTGTTACACTCCCTAGCATTAAGTATTTTTCTCTTTTGTCAGTTTGTAATCATTCTTAACCTTGCTGTTATGTCTCAACGTCATCTCTGTTCTCCTGTGTCTCTGCAGCAGCTACTAACCGGTAAGAAGTTCTGGGAGACGGATGACTCTGGGAAGGATGGACCAAAAGGGATCTTCTTGGACCAGTGGAGGGACAGTGCATGGGGTGCCTCAGGTACCGTGAATGCTACCCATCATACATCTGTGTTCTGGCAGGAAATACACAGTTATAAACGTGGTGGTGATTTTTACAAGCACATCATGACACCATTACAGCAGCCACTGTCTGTTGTTTGGAAATGTATATTTAGATTAAAATCCCGAATCAAAAGCTGATGTTCAAGTAGAATCACACTGATGAGACTCCAGATTCCTGCTGTATCATATTGACAGTACAACAAAAGCTGTGTTGGTGCATATCTGAAGCAGGCGGGCGCTTTACTGAAATGTTGTAGAAAGTGATACATGAAAGGTTATTTGTAGTTTAAATGCTTCCCATAGTTGAAAGAATTCTGCAGCAGACAAACTATTCTGTGTTCTGTACTGTTCTACTCTTAGCAGTACAGGACAAGCAGGTTCTTGTGAATCTGTTTTTACATAGGACACCTTTTTTTTTGATGAGTAGCTTTTAAAAAGAAATGCAAATGCAGTTTCATAAGAGAAAGACGCAGACATCCTTTCAAAAAATAAACCTTTTAGCTCGTAGGAGAAAGTCGGTGGGAATGAATTCAGACATAATCCTCATCCTCCAGGAGCTGAGTGTGTAATGGAGCCTTAGACCAGAAAGAAACAACTGCAAAAGAAATTAGTTATAAGAGTTATAAAAGTTAAAATAATTGTAGAAACATGAAGCTGCAAGACTAATATTAATGTGTGAATTCAAGAATTAAATCAAAGAAATGATTCAGTGAGTAAATCCATTAGGACTTAAGTGGTCCAGTAGCCTGAGTCCATGTAGGTGAGGTAATAGTGTCCTGTTAGTGACATATATTTATTGGAAAAATACCGTCAGAACTGAACTCCGGGCAGCGTTTCTCCACACATAGACATAACCGAACACTGTTTTCCCACGGCAGATCACTCTGTGTCTCAGCCCATCATGGTGTCCCGTCGGCCGGGGCAGGGGTTTCACGGCGGTGGTGAAGTTGGCGTGGGCTCGGTGATGTCACCGCGGTCGGAGAGTGGAGGGCTGGGAGTCAGCATGGTGGAGTATGTCCTGTCCTCCTCACCAGCTGACAAACTGGATTCATGCCTCCGAAAAGGACCTTATGTAAGTCTTCTAGAATTCTAGAACAAAATTTTAGTTTTCAAGTCTATTTTATAAGTTGTTGTACAGTCGCAGAAAAAATTAGACCATCAGAAATCATTAAAAACAATGTTTATACTTGAAGGTCTGGATAGACGGGCAGATAAATACCTCTTCAGTGTATTATTTACTGCCACCTTAAAGTCTATAACCATCAGATGGATGAAACCAGAACCTCCCACAGATAATACATAGATTCAGAAGTTTAGGATATTTATCAAATGGAGCAGATTACATTGTCGCTAAAGCTTCAGAAAGACATTTTTACTAAAAGATGGAGACCTATGTTACCATTATTGCTGCAAAAATATTTATTAGTGATGCAAAACTTTGTGTGTATATCAAAATGTTGCCACTCTGCTTCTGACTAGGAATTATACCTATAACCTTATATTCTGGAGTGGGCATTGTCTGTTAATTTGCTGTAATTGTTTTTTTTTTTTCCTTTTCATTTCCATTTTATATTGCTATGGAGCGCTGTAGAAATCCACATCCAGCTGAGAAAAAGGAAAGAAAGCCTGTTGAATTGTATTTAGATGCATTGCATTGCATTGTACTGTTAGAAAAAATCTAATAAAAACTATGTTAAAAAATAACCCCAAAAAACAATGGTTATACAAACAAGTACTAACTTCTGTGTGTATTATGTGACTAAAAAAGAAAACATGGAATGTCTAAAAGCACTGTTTTTGTCAGTACTATGTCATAGGTATTGATGTAAGAACTTATGTCATTTTGGTTATTATCAAGAAAACCATGGAAAATGGATAGATATCAGCTCTGAAGTTAAACTTATGAGGAATTTTTATTGTTATTATTATATTTGTTTAAATAAATGTACCTTTAGTTGTACCAGGCATTAAAATGAAGAAATTATTGAAACAAGGTGGTCTAATAATTTTTTTTCTGCAAATGTATAGTCTTTTATCTTTTTTTCATCTGTTTTAGATCAGATTAGTTTTATAAGGCACAACAGTATGGGGCACAAGTAGGTTTAGTTCTGTTTTTGGCAAATTGACTAGTTGAATTTAAGTTTTTATTTAGTTTTAGTCCTTTGTGTTGTGTAAATTTTACTGTGAACTGTAGTCATAGTCATTTTTGAACATTAAACATTCCCACTTCCTTGGTCTGTTTTCTTGCTCTGTTGTAACTGAGCAACTTGCACACAGCCTGTTGACCTTTGACCTGTAGCTGTCAAACAGTGACTGTTGCCTCCTTGGTTGTCCACATCAGTCGTCTTTGCTCTTACAAAGTTAAACTGTGTTTGATCCTTCTGTCACTGTCACATCAGTCTGTAACGGTTTGATTTTTTTCTTTTTTCACAAAGGGACAAAGAGATGGAGAGGTGGAGGAGGAGAAGAGGGAGAAGCCAAAGGCAGCGTTTGAAGGAGAGAAGCTGAAAGAGTTGACGGAAGGAGAACCTGATGTGATCAGTGACGTCATAAACCCCAACGGGCTACCTGTCCAAAACGGCCTCGATGTGGATGTCAAAGAGTTTGGGTAGGGCTCAAAAAGTCATAGAATTTAGTTTCTAAGGAATCACACTCCTCACCTTCAGACAGACTCTTCAGTTAAATGATGCCTCTTTTCCACTGCACCTTTCCAGCACAACTTTGCTTGGCTCCACTCGATTTGACTCTACACAGTTTTAGTTCTTTTCCACTGAGGGTTATACCTGGTACAAGTAATTTATTTATTTATTTATTTATTTTGGTACCCCCTCCACCACAGTTCTATCTAGAGTCAGTGCTGAAATTTCATTGCCAGCCACTGATTGGTCAGAGGTAGTGTGGTCACACGTGTACAAGGCGCAATGCAAACTTCATACACTGACAAGAGTGATAAGAGAAGATCTTCAGATAGCCTCTATATCATTCTCTATCATTTACTGGAGGCTTGGTCTGCATAGACCACAACGTTCAATGCAACTTCTATAGTGGATAAGGCATTATCTTACCATCAGACATCAGCTCTTATTAGCTCTTATCCACTGGTCTTCAGCGTCAGCGTATTCCTTTCATAACTCTCCTTTGCTTTTCAAGCATGTTTCGTGTCTCCACTTGTATCCGTTCCTCACTCGTTTCACCTTTTCTGTGACAAAAAGCCACAGACCAAGCAACAAGTACAGCATCACCACGGTGGTATCCTTTGTCGATACTGTTGACTATACCAAAATGTGAGTTTCAACTCCCTTGACCACGCCCATCTCAATCATGCCGAGGTGATACAAGTTGCAGTGGAAAAGCAGTAGGACTGTACCCAACTTCTGTAGCCGAGCTGGTACAATGCAGTGGAAAAGGGGCTTAAATCATTTTATTTCTGGAGCTGTTTTTGTAAATTGTAGTTCTTTTTAAAACACAGATTTATTTAAAGGGTAAACAATATTTGTCACAAGGACATTGAAGAAGAATGTAAAAATAAAGTCAACCATAGTTTTTTTTTTTTTTGCCTGATTTTGAGTCTATAGCCTTATAATCCTTATTAAACATAGCTGTATAAAATATAGAAATGAAGGACAACCAAGAGTGAAAAGAATATTTATACTTCTGTTTATGTTCTGTTAATACTTCTGTTTTTGTAATAAAAGGTTGTGAACCAGACCATTGATATTTGGTGTTAGTGTGGTTAAGAATGACACACATGGATGTATACAGGGATGTAACGATACAGTCGTATGTTCTCTCTAAACAACAAACCAGTTCTCATACAGTTCAGAGGTTGATCCAACTCTGCACTGACAGGCGCTGTGAACTAACTCTAGGTTGAAGTGGCAGCCTTCTGGAAGCCTTCAGATACAAACTGAACTTGTTCTTTCTCTGTAGTCGTCCCCCAGGCAACATGCCGGCCCCAGGCCCTGAGGGCGACCTGCTGGGAGGCCCTGGGGGTGTCGGAGCTGAAGGCCTGACACCTCTGGGAGGTGGCGGAGGACCTAAACCCCCTGAAGACTTCTCTGGTGTAGAACAGGGTGGTGTCACCATGGACCCCATGGAGTCTGTGATGGAGCCACTTCAGTTTGACTACAACTCCCAGATGCCCATGGACTCTGCACCCACCGTGGGCTTATTTGACTACACTAACCAGCAGCAGGTAGGAGCAATAGGCACAGAATCTGAAATAAACATGGAGCCGAAACTTTCTATGATGGTTCTCATTAAAATGTGACTGACTCGTTGTGGTGTTTGCAGCTGTTTCAGAGAAATAATGCCCTCGCAGTGCAGCAGTTAACAGCAGCCCAGCAACAGCAGTACGCCTTGGCAGCAGCACAGCAGCCTCACATTGGTAAGTGTGTGCAGGGGCTGTTAGCAGAAAAACTGGATTTCAGCATCTCATTTGTCAATTATGATGTATTGACACATTTGAGGTCCGACAGTTTTACTTAACTGATCCTAAATACAAATCTGTCTTCTTGTGGTCATTAGAACACCTCAATTTTAGGTTCATGTTGGGGGGGGGGTAGCTTTATAAGAGTTAGGAAACTGCAGCCAAATTATTTTAATGTTGGCCAAACTGTTGCCATAACTTCAGATAAAATGTAATGTACAAGAAAAAAGATTTTAAGAAACCTCGGAAAAACTGTAATGTAAAATTTATTTAACAGTTCCAATGATAAAACAGTTTTAACTGGTTTTAAGATATTCTTGTTTAAGTTTCATGATAACCATTAAGTGTTGGGTTAAAATTTGATTACTGTCAGTGTCACTATAGTGAGGGAAAAATAAGTAATACTTTACAAGCCCCAAGAGTCAAGTAGAAGCTGTTGTTATGGTCTAAGCTCACTCGGTACATTTAAAGTCGTTTTAGCGTTATATATCAGTCATGGATTTGTTTAATAGATCATCCTGTTCCCTTTGGTGCTGGTTCATCTTTTCCCTCCATGTGTCGACCAGGTCTGGCCCCAGCATTTGTGCCCAACCCTTACATCATCAGTGCTGCTCCACCTGGGACGGACCCCTATGCAGCTGGACTCGCAGCAGCAGCTACGCTTGGTGAGGCCTAGAGCCGCCCGTATTAGCTTCAAAGGCTTTGGGGCCCGTTTAGAAATATTTAACTTGTTATTCAGGGTTACTAATTTTCCACAGTTGATGCAGAAACACTGACAGTTGTCTTATTTTACCGGCATTTGTTTGCATTCAGGTCCAGCAGTGATGCCTCCCCAGTACTATGGTGTGACCCCCTGGGGGGTCTACCCTGCCAACCTATTTCAGCAGCAGGCCGCTGCAGCCAACAGCTCGGCCAACCAGCAGGCAGCCGGCCAGGGTCAGCAGAACCAACAGCAGGTTAGTAGGCCGCCTGCCAATTGTACTGGCATGCTGAATGCCACAGGCTCAAGATGTTTCTGTCAGTGCTGTGCTTATGAACCAGATAAAATGTGCATTCAGTCTTTCTTACTGCTTCTTGGCTCTATAATCAGACAGCTGAGCACCGTGTAGATGAGCTAAGGAAGTGCTTTGTCCTGCTGCTCTGAGTTATTTACACTGAGCAAAAATATAAACCATGTGTCACTTTAAATTTAATAGCATTAGGTGTTGCACACTATATTAAATATATGGGTGATTCTTTTTGTGCACCAGCATTTCATGTCCCCACGTTTCACTTACCCTGATTCATAGCCTGTTATAATACATACACACACATATAAATGTACATATATATGTGAAGTTAATAATAATATGAATTAATTATAGCAATAATAATTATTGCTCTCTTTAAAATTTCCACCATTAGGTCTATAAACCTAACAAGGTGGACTTTTTTTTTTTTTTGTCTAATCTAGCTGTAGCTCTTTAACTGATCAACATTTGCTAGCTAACCTTCAATAGATTAATACACCTTTAATAAATAAATCTAATATATATTGTCAAGACTGGCTCTGAGTGCTTGACGAATAACACACACAGAACAGGTATTGTATGAGAATATTTATTAGTGGAAGAGCTCGTAGTATCACTGAAACGAGCAACTTATTCAGAGGGACGTCAACCTAGGTCTTTGACAAAGAGTCGAGCAGAGCAGAGGTGAGATGTCTGGACAGCTCCATTGTCTCTCTGTCCAAACTAGACTTCGCTGTCCTCAGTGACCTCAGTCTTCATCTGTTCAGTTGATCTGCAAAGAGAGCATCCAGTCGCCAAGGAGCCGTCTATTTATACTCCGAGGCCACGCCCTCCGGTCACTGAAAAGAGAGATAGAAAGGGGCTTGCCCTATGGTCGTCACTATAAATACATATCTACGTCTGTGTATGTGTG
>JAPTGZ010000003.1:5668349-5682412 GCA_029814645.1 Fowleria isostigma
CAATAAATAGAATAAAATAATACTAATAAATAAAATAAAACAATAGTTCATGCATTCAAATATTAAAACAGTAAATATAAACACTAAAGTTAATAATAATAATAATAATAATAATAATAATAAATAAATCCAGTATTCATGCTTTTTGTTTTGTTCTATTTTTCCCTATGTTCCCCTTCCAGTTGCAGCAGCAGCAGCCTCCGCAGGTGGTGCCAACGGTGGTCTTGGCGGCGGGGCCAATGGTCCATTCCGTGCTATGACATCCCAGCAGCCTCAGCAGCAGGGTGGCCCTGGTGGCGCTCTGGGCGGGAGCTCCTTCTACGGCTCATCCTCCCTCAGCTCCTCCTCCCAGAGCTCCTCTCTCTTCTCACAGGGTTCAGCCCAGCCCGGTCCAGGGTCTGCCTCCCTGGGCTTCAGTCAGCCTGCCTCCTCTTCTCTTGGGGCCACATTGGGGGCCACGTTGGGAGGCTTTGGGACTGCAGGTAGACCAATATGTACATAGTGTGTTCTATCTGCTAATAATGCTGACGTGTCTTGGTTTTATGGGTTAAAATGCAGAAATCCTGGTTTGAATTTTCTTTGCTAGCTTTTTTGTTCAATATTTTTATTCTTTTTTAAAACGGCAAAGTAACTTACAAGAATACAAAAGAGAAAAAAATTAATAAATACAAAAAGCCCAAAAACAAACAAAAAAAGTGCATAAATAAAATAAAATAGGGCGTACAACACAAGATAAGGCACATGATATTGCATCACTGGGAAACTGACCTAGATTCCACACAGATTCCTAAAAAACAAAAAAGAGGAGAATGGCATGTTATGGACCACTTTCCTGGCCAAAGTCTTCATTGGTTTGAGCAATATAGTCAAAATGGTTTCCAAATCTTATAAAATGTCTTAAAGTTATTACTCCTATTGTACCTAATCTTCTCCATGTGAAGTACAGAGATCAGGTCTGTCAACCATGTTTCAATAGAGGCAGTCTCAGACTTCCAAAAGCTTAAAATTAGCCTTTTTGCCATTATCATCCCGTACATGATTGTGCACTGGCCGGACAGACCATGAGTCATTCATGAAAGAGAGTAACCAAACAATTTTACTAGCTATTTCAAAAGATCACATATACTAGCGGGTCTATCCAGTAACTTGTGTTATAGTCTGTTGTCAAGTACTTGTGAGCATGAAGTCGCTGCTCTGTCAGTCAGGCATGGTCAGCAACATGCTGCCTCCTACATGGGCTGTTCAAGCACTAGTAGTGACGCAGTAACATTGTATTGTCCAATTACCTGGGCTGTGATGGACTGGTCACTGACCCCACAGACACCAATCTAAGACACATTATCGGCCAGTGCTGGTCATGTCCCTAGGACAGTAGCAAAGTGCAAACCATACGGCTGCACAAACAAGTGCAGAATTCCTGGAAATCCACTCAATCTGGCTCACTGACTGCTGCTTTTTTTCTCACACTCAATCACACGGAATTAACAGGGTATGTCACTTTCAGTCGGCAGTGGCTGCTCCTCATAGGTTCTGCCCCCACGCGTAATCCACATAATAAAAAGGTCCAGTAATGCATTTAAGCCAATTTTTGTTTGTTTTTACTGAATTTGTGCCTCTCTTACTTTTAAGCACTACGCAAAGCACAATTAATGTCATAAACATGATCGGCCAATATGATCGGCCAGTAACAAAAGTGAAAAAAGTAAAATTCCATTATGAAAGTGTTTACATATCCGGTCCGGGTAAGCGGAAGACGACGAGTACGAGTTACATATATATATATACATTTTCCTTTAAAATGTGAATAACATGAACAACCTGAAATTTCTTAAGAAGTCTAAGCACAATTTTAACTATCATTTACAGATGTGAATGTGAATGAACATCAATGAATGCACACTCAAAACATTTAGTAACAGGCAGAATATTGGTAAAACTACACTTATTTCTCTTAAGACTTTTCATATTGTTCATATTTGTTCAATTTACGCAGTTTTGTTTAGTTTATAAATGTAAGTATTTAAATGAGTTTTACTTTTTACACTAAAACAAACATTTGTAGTTGTCATTATTTATAGGTTATTATGATATAATTCTACTGCTCTGACTGTTTGAGATTATAGTGGTCTGCATGTGGATCCTGAACTAAACAAATTTTATCACCACTGATGGTTAATATCTTCAGTGTAATGTATGTGTTTCCCAAATTCATCCTACGGACCAGATTGGACCCTTTGGCGGGCCAGTTTTGGTCCATGTTTGATGCCTGTGCTTTAAGCGAACAAAGCCTAATTTGAATGTGTTCAGACAGTCTAATGTCCTGTGTCTTTGTCCCCCTCTAGTGGCCAACTCCAGTGGTGGCAGCGGCTCCAGACGAGACTCCCTGACAGGCAACAGTGAGCTGTACAAACGCACCCCCTCCAGCCTCACCCCCATCGGCCACGGAGGCTTCTACAACGGCACCTTGGGCTTCAGTCCTTCCCCTGGCCCCGTGGGCATGCCCCTACCCAACCAGGGCCCCTCCCATTCTCTTACACCCCCACCTTCCTTGTCCAATCACAGCTCCTCGTCCAACCTTAATCTTGGTAAGTGTTTTCTATCAAATGAAGTGACGTGAATGTTTTTGTGTCTGAGATGTGTGATGGTCGTTGTTTTGTCTCCATGTTGTGATATCAGGCTGGTTAAATGATTCATGTGAAGTGGCAGAAAATACGTTTAATTGTCCTGTATAAGTATTGTTAAGCATGTCCAGCACACAACAGCAAATGCTTCTGACTGCATCAATTTAAAGGGGTGATGTGATGCTAAACCCACTTTGCTTAGCTTTTGGTACATTTATTTGTATTTGTGGATCCTAATAGTATATAAAGTTTGACTTGGAACCCTAGGTGCTGCAAATCTATCTTTATTTTCATTGTGACTAAAATTAAGTGGATTTCTACAATCCCTTTAAATTTCTTCTCGTTTTGTTTCATTTTGTCAGTAGTTACGTTGCTACATTTGCAAAAACAAGGTCAAGATTTCTGACAAATGTTGCTCTTAGTATGACATCAGCATCTGTGGTTGTAGTCCACACGGCTAATTTCCAGTTTGGATTTAAACACATCTAAAGCATATTTACACCTAATATTTTTACACACCTATTTATTAAAGACATGTAGACCTTTAACACCTTAACTGGCTGGTCTGATAATGATTTTAACCCAGTTGTAGGGATTCCCAGGTTCACTGAGCAGACTGTAGAATGACCGTGTTAAAGTTATCAGAAGTGGTGGTTCTTACCGGTTCTTCTTCTCTGTCCTCCTCACGATCAGACTGACTCAGACCTATGAGGCTGAAGGACAGAGTTTCCTGTTGTTGCCATTATTAATTATAAATTATAATTTTTTATCATCAGTAGACCAGTGTACTGTATCCTGAAAACTACAAAAAACATCCTGGAGGGGGTGTGCGAAGTGGGTCATTGTATTTAAAGGGCCAGCGCTCAAATGACCTGTTTTCATTTTATTAGTCATTAATGGACTTGAAGATGGACCTGTGCAATTTAATTAATGAAGAATTCAGAGCCAAACATAGCATTAAAAGCTTATGTCAAGGAAATGTTTTAAAATGCAAAATTACATTCTAAAAAGCACGACATAACTCCTTTAAACTGGAAAGGGAGATAAAGGCTCTGATGCTTTAAACTGTGGCTGTACAATCACAACTGCACCTAGCATCAGACTGTCCCATGTGACCTGCCTTGTTTTCAGTTTTCAACCTTTATCACATGACAGGACACCAGTTTAAGTAAATTACAAAAATATTTCAGTCAATTGTATATCATATGCTACACTTTTAATAAAGAAAAACATTTCAGTACCGTGCTTTGTCTTAAGTTCAAGAAGGCAGAAAACGTGAGTCCTCCATAGTGCTGAAAAATTGAGATGTAATGTTTTTGTCCATTTCCTCCAAGCCTTAATTTTAGAGGTTAACTTCAGCCGGTTCAACGTTTGACACTATACTCATCATGAATCCTCTTTAAACTCGTTAGTCGTTGAGCAGTATTTCAGGATTGGGTCTGGTTACTTTGTGTTGCCTCATAACCCAGTCATTTAATGATCATATTTACAGTTTTTACTCAGAATATTTAAATTTGTTTCAGCATTAGACTAAGATGTTTTGATTGATTAGTTTATTTTGAGCTTGTGCGCTCCATATACAATACTGATTATATACATTTCATTATGTGTACACAGATATACATAGAGAAATTGGTTTTAAACACTCATTAGTAGACCAAGCTAACCTTAACACAGCATACAGAGCACAAATGTATCTAATGAAGAGAAAAATAACAATAAAACACAACAGATTATAGACACCAAGAATAATTAATATCCATATCATGTGTATATACAGAAATATATACAATAGTTTTCTATTAATATACAACCTCAGTAGGCTAAACGGGAGTGAGAAGAAGTTTAACTTATTTATGTCTGTCATTCGATGAGCACACCTATTTTTTTTTTTTTGCCTTGGTGTTTGTATTTCTGCAGTTCTGACTTTAGTCTTCTGGTTATTTTAAACCCTGGCCATTTTTGGGTTCAGAACCAGGTGACTCACCCATCCTCTCTCCTCACCCCCACAGGTGGCCTAACTAACGGAAGTGGCCGCTTCATATCTGCAGCCCCCGGAGCAGAGGCCAAGTACCGCAGTGCCGCCAGCTCAGGCTCCTCCCTCTTTTCACCCAGTAGCCAATTGTTTCCATCGTCACGGCTACGCTACGGCATGTCAGATGTGATGCCATCAGGCCGAAGCCGCCTGCTGGAGGACTTCAGGAACAACCGCTACCCCAACTTGCAGCTCAGAGACATCGCTGGCCACATCATGGAGTTCAGCCAAGACCAGCATGGAAGCAGGTACGTAGACGGCCGGAGAATACTGCAGAGAAATACAGTGAACTGACAAACCGCTGATACCTCCTACTCAGACCAGATACTTCTATGCATCATGAATAAATATTAACCACTGTGCAGATCTGACTGCTAAAAAAAAAAAATCATGCCTATCTAACTGTATGATTACCTCCGCCAAGGAGGTTATGTTTTTGCCAGCGTTTGTCTATTTGTCTGTCTCTTAGCAACTTTACACAAAAACTACTGGACAGATTTTAACGTTCAGGACATAATGGAAATGACACAAGGAAGAATCGATTGGATTTTGGGAGTGATCTGACATTTTACTCTTGTCCAAATGCGCTAATTTGATTTGAATGGTGCTAGTTACGGTTTCTCCTCTCTCCTTCCATGTGGATGTGGGCGGGGCTACCTGTGCTTCACCGAGCTGTGTGTGTGCGCGAAGGGGAGGGGCCAGGTACCGGGGCATTGTGCTCCACGCAGTCTGTCTGTCTGTCAGCAACTTGACTTTTATTTTTTTATTCATTCTTGGCGGAGGTCTGCGCTCTCCAAGTGCTTTTCTAGTTGTATAATTTATTGTTAAATTTTACGTACAGTGTATTATGCTAGGTATTGTGATAGGTAATGTTCCCATATCATTAAATTTGGTTTAGGGTGGTTTCAAACACCAAACCTCATCACATTTGACTATTTATTTGACAGCTGCTTCACATGAGGCAATGCTGAATCTGCACATTTATACTGTAAAACTAACATTAAAGACACAGAATTAGAGCGTTTATTTGAGGTGTTACAGGTCTGTAAGGTCCTGTGTGTACTTTTTAGTGACCTCTTCTGGTAAAGCTACAAATAACACTGCTCTTTCCTCACACTTGCCTACAGTGGCCAATAAAGACACAAAAGGCTGATGCTCAAGCCAGTGTGTGTTTTGTCCACTCTGGACTTTTTACTTACGGGGACATTAACTCTTGTCCACACTCATATTAACCGGAGGTACTGCTCCTTAAGTCTTTCCCCCCCTTAAAGACGACATTTGACAACCCCCTTGTACCCTTAATGACGAGTTTTGATACCTGTTATCTCACTAAAGACATGATTTGATGACTATTAAAGCAGATTCTGTTTTTCAAATGCAACAGATGCTGTGATAGTGGAGGTGATACAACCCGTACTAGGACAACCCATCGGATTAAATATTAAATGTACATTTTTCTATCTATTTTTTCTTTGTTTTTATTTATATTTATTCTTTATTTGTATGTATTTGTTTATTGTTCTTCATTTCTTTTATTTTTAATTTTGTTTTATTTGTCTTTTTCATTTAAAAAAAAATATGTAAAATGTAAAAATTATAATAATGAATTTTCTCAGTTGTTTTTTGTTTTTTGTTTTTTCGAAAGTTTTTTGAAGTAGTCACAATTGTATCCACTGGAAAAAGAAACAACACACCATGAAAACAAAATGTTCCATGGATAGAACTTGTAACATATATATGGGTTGTTCCCAGTGGGCGTCCAAGGGGGAAAGAGTTAACACTGGACGACACCAACTGTAAAACTGATAATGGTCGATTCTGAGCTAGTGTAAAAGACGTGGTGGATTCTGAATCATAACCTGTTACCTTTGTAAAAATCAACAGCTCGCTCTAAACCAATAGATGTGCAACAGTTCATATTTTCAGGTTTGCACACACAGGAAAGTAATTATATTGGATTTCATTTCCTTTTGCAACTAAATCCCTTCAATCTCATCACTGGACCTGTTTATCAGGTGTAAATAATTCCAGACCGAGTTCATTCAACACAATGCAAAAATAACACGAGCGAGAATGTACTTCACATTGGAACTAATATTTGCAACATTGTGAGATTCATAAGATTACAAGAAAATCCAGGTGCTTTGCAACATGGTCTGCTCAGAGTATATTCCAGAGACACTGAAGGGCATCTTCTGCAGAGGGAAAGGATTTGCCAAATCCTTCTGGCAGACATGTATCCACTTTTGGACAGTGAATAACTTATCGCCAACTGGCGTTTAGTGTGTTAGAGCCTTAAGGCAAATCCATTGGGTGATTAAACAGAAGTGGTGACATGAACTTGACCATTGTTTTCCATCACTGCCTGGTTTCGAGGTGGCAGGCTGAAGAACTGTTCAGTGTATGACCTCTAGAACGACAGCACACTGCCCTGTATCTGTTATATGCACAAAGGACTTTGTTGCCTTTTATAAGCTGTTTTCATTGGTAAGTGAGCAGTGTTAATTGTGTCACCCATTTTTCAATTTAGTCTTAGTTTTGTGTCAAAGTTCCTCTGTCATATTTATTCATTCACATATCATTTTTTGTTAGTCGTGTTTTAGTTGGCTAAAAGTCTTTTAGTCTAGTTATAGTTAAACAAGAACTCAAGGTATTTCAGTCTAGTTTTATTCAAAAAATTTTAGTCTTTTCATATTTTTTTTATTTTTGTTTATCATTGCAGAAGGGATTTTTCATGCATGACCCGGAAACTATTTGAAACTACAGATTTTGTGTACTGCTTCTTCTGGTTTACTTGTCAACAATGATTGAGGCGACGTTGAAGTGTCACCGCTGTGTGCCCCAATGTACATCAAATAAACCAAGGCAACCATAGTTAAGTTTGCATGGTTTCATCGAGATGAGGGTCCGAACTTCAGAATCCAGTCAGGAAGTACGTTCTTCTTCCCATCATATCTGGGAAGAGGATTACCAGGGAAATGTCAGTGGTGTTGTGAAGGAAATGAAGAGGTAAAAAGTAGGAAAACACTAGAGTCCTGCACCAGGCCAGGTACATGACGGACACGTGTTCCCTCTACAGACAAAAAGGAGGGAGTTTTTATTTTATACAAAATATTTTCATCTTGTTTTATTCGTCAGCAATAAGACATGATTACAGTCTTAGTGTTTTTAGAACATTGGTGCAGTTGAGTATCGTTTCGTGTTTGTCATGGGAAAAAGGTCGTTGACAATTATATTTCGTCTCGTCTGATGAAATTAACACTATAAGTGATCATATTGTCATTAATGCGTTCCTGTCTCTGCAACATGCTTTGAACGAGTCCAGACACTTGCTTAGTTTTGGGGCAGGGGATCTCGGGGCCCACTCTGGGGTCCTGGTTTCTGGGTCTGAGTTGAACCAGCGGTGCCTCAGATAACTCAGTCTGTTCCACTGAAATGATCTATTAATACATGTGACGTCCAGTCTGCACATTCCAGATATTTTCTCTCCTCAGTCTCTTGAACATGACGGTCCTTTTTTATCTCTGCATTCTCCTGGCATCCATCACTTCACCTCACAGGCGGCTCGGTTCCTTCAGCGGTTCCTTTTTGTACTTTCTCCACTTTGAATCCTGTCTCCTTTTGTCTGTCTGTTCCCTCAGGTTAAAGATGTATGAGTGCTTCGCTCACAGCCTTTGTTCATCCGTCTCACTTTATTGTTCTGATGTTTGTCTCAAGTTCATCCATACTTTGTACATTTATTTTATACACCGAGAGGAGAAATTCTCTACATTGTCTCATGAGTTCAACCTGAGGCTTTAATCAAAATATGTGCTCACATAAAATGGAGCGCTGATATTGTTTACACTCCAGTGGTGTTGAATGGGTACTTACACATGTTCAGTGGATAACCAGTATGTCTTCTGTGTCTTCAAGATTCATCCAGCTGAAGTTGGAGAGAGCCAGTTCAGCAGAGCGCCAGCTCGTCTTCAGTGAGATCCTGCAGGCAGCCTACCAGCTCATGGTGGACGTCTTCGGAAATTATGTCATCCAGAAGTTTTTTGAGGTGTGTATATAGAACCATTCATTATCACAGTGCTCGAGATTTGAAATTATGATACATTAGGGTAAAATTAGGATACAATGTCAATTATTTTCCTATTGATCAATATCTATTTATCACAATATAAATCAGCATTGATCGCACTGACAGTTGACAGATTATCCTGATCATTAGTGTAGCCTGGAGAAACGGGTTCATTAACATTAAAGTAAACAAAAGAAAATAAGAGAGACGGTATAAACTTATCCATTTAATCCATTTTGGTGTCTGCATTTATAAGGTGCAACTGAATATAATGTTACATCTGTTTGCACTGACTTGTTTTGTCACTCAAATAGATGGAAATTTCAGAGGGGACCTGAATGCCCGGTGACTGTGTATCCGTCAAATTCTTCCACAGACAGCAGCTGGGCAGAAGCAGAATGTCAAAATGACACCAAAACACAATACAGAAGAGTTTATTTACTTCGTGACATTATGGGTATAAAGAAGTGACCCATAGCTCTCTGAGATTTACTCCCCAACATGAAATCCGCCTGTGTGTCCTGTGGAGCTTTACAGGAGCTGTATTTCTTTCTAGTGTACAAGACTGAATACATCCAAAGTTAAGGATATAATTATTACCACAGTACTAATGTGAAGTTATTTTGTTGCTTAGGCCTATAAATTCAAAATAGTTCTGAATTGTTCAATGTCATGTGTCGCATGTATTTTTAAATGTGTTTTAGAGCTACAGACTTGGGTGACTTGGTGCAGTGGGTAGCACTGTCGCTTCATAGGTCCTGGGTTCGATTCCCTGGGATGAACCTTTCTGTGCAGAGTTTGTTCTCCCTGTGTCTGCGTGGGTTCTCTCCGGGTTCTCTGGCTTCCTCCCACCATCCAAAAGACATGCACTAATAGGTCAATTGGTTGAGCTAAATTGTCCATAGGTGTGAAAGTGTGCATGATTGGTTGTTTGTCTCCATATGTCAGCCCTATGATGAACCGACGAGACATTCAGGGAGTACCCCGCCTTCACTCATATTTAGCTGCGATAGGCTCCAGTACTCTTGCGATCCTCTGGCAAAGTTTCAGAAGATGAATGAATGTCCAATGTTTGTGTGTTCTAGTTTGGCAGTCTGGACCAGAAACTGGCCCTGGCAGAGAGGATCCGAGGTCATGTGCTGTCTTTGGCCCTGCAGATGTACGGCTGCAGGGTCATTCAGAAAGCTCTGGAGTTCATCCCCTCAGACCAGCAGGTCATTGTAAGTATCTATGGACTAATTCCCACTAGACTCTTAAGTGGTGCGTGACAAGGGAAACAGACTGTAGGTGTTAAAGCTGTGGTTCCTTTGCATTGATATGATCCTAATTAACCGTGCTGTGATTTATTTTTTTTTATTGTAAGAAAATATAATGCCCCAGTGTCTCAACTCAAAAGTAACCCTACTATTTGTATGCTCATAATTTAGCCGTGAATGAGAGTATATTGCTCCTGGATGACTAATTTCTGTTTATACAGCAGAATGCTGCATCGATAAAGAGGTGCTCTCTTCACGCTGAAATGGCATATTTCATCTACATTATGGGTTTTATGTTGGAGTTGCTTCGTGCAGCAGCAGGTTCCTCGCAGGCACTCCATCATCAACGATGAATGAGGCTAATGATACCACAGTTTATATGCAAATGTTGAACCGCAGGTGTTAAGATAAATCTACATGAATATCAACAGGAAATAATTTTGCTTAAATTCAGAGGTTTTGGGAAAGACAAGGTTGTCTGAGAGGCAGAGGTACATCCATCTCTCCTTAATGGACAACAATAGATTTCTCCTGGGCAATTGTTCAATGCCCAGTGTTATTTGTTGGGCTTTGAGCCACAGTGAAAAATGAAGGAACAATTGGAAAGTGCTTTCAGGCAATATTTGATTTCTCTCAAACAATTACATGTCCCTCTCCACATTCTGCCTCGCTGTTGCTCTCTCTCATTCTGGCCTCTCCTCCTCTTCCTCCTCCTCCTCTTCCTCCCCACAGAGTGAGATGGTACGGGAGCTGGATGGCCATGTGTTAAAGTGTGTGAAGGACCAGAACGGCAACCACGTGGTGCAGAAGTGTATTGAGTGTGTCCAGCCTCATGCACTGCACTTCATCATAGACGCCTTTAAGGGACAGGTGGGTCCCCGCTGTGCATGCAGACTAAATATTTCCACACTCAGTCACTCTGAAGCGTCGCAGAGCTTGGATGACATCCACACACACATTCACTTTGTGTACACACACACTGTCACTGCCTTAAGGCACCAAGCATATTGTCACTGCTGAAATACATAGACACAAATACTCAGTCCTTTCCAGGGACAGGGTATGTTGTCATGGCAACAGAAACCTCAGCCCAGTGGCACCAGCCATCTTCTATCCTGTAGCTAAATGTTACATTAGCATAAAGTGTTTAAAGAAAGATTTAAGGTGTTCATGTGTCCGCCTTTTGTCAAATGAATGAAGGGTCTTCGTTTTTCGATCGCACTCAGGGTTTGGTGTAAATCTCACCACTGGTGTGAGTATTTTTGTTTTTCACACATTTGCATGTTGTGTAATAATCCAGTGGCTCAGATTTGTTTATGTAGCTGAAAGCATGTCAGGAATTTGCTTTCACCTTCCCTGCAGGGGTGGGCTGGGTGCGCTAAAGTATGCCTCATCATTTAGCTTCAAAACAAGCAAGACCTCAGACATTGTCTCTTTGAGAATTCTAAAGAAAGCATTACATGTATTTTTTCCTTGCCAAATCCATTTTTTGCATAAATAAAGACACTTGCATCATGAATGAGAGCGGCTTGATCACATGTATTTATGCATTAGGGACACAATACTGCAGAACTGTGTGTGGAATCGGTAACAATGTCCAATTATGTGTTTCTCACAGGTCTTTGCCCTCTCCACTCACCCGTACGGCTGCCGAGTCATCCAGCGCATTCTCGAACACTGCCTTCCTGAACAGACGCTGCCTATACTGGAGGAGCTCCATCAGCACACAGAGCAGCTAGTGCAGGTAACACACACACACACACACCCCTACCTCTAGAGTCTCTGATGTCTTTCCTCTTCAACCTGTTAATGTTTTTCAGCATACAACTCCTTGTGCTGGTTTGGAATCAGCTTCTGTCGCTGCTTCCAGATTGTGGCTGCGTTTGTCTTGACGTCAGAAGCACCAGCTGGTATCATCACGTTTTGGTTAATGTGTCTGTGTGGTTCGTTTCATGTAGGACCAGTATGGCAACTATGTGATCCAGCACGTTCTGGAGCACGGCCGAGCTGAGGATAAGAGCAAAATAGTGGCAGAGATCAGAGGCAATGTACTGGGACTCAGCCAGCACAAGTTTGCCAGGTAAGTCCACAACAAACGCAATGTTTCAGTTTTATCCTCTTCCTGTTGGTTTTACTTTTGTTTCTCCAGAAAGGAACCACATTTAAAGTTTTTTTTTTCCCCGTTATTGAAACTCACTGGTGTGTTCCCTACTTCCTCTCTGTCCAGTAATGTGGTAGAGAAGTGTGTGACCCATGCGTCTCGGGCAGAGCGGGCAGTGCTGATTGACGAGGTGTGCAGCCTGACTGAGGGCCCCCACAGTGCCTTATACACAATGATGAAGGACCAGTACGCCAACTATGTAGTGCAGAAGATGATTGATGTGGCTGAGCCCACCCAGCGCAAGATCGTAATGCACAAGGTAGGTGGAGGAAAGAGACGTGTGTTACAGTGTTTCCCATTAATTACTTGGGCTTGGGCAGCCTGTTGTAGACTGATTTTGTTCCTTTGTAGTTTTATTACCAACGGAATACCTTTTAACTTCTGATCATATCATTAAAAGATCTCTAACTGGTCTTTTACACTAATGGCAGAGCATCTGTGTACAGCCAGGACTACTGCACGATTGGATATCTGCAGTTTCCTGTAGCTCAGTCAGTGCTGTAATTCTTTATTGTGGCAGCAAAATGTATCACAAAGCACCTGTAGGTGAAAGTGGACTGGCCAAGCAGCGGAGTCAGATGTCAATATATTGGAATAATAATAAGACCGGCCCTGTAGTAAGCAAAAATTGGATATGGAAATCAGTGGTTGGGTACAATTTGTGAAAATAACACACCTGAGGGGAAGGGAGTGTGCAGGAATGCAGACAGATTCATTAAATCTATCACATCATCCTTTCATATAAAGCTGGATTTATAGTCGTGTGTAGCTCTGCATCATGTAGGTAATGTCGTATGTTATGCAACAACACTTCAGCGTACTGTGGCGGCATTGTTTTGAAGAAATGTCATAGTTTGACTCCAAGTTGGAAGGTGGCAGTAGTGCTGGTATCGGCTCATTTTACAGCAGCTGAAACTCCACTCTGTGTGGTGTTGTTTCCATGGTTTTGATATCTTCTGGTTGGCATTTTGTGATTAAATAGCGGCCGAGATGGAGCAGTGTCTTTGTGAGCCTGTAGAAGTCAACAAACATATAGTTGTATAAAAAGTAGGAGTCAACTGATTATCGGCCTGGCCAATTATCGGCTTCGATATTTGTGATTTTGCAGATTATCAGTATCGGCTTTTAAAAGTGTCCGACAGCCAATATGACAGATCAAACTTAAAACAGGTTATTTTGGATCTGATGCAGCTGTTGCGGCTCCTTTGCTCTCTCTGTGCTGTGAGCATTGTCCCGCCCACAGTGCCATCTGATTGGTTACACAACACATGTCAATCAACAGTAGAAATACTGCCTGCACCGTGCAGGCGTGTGTGTGAAAGCACAGCAGAGACATGGAGGAGAAGCAGCAGAATAGGTTTACGTGACTCTAAGTTTAGGCAACAGATTTTGCCAAAGTTGTAATAAATACCACAATCCATGCAACCCATGGCTCCAAATAACGTAACTGAAAGTGCCAAAATATGAACGGAAAAAGTGAAAGCCCTGTGAAGAGAACGAACAGAAACTAGCTTTATCATGTAGCTTAGCTTTGATTTAGCGCCCCCCTTCTGTCTGTCACTATGAGACTGGTTGGTAATCATAACGACGGGGAAATAGTCTGTGACAGTTGTAAGGGGTGTGTGTGTGTGTGAGTAAAAACCTGCTATAATTTTAGGTTGGTTGTTGGAGGGCTGATAGGTTCATCCTTTTCTGCGGCTGTGGCGCAGTTGGTAGAGCAGGTCGTCCAATGATTGAAGGTCGGCAGTTTGAATCCCGCCTCCAACTGTTCATATGTCGAAGTGTGTTGGGCAAGACACTGACCCCTAAATTGCTTCCGATGAGGCCTGGTAGCGCCTAGCATGGCAGCAGCCCCCCACTGGTGTATGAGTGTGTGTGTGTGTGTGTGTGTGTGTGTGTGTGTGTGTGTGTGTGTGTGTGTGTG
>JAPTGZ010000003.1:5720790-5741445 GCA_029814645.1 Fowleria isostigma
TTGTGAAGTATTGTGTGATTTACATTTACATCATCTCTATTTTTTCTTAGTTAACTGTAGAATATTGCAATATATCAAAAAATCTTGCTATCATGATATATCATAATACTATTGTATCATGATCCAAGTATCGTGATGCGTATCATATCGTGAGGTTCTTGCCAATACTCACCCCTAATCACAACTGTTTTCTTACAAAAAGGTACAAAAAAGTAATGGTTTAAAGTGAGACCCTGGTTCTCTTTTTTTTTTTTTTGTTTTGGAAAAATGTATGAACAGGCCAAAAAGTTTTCAAAAGTTAAACAGAAACAGCATCATTAAACACTAAGCTGCAATACCAGAGAAAAGTAAATAGTGTTAGAACAAAGTTTTTTGATTTTTTTAGTTAATTTAGAACGTTGCCTTCTTAAGAACCAGAGAAATGCAATCAAACTGCCTATCAAATGACACCGCATCATATCAACTCTGCATCACTGAATCACGTTGTGTTGAAGTTCTGTCAGATGGTATCACCGTTGCATCGCACAGGCTGTTGTTTCCCACGTATCTGCATCAAATCGGCGGCGGCGGTGCATCAATACCGTCCTCGCTGATGGAGATACACATCTGAAATAGTGATGCAATAATAAGATGCTTGTGATGGGGCGCATTAATGTTCTGTCACCCAGTCTGTCATCCCCCTTGTCCCCTCTCATCTTTTATCTGTCAGTGTCACACTTTCGATTTTCAAACAGTCTTCATCCCCATCTCCTCCTTTGATAACAAAGAGATTTTGTCACTTTTAATTTACAGATATCCATTTCTGTCACATGTTGTTTAATCAGAGGCGACAGTCCATTAATTACTGTTTTTTTTTTTTTATGTATCCCTTTCATCCGAGCCATCACAGGAGGGTTTTTTGATGCTCACGTTTCATCACATGGCGAGTGTGTGTGTGTGTGTGTGTGTGTGTGTGTGTGAGACAGAGATCTACTTGTTTACGTGTATGTGTTTTTGGTCACAGGGTTATGGGATGCACACAGGAAGTATTTATAGATCCGGCCTTCCAGCTTAAAAACAGGGGGGAGTTTCCTGAGTGGGGCATAAAAGGGGAATTTTATATAGGTGTGTGTTTTTACGCGTGTGTGTTTTTTTTTTTTTTTTTTACATGTGAAAAAGAGGCAGAGCGTGAGCATAGGGAGCCCACTTGTGTGATCGAGAGCGAGGAATACTGTGTGCGGAAGGCATGTGACTGTGTATGTGTGCGTGTCTGAATTATTTAGCCGACGTCCCGACAGAGGAGTGAACGAGGTCAGGAGCTCATTGCTGCAACGTTTTTCCCCTCCTTCCTTCCATCCATCCATCTACCCATCTACCCATGTCTACATACTCCCCTCCGCCCACCGCCGCTGCAGCGCTTCCTCATTCATCCCGCCCGTCTTAATAAAAACAGGAACTTAGTAACAAAAGGCTTCCCACATGTTACTAACATCCCCTCAATTATCGGCAAGCCATGAGGGAAGAACATCGATCCAATTAAACGCAGACATTGAAACCTGCTGCGTGTGTGTGTGTGACTGTGCATCGGCGTGGACCTTCTAAAGTAAACCTTTGAACCCCAGTGCTTTAAAGGGCTCTTTCAAAGCCGTTTGCAGTCTGAACGAGTCCCTGAAGCTAATGAGCTGTGTGTGTTTTTTTATGTATGTGTGTGTGTGTGTGTGTGTGGTTGGGAGGGTTGGGATTCAGCAATATTGCTTGGTGGTTGCAGCAGGGTTTCTTTCCCATAGGGCCTTTCTATAAACGGCTCCACACACACACACTTCCACGCACACACTTTAGCGGCAGCAGGTGATTCATTCTTAATCTTTCATTCCAACAGTTGTGGATTAGCCCTAATCTTAGCCAGCAGAGACCCGGGTCTGAAAGGCTGACTGACACCCTGTTTGTGTGCGCCGTGTCTGTCCTTAAGGGCTTTGTTTATTTAGCTGTATATGTGACAAGATAATTGTTTCCCTTGTTGGACCGAACGGCGTTTGTGTTTGACAGGACACGATATGACTCGGGCATATTGACAAGTCACACAAGACTGAAACATGATACACAACAAGGAGGAGGTGCGGAGACAGGAGAGGCATTACTCAGTTTCCTTTTTCGGCGTTTTAAAATGAGCTCATCTTCCTCAAAATATGAGCTATAGTTATATGAAGCTGGGCTATAATTGCTTTTGGCTTTTACTAATTGTGACCAGAGCTGGTAATTTGTCAGTGTCGCACCATAGGAAAGTAAACTATTAAATGATTTTTTTTTCATAAGGGTCCAATCTGGTCTACGGGATGATTCGAGAAATACAACAATTACACTGAAGATATGAACAATCTAGGATGTTCAAATAACTTTAGGTCAGTTTGATCTAAAGTGGGTCAGACCAGTAAAATACTATCATAATAAACTATAGGTAATGAAAACTGCACATTTTTCTCTTTGTTTTAGTGTAAAAAACACAATTACACAAAAAATTTACATTTACGGACAAGGGTTTTACAAAAAATGTGAATTAAGTGCAGTTTTATCAATATTCTTCCTGTTATCAAAGGGTTTGTGTATTTGTAGATCCACTGTGTCTATAACAAACAAGTGAAATTAGTTTCAATGTTATGATTTTAAGGTCTGAAAAGTGCTTGCAATTATAACTCTGTGATGTGATTTATTAATTTATTTTTAATATAAACTCTGCCAGGTTAGATGTCAGGTCAAAGCTACTTACAGAGAGGGGATACATTCTGAAAAATAAAACTTCATATCAAAAAGAAAATTGAAGGTTTTCTCAGGTCAACTCCAGGTAAATTTTTATCTTAATCTTTGTCTCGGTGTGAGTGTGACTGAAGACATAAAGAATGTGACACGTGACTTCCCTTTTTTGGATAAAACTTTGTGTTCTCCTTTAATTTCTAAACTTTTTGCCGTTATGAAACATAACATTAGATGTTTATAACATAATACAATGTACATCATTGTGATAAAAAGTGAAAAAAATAATCATTAGTGTATGTATTCCTGTATTTATGTATTTTACCCCAGTGATTAGGTGCTGTACTGGAAAAACGTGAAAATGACTCCTAAAAGTGCTTTAATTTGGTCTTAAAAAATGTGTATGATCACTGAGTCTCATTTAAAAATGTCAGAACAAACATAAAAACTGAAAAATACAAAAGCTAAGGTTATGATGAATGTTGTGGCTATTTATCACATGCTTTACCTAGTATCTCTCTGTACAGTGTCACTAAATACAAAAGTCACCCTTTTTTAATCCTCTTAAATCCCCACTTTTAAATTGCAACCTTTGTTTTTGTATAATTGCACAGGTTCACTTAACCTGTAAAGACCCAGTGTTACTTTTGTGGCAGTTCCCAAATACATTTTTCTCTTTACTTAACCTTTCTTAAGTGATTCATCACCATTTATTATGTTGTTTTGTATTTTTTGTTTTTTCAATGAAAATCAGGTATGTTCCCTTATTGAATTTACTAATGATGTAGATTTTCATATTTCATATTTCAGATTAAAGTTTAGGGTTATTATCACAACCAGAAAAAACTCAAGACAAAATGATTTTTCCAGCAAAGATATCAATAACCTAACATAAACCAAGTGTCTCCATCCACTGTCATCGCTCAAATTCCATGAGTTTGTAGAAGATGATGGTGTTTCCATGGTAACTATGGAGCCTCTGAACATCCAAATGGGTCATATCTGATGACAATGAAAAGATGACAAACTGCATTTTACCCCAATTATTGACATGTATTGATACAAGTAATGGATCAACAGGTATTAAACAGTTTAGATCAGTGGATAGTATTGATCACCAGTGGATGTTTGGGTCTTTATGGGTTAAATATTTCACTGTCCCTGTAGGTAAATTCAACCTCTGTGTTTCACTCATCCTCATACAAACACAAGGAGCACTGGGCACCGCTGAAAGAACACCGGACTAACTCTGGTTCTGAGGCAGTACCTCGGTCAGGGGTGAAGTGGTGCACACATGTGTTTGATTGTGGGGGAAAAGTGGAGGAAATTTACACAACAGAAGTAGAACATGCAAACTCCACACAAAAAGGCTTTGGTCCAACTGGGAAATGAGGTTTCTACTTCGATGTTGTGATTACGGTTGATTAATCAATGGATGAATTTTACATCCCTTGTCCACAGATAGATACAGATTAAACAGACAGATACAAAGATTAAACTGCAGCAGTAATATATTTTATAAGCCCCAGTAGAAGTTGGCATCAATGTGGCTGATGGCTAATATTAGTCTTCTAAACAGCAATGAATGACTTTATGGAAAATATTAAACCAAAAGATAAAAATCTCATCCATCTAGTTTGATTGGTTCCATATTTATTGATTAATGACTCTGAGTTTAATGTCCAGTGGTTCAGTTTTATTTATTCAGGTACTTATTACTCAGACTTACAGGTTCAGTTCAGCACTTATGTAGTTTCCAATAAAGGTACGACATTCATAATGCATTTTCAGTGTCAAATTTAGGTGTAGAGAGGCATGGATCATATAATTTGTTGATGTCAGCTTTTTCCTGCTCCCAACTAGTGATAATCATTGAAAATCCTTCATCGTTCGACCTCTAGTCTAAACAGAAGACAAACACAAGAAGAAAATGTTCCTTAAATTAATACTCGGAGTATAAGGATCCAAGCACGTATTTGACTCCAGCTCTGCTAAATGAAACTTTTCAGGTCTCTGTGCTATTGCTAGATTATGCAGTGCATCGAGATTCAATACTGAAGACCAAATCAGAATTATAAGTTGATTTTTACAGTGCTTTTATAAACTGTTAGAAGTGCTTTACAACAAAGGCAGCAGCGAAAAATATGCTGAATAAGTGAGATTAAAGATATTGAAGACGGTTTAAAACTCCAGTGTATAAAATAGTGCCAGACCTGCATAAATACAATTAAAGAAAGTAAAAAAAAAAAAAAAAAGGCATGTAGTAACAATAAATAAGATGAGAACATTGAAAAATTGGAAGGCTACCAAAGGTGTTAGAAAAGGAAAAGTCCAGGATCCACTCTTTACCCATCCACTAAGTTTAATTAGAATTAGTCTGGGATCATTATGTGTTTTTGTGTGTTTTCCTCCTGGTACTTAAATACTTTATGTTTACAGATGCTATCTTCAATACCGAATAGGGGTGACGATGAATCTGTACCAAAACAAGATCAGAATCCTCAAAACTTAGCTAGAATAGAATAGAATAGAATAGAATAGAATAGAATAGAATAGAATAGAATAGCCTTTGTTGTCATTGTTGTGTGCAATGAAATTAAGAGTGCTACTCCAGTCACTGCAACAGTATTATAAAAACCAATACTGCAGAAAATAAGAGCTAATATGAAATTAGAAAAAACAAAAGGATAAGAAAAAACAGGATAAGAAAACATAACATAAAATTTTACAAAAAGTATAACAAAATAGAATTAAAGTAGAATAAAACATTAATTAGACTTATACAGTCACGGAAAAAAACAATTAGACCATCAAAAGTTATCAAAAACAATGGTTATGCAATCAAGTATTAACTCCTGTGTGTATCATGTGACTAAAACAGACAGAAGAGAAAGATGGAATGTCTAAAAGCACTGTTTTTGTCAGTACAATGTCATAATGACTGATGCACCTAAAACCATCTGTTTTATTTGATTTAAGATATAAAACATTTGACCGACGTCTAAGATAAACCCTGACAAGTAATCTAGAAAATTGTTGGCTGTGGTCGAATGCTCTCCAAAAAAATTGAACAAACTACAAAGTTGTAGCGACAGATTTGAAAGTGATTAGATATTGTGTGAGACGAAGAGAGAGGAGATGCGAAGAGAATAGAAGGGGAATAAGGTCAGAGACAATCACAGACAAAAGTGATATTAAAGGAAGGATGGCGGCTGAGGTGCAGCACAAAAAAGAAAAAAAATAAGATTGAAGAGAGGAGGCGAATGCAGCAGACAGACCTGGAGAGGAGAGGGAAGGGAAGGAGGGAGGCACATCTAAGGAGGGAGAAAGAATAAGATTTGTTAATATGTAAAGGCGGTGAATGGATATGAGGAGCTCATCAGAAAATAGTGTGAAATATGAACAGGGAGGAATTGGCTTTAGGTAGAGCGGAATGATAAAAGAGAGGAGAAGCTGACGAGGAAGAAAAAATGGAAATTGAAAGGGAGATAGATGAGGTGGATTTGTGTCCTGTGGAAGCAAAGAGAGAGAGAGAGAGAGGCTGGTGGTTAACCCAGGCAGGCCTGTAAAGAGCTTAGGGCAGCTGAGACGGATTGAACAGAGGGAACAACCTGGACAGGATTACACAGAGACGGACGACAGAGGAGGCCTGTAAGAGCAAGATGGTATCATCACACATATATTTCCCTGTCCTTGAGAAACACGCTTCCACTCTTTTGCGCTGACACTCTGACCACTCAGCCTCTTGAAAACTTCACAGTCACTTTAATTAAACCAAGCCACTGCTACTAAGGACTTAATGCTTGTGATTGTTACACTCAAGCACTCAGGAGCTAATCTATGTGTTAGACAATCATTCTCGAGCCATTAGTTACTTCAATCCACCTCTTAATTAATTAGTCAGTGAGTAATGTTGCCTACTGAGGGATGAAACTATCACTAACTAAAGTTGAATGGACACGTTCTCACCTGATGAGTATTATATTTGTTTCAGAGCCGAGGCTGAAGGCAGATAAAGCCGCTTGAGGGGCTAGGAAGTCCTATCAGAGGAATATTAAACACAGCTACGCACATTTTACCCATTAATCCTCATTATCTCCCCGCAAGGCATTTATCATATACCACAAAGAACTAGTTCCTGTTCTTTTACCATCATGGCTCTTCAAAGAAATATTTGAACGTGATGAGAAAAGAGTTTTTGTCTTGCTTTCCTTTCAAGATTGAGATGACAAAAGCACTATCGGTTTCATGTCTGTGTGTTAAATACTGAGCTGGAGTCAGTGTCTGGTTAGCCTAGCTTAGTGCAGAGACAGGAGGCAAAGGGCAACCGCGAGCTAATCTCTGTCCAAAAGCAAAAAATGCTCACCAAGAACACTAAAACTCCTATTTTCTGTAACAAGCTCTGACTGACAGGTGTAATTGACTGCATTCGCCTGCCAAGGTCAGACTCTTCCAAAGACCCATTTATTAGAATCAGAATCAGAATAGCTTTATTGTCTGTCGTGACAGAAAATTGTCTAAGACGTCTCTCATACAAGATGCAACAAACAACAAAAAAACTAGTGAGATAAAAGATACTGAACCATAAATAATTTATACAGAGATTAAAGTAAAACTCTAAAATGTGCAACATGTTAAAGTGCGTGTGTTGGTGACCATTTATGTCCTATTGTTTGTTTTAAATGTTTATGGCGGTGGGATAAAAGAGTTGTGGTAAATGTTCTTCTTGGGTAGGGGGGACTTTATAGCGGGGACCTGATTGTAAAAGCTGGAGGGACTTTTGCAAGGGGTGGGTGGGGTTTGCTATGATGAGGTTGTATTTCCTCCTTAGAGCTGCATGATATATTGTTTGAGCTTCGTCATCACGATGTACATGTGCGAAATAGTCACATCGAAGGTCCTGCAACATAAGAGGTATTTGAACTCAACGTGTTCTTATCTAATTTCACACTTACCTGGCATACAATGTGCACGGTGATCCACCAATCTCAATCATTCTTAATCAGTTTGCCGAAGCAGTACATGGAGTGAGTCGCTGGGAACAACACTGAAAAATGAGCAATGAACAAGAAAAAAATCACCAAAAACAAAGACATGGTAGTCTGATTCGGTACATTCTGTCTACTGAAATCATAAAGATTTCCATTTCTTTTTTGTCAGATGGATAGAAAAAGTTGATCTTTACCTTGACATTGTTGGGCTACAACCTGTAGCCTTCCTCAGAAGCGTCACTTGATGTGACTGTGACATGTCTTGTCAGCTGTCCTACGTGGGATGCCAGACAGCCGAGGGGCATAAATGTCCCCTGCTGTGTGAAAAACCTGGATAAAAACATCTGATAAGACAAGTCATAGTAACATCAAGTGGCCCTTCTACGAAAGGCTACAGGTTGTAGCTGAAACATGTCAAGGTAAAGATCAACTTTTTCTATCTGTCTGACCAAAACAAACGGAAATTTTTACAAAGACTTGGTGCCAAAAAGAAAAGCAATGTCAGTTATCTGGAATTATTTGGGCTATAAGAAGGATGAAACTGAATTGCATGTTCTGTGTTGACAGTGCCTTACGCCTGTTGCCACAACAAGAGCTAACACAATTTGTTTGACCATTTACATCGGCACCACACAGTTATTATATCCTGAGTAATTTTTCATATCGCAGGGTTAAAAAAAATCGCAGTTTTTTCCAATATTGTGCAGCCCTATCATTTACTGAATAAAGCATATATTTTCCAGACAGACAGCACCACTGAAGATGTAATTTAATAAGGTAGAATTATAATACCGTCAAATTAATTTCTTATTCAAACGCTTGTTGCATTTTGGGTCAGTTAGCTAGCATTTAACATTAGCTTACCCAGCTGCGCTCTTCTAAATATGGTCAGGTGACAGCTAAAATAAAAACTCCTGGCTTCTAAACAGCAGTGAAAGATACCCACACGTTCCCACATATGACCACAGATACACAGTGAAAAGATGAAATAAAATGATGAGTTCAGCGATGCTCAACACTGCAAGCCCACCTCCAAAGTTCCACAACTATCGCAAAATACTATTTTGTGGGGTAAAATAAATTGTTCATAATTAGATTCTCTGCTACTGCAACACATCAAGTTCCTCCAAAGGTTCCTGGGGAAAGTTTCTACAGTGGAAAAGCAGCTTTGGTGTTGCTGAACAGTTCAGACAGTGCTAGAAAGGTACAAACCATTCATCGTCACTGGAAGAAAGAGTGAGATACTGCACACAAACACTGTAGCAGGTAGAAAGAAGTAGTTGCAGAGGTAAAGCACATTCCAAAAAATAGAATGAACCTTCACTGAGCTTTGGCTTTAGGGTAGTAACCATACACTCAGTGTCTGTTACATATGATCACATCAGAGGATGAAAAAAAAGATATAAAAAACCACTGATAGAGACAACACACAGGCCATTCACTGGAGAATCAGGACACATGTCTTATTCCCCTCAGTGCTTTCTCATGTTTACTCATGATTCGTTGAAGTCTTCTGACAGTCATTGGAGTTAACGAGTATCTCATGATAAATATGTGATTAAGTCACGAGTGTTCAGTCTTAATTAAGACCCAGACCATATGCTGCTCTTGCCTTATCTGGAGTTCAGCCCTCTGCTCCTTCTCATAACCTGTGTAATTAGTGTTCAATATCAGGGGCTATTATGATCCCGGAAGAATCAATCGGCTACCTGGCTGAGCCGCCGACAGTCACTTGGCCCGAAGTCGTGGCGGCGGCGGTTGCGCGACTTGGAGACCGCTCAAAGGTTTAGAATTGGCTGCTACTTCGCTAAAGTCAGTCAACCAATGGGAAAGAGCCAAGAGAGCATAGCAAGGTCAGCTGCTCAGGATGCCCCTGAGCTGCAATTTGTTTACCTCGTCTGTGTGTGTGTTGAGAGCAGCGGCAGAGGTAGAGGTATGGCGTGATAATAATAGGCATCATGCCCTCTGCACAGACTCGTATGCTTGCAAAGGTGCATCTTTCCATTCCAGATTGAATTACACAGAGCTGATTGGATTTTTCTCTCCTGCATCAAAGACAAAAACACTCCTCTCTCTGCCTCCCCACCCCCTCCGCCTCTGGGTCCATCCATCCCATCATCCATCCATCCTGCCTTTTTTCTCCCCCCACTCATGTATTCTCAATTTGTACCTTTCCTCTTCAAAACTCTGCTTTTTTTGTGCATCGATTTCTCCCTTTCTTCTTGTTGTTCAGGTCTTGAGGTTCTTGAGGTCTGCGAAGAGCACGTCGCATGACCATCATTAGCCTGATTACACAAGCAGTAATTATGGGTTGTTGCCTTGTGATTCACATCACTGTGTATGAACAGAAATGTGATTCTCATCATCAAATCTGTCTTGTTTGTGTTTGCATTTTCTCGTATGAGTGTGTGTCAAGCTTTTTCGATTAGGAGCTCAGAAGAGACCATTGATTACCGTTTCGGAGTGTACTCTCAGTGCCCCTCTCTCTCTCTCCTCTAGACAAAGGCATCATGGTCCGCGGGGCGCTCTCTGCCTCTCTCTCTCACAAGCAGCCACATTTCTGAGCCCTTTTGAAAAGTTCCTTAGAAACACGAGAAAAGTTCCAGCCACAGGCACCACGCCCTCCCACTGGCCCTGCAGAAATAGGCCCATTGAGCCAGGCTATAATCACACACACACACACACACACACACACACATAAAAATCCGCATTCACCCTCACTCCTTCTCCAGCGTTTTATAGAATCAGCCACAAAAACGCAGTCATTGACGCACCAAGCAACCAGCAGCATTCACTGCTCACTGCAACATTTCTCCAACCAAACATCAATACACTCACCAGCACATGCACACTCTGTCTCTCACACACACACACACACACACACACACACACACACACACACACACACACACGCTCACACACACACACTGGCACTCCCTGAGCAACACACAATGACAAAACTCCTAACACACACCCTGATAAGCACACAAAAACACGGTGTATTGTGGAGAGTGTGGGAGCGGCAGTTGTGTCAGAATCTCAAGGCATTTCTGGCAGCAGGACAGTGACACACACACTCACACACCGAGATGCATGTTTCATAAGGTCATATATAATGGAGGAAGATTCCACGCAGAGAGGCCTTGTGTGTGTCCGTGCGTGTGCGTGTGCATTTGTGTGTGTTTGCGGGTACAAGCCTTGAGATGTGGTCTTTAATCCTGTTGGATTGTCAGATTAGTGTAACAGCTGGGCCCTACATACAGATATACATCTCTCTGTGTCTGTCACACCCCCCCTCCCATTAAACTGCTCCTCTACATTCAGCCGAGAGCCGAGCGGGTACATGCATTAGTGTATCTGAGTGTGCATGCATGTGTGTGTGATGGTCTCACAGTTCCAGTCCATTTACACTGTTTCAGACCGGCCGATGTGTCACTACACAGTCATGTGACCTCCCGCCTATTTGAGTAGTGTCAGCCGCTCGCTTTGTTGGCCGAGTGGAGACATTGGAGGTTAAACACACTCCACTTGAGAGGGCATTACTGATCCGCTGACCATAACACACATTCAGACATTCCTCTAAAATATACTCAAAATCATACTTTTGCTTTTTCATTTATTATCAGTTATACAAACAGCAAAAACAGCAGAGGAAGATGCACATTCACTGATTCTCTAAAATAAATAGAGCATATTCATACATTTTAATCACAGAAAGCCCTTAATATTACAACAGGCTCTTTATATAACAGATTGTAATAGGTATTATACACTCTAAAAAATAGGACTATTAGTGAGGCCTCTTAAAAAAATGGCAACAGATATTATTGAGTAGGTTTAAAGTTGTAAAATATTAATTAAAATGTATTTTTTAAAATTAATGAGCTGCATTTAATGCGACCTAAATATTTAATATAACCAATGTAAATGTGCCTCTTTGTTATATTTTAAATCCACAAAGTCTCTTGGTAAAATTTAGTTAGATTTACTGTGCTAATTATTGTACATTTTAATAATTTGTTCAAGAAATTATGTTGCCACAATGGATTTATTTCCACTGCACTCAATAGCATCTCAAAATCTATATTATTGACATAAATAGTTCATAATAAATGAATGTATTGCATAAAAAACATGTGCTGCACATTTTTACTCAGACAGTAGCCTGGGATTAAAGGATCAAGACTGAAAAAATGTAACCCCTGTCTCACTGGACAAAAGACCCATTAACATCACTAACATCTGGCTTTTGTCTTCAGTGTGAACAAGTATAATCACCTCATTCTTTCCCAGGTCAAATGGCTCTGGGGTAAAGTAGTCATGGATATTCATCAGCTACAGTTCCAATCAGCCGTTATGGAACCGACACCTGGAGCTATTTTTATGGTGTATTGTTCACACTGTTTCTATTGCCCTATGCTGCTATTATGTGTCAGAGCATGTGCCACAAATTTCATCCATTTCAAAACCTATTCACCTGAGTATGAACGATGAACAGGAAAACGGTAAAAGATAATCAGATTGAGGCTACCATGTCATTGCCACTGGCCTCCGTGATGCTCACCACCGTTGCTTTGTTTTCTGGTGAATTTGTGACATTGAATGTGACACACATACAAACATCAACTTGTCCTCTGGCACTGTGACTCTGTGAGCTTGTTTTAACACATTTACTGATGAGCTAAAAAAATAAAATAAAAACGCACGCTAGTTTTCAGTGTAAAAGCAGCTTCAGAATATCAACACCCAAAATTATGACATTTGCAGAAGAAAAAGAAAAATCCACCTATTGTTAGCACTTAAAGCCTCTGGAAATATGGCTTGAAATGGAGCATCATTATGTGCCCACAAAAATCTAATACTAAATAAACCTGCTGTCGTCTCATTAGTAAGTAATGTTAGGACGGGGAAATGTGGTTTACAGATTTTGACTAATTCTTTCACCTCACAGTTACCCAAGTAAAAATTAGATCCATTTTCCAGAAGCCGCATATGTTCTGAACATTCTGATTAAAATTTGCTCATTTAAGACACATCTGGAGAAAAGTTTGTTTGAGGCCTGTCTATGTAACGCAAGAGGATAAAAAGGAACAGAGATATAAAGCAAATCATAATGAATAAAATAATGATAGCTACACCCTGAAACATCAGTATAATGTAGTTATTAGTACATTGTTATTTCACTTAGGCCTTTTTAATCTACTTCCATCCACTTCCATGAAATGCTTTACATTTCTGATCACACTCACATGGGAGACAGGAGTGAAGGCTCTTTAGTGTCAGCAAAGAAAAATATATTAGACCACCCTATGTGTTCTTCAATTTCTTGTTCATTTTAATGCCTGGTACAACTAAAGGTACATTTTTTAGACAAATACAATGATAACAACAAAAATATCTCATAAGAGTTACATTTCTGAGCTGAGATCTATCAATTTTCTATGATTTTTTTGACAATAACCAAAATCACACAAGTTCTTACATCAATAGCTATGACATTGTACTGATAAAAGCAGTGCTTTTAAGCATCCCATGTTTTCTTTGCTGTCTGTTTTAGTCACATGATACACACAGGAGTTAGTACTTGATTGCATAACCATTATTTTTGATGACTTTTGATGGTCTAATAATTTTTTCCGTGACTGTATAACATTTAAGTTAACAGTTGTGAGTTAATTGGGTTGATTTAGAAGAGAGATCCTTTATATGACTGATTCATCGTTCAAATCCAATATCAGAAAGTTTGCACAAACTTGAATGACAATATTTTTCATTTACATAGAAATCTATTTACACACAATTACATACTACTTACATATTTTTAATGATTACTATTATGCACAGAGTTGCCTAAATTACATAGTTACAGGCCTGTTGTGGATGTAGATTTCCAGAGGCTTGAGTATAATTGCATCAGATGTCTGACCGAGTGACAGCATAAGACAAGAATAAGAAGAGCTGATGTATTTTATGTTTTGAGAGACCTATTTAAACATCAGTTTCTCCATTTGAAATAATGAGATATAAAGTCATCGTATTCACTGTTGAAGATGTAGCAAAAGTGGCAATAAATGGATTTTGGTCTTATTATTTTACAGACATGTGAGATGGATAAAAGGTCTTTGTGCCTGAGAAAATGAATTCAATTTGCTTTTGAGTGATAAAAAAGCTTGAATTTTTCTCCATTGTGCACCTGTTCTCTCCCCGCGGCTTTGTGACCGAGCCATTCACTGTACCATATACCATATTTAGCAAATGTGTGCCTTTCCATAAGGGCATTCATCACTTAGATCATCTTTGTCCTTATAACTAGAGAAAGATAATATTAGAAAGATAATATTAGTGCCTGGATGCTTTTCAGCTGTGGTTTGGTGCAGGACCGAGGCAGCTTCAGGCCCTGAATGAGCTGGAATAACAGACTAAGAGCCCATGTAATGCCATCCTCCCATAGGTTCTGTACAGGGGGAATTAATACGGCCAGTGCGGCTGCGATTCGGATTGGCCACGGTAGCACTATCAGGAAGCTGATCAGCAGAAAGAGCTAAAAATAGTGGATTGAAGAGGAAAAAAAGTGTTTCGTTCATTTCCTGGCTGTTGTACGCCGACATGTTTACAGTTTTGCGCGGTGGTTCACATCCATTGGTCATGGGAGCACTTGTGTGTGAGACAAACATGCAGGGAAAAGATCAGAAATGTATTTGGCAGGGGACAGAATCAGCACTTTTCAGCTTCCCACTCACTACCACATGCAGCATCACCATCACGTATCTTTTACAGCTCCTCCAGTGTAAATACACGATTTAAACATAAAAATACACAACTATAAATGCTAAGTTTAATTTTCCAACACAGCATACCCTAAATTAGCTGGAGATATGTAGCCTCTTTTCCCATTAATCCCCATGAACTATCCAAAGACCACTTACCATCTTTTAAAGACCTAATCACTCTAAAATTGCTCAGCAGGTTCCTTCTTCCAAACACAAAGCGACGTCTGCTCGTGACCCCCCGCTGCAGCTGTTACTGTAAAGAATCTCTTGACACTAAGTGAACACTTCACTTGAAAAGTTGGACTGACTTTACTTAGCATGCTGCCGAAAGATGCCTCGGGGGGGCAGTGAAAATGCTGATTATTCCACAGGAGGAGACATTTATCACAGATGCTAAATACATGACAGTAGGTATGTATGTAATGTTGTTTGAAGGCCATTTCTTGCATTTATTGACACATGTGAGGGATGCTGAAATAAAGTAGAGTCATCCATTTGTGGTGTGAAAAATCCCATTTTTTTTCTTCTTCATAAATGCAGTCCCAGATGTTTCACACCATCAATGCTAAGCTGAAAATGTCCTGATTTTGGAGCTCCTTTAAACAAAACTGGAGAATATCACAGATGTAAAAAGTACTGTTATTTTACTGTGGTATAATCATTTATAGCTGAACCCCCTGTCTGGACTGAAGAGAAATAAATGTAGCAATGAAATAAATGTATCTGTAAAATGATGTTATGGTGTCGATACAGCTAAGGCTTAATTAACATTTAGGGTTTATGCAAACATTTACATAACATTTTGCACTCAGCATCAGCAAAGTTATTTTTAATTTATCCTCTATGTAGCCAGGAAGGTCCCGCTGAGAGACAAGATCTGTTCCACTAGGGAGTCCTGGTTATGGAAAATGGAGGTCGACCTATAATATATACATGTATTTAAAGGGATAAAATGACAGGAAACAGGAAAATGCAGGTAGCCCTTTACACCCCCACCCCACCCCCACATACACACATACACACACACACACACACACACACACACACACTTACACACACACACACACACACACACACATTTGATTTTATTAGAAACTACACAAGTGTTTAACTGAATATGACTTGATAAATGAATTATCCAGGAACTGAAAATCAAACTGCATCTAAAAAAATCTACACCGCGGTTCCCAAACTTCCTCACTTCAAGACCCTAAAGATCAATTATATGAGTCGTCAAGAACCTCATTTACACAAATACATGTTGAATTGCTATAATATCTACTTTTGTACTAATTCATCCACTGTCAAAACAGTTTTAGACAGTCTCTATTCCTCATGTTTCTTTTTCCGTTTTTTTTTTATTACCTCTTTTACATAATTTTAATCTAATTTATCTGTTGTTTTGCTTTTGTTGCATCTATTACCTCTCCTTTTGCATTACACATATGGGTAAACAAAAGCGATATGACACAGAAAAACAAACCATTGACTCTCACACTGATGTCTACTGGAGGTTTATTTTGACCAGTTAACCTATTGAAGTGCATGTCTCTGGATGTGGGGAGACGATGGAGAGAATCCATGCAGATGGAGGAAATTATAGGTGGGATTTTTTTTTTAAGCTATTTCTCTCCAGTGGATAAGAGAAAAATATGCTTAAACTTTTTTTCTTATTGTCAATGTTGCTCAGGCAAAGTCAGTCAGTGTTCTTCTCTTTAACGCATAAAGACCCAAACATCCACCATTGATCAAAATCATCAACTGATCTAAAATATTTCATAACTTCTGATCCACTAATCCTATCAATATGTTGAAATAATTCCAGTAAAATACAATTTGTCATTTTTTCGTGATCATCAGATATGACCCGTTTGGATGTTCAGAGGCTCCATAGTTACCGTGGAAACACCATAATCTTCTACAATATTGATACACCAGTAAAACTCAAGGTGCTGGACAGTGGATGGACACACTGGGTTTATGTTCAGTTATTGATATCTTTGCTAAAAAAAAAAGTCACTTTTTCTTCAGTTTTCTCTATTTTTTATAAAATAACCTTCAACTTTACTCTAAGATTTTATGAACATGTACATGAGCAGTTAGTTCAATATAGAAAAATACCTGATTTTCACTGAAAAAAATGCAAGATAAAGAATATGATATTACAATCAATGGTGATAAATCACTTAAAGGAATGATGTTTTGCTTTTTTAAATAGAATTATGCATTTTAAAACATTTCCCTGTGGTCTACATCAACTGTAAATGTTATGCTTAGGTGTGAATTCTTCATTAATTCAACTCCAAAGGTCCATCTTCAACCTTATTTCTGCATAATGACACAAGATGGACCATTTTAAATGCAAATGAGCCATTTCATACCCCACCCCCTCCAGGTTGTTGACTGTGCTGCTCTGTCCCATTCAGCCACTTGTGTTCACTAATACAACCAACAACAGAACATTTTAGGTAATTGGCTCAAAGTTTAGACATATTTTCAGTATGGACTACAACCGCTGCTGCTGACACACAATTATGATGTACTCGGAGAAATGCTCATTGGAAGTCTCGACCTTATATGTATTTATAGATGTAACAAATAAAGAAGGAATTAAAACAGATTGTAGAAATCCACTTGATATTTGCCTAAATGAATATAAAGATGGGTGGTGCAGTGGATAGCACTCGTGCCTCACAGCAAGAAGGTCCTGGGTTCGATACCAACAGCAGTCGAGGGGGTGGAACCTTTCTGTGTGGAGTTTACATGTTCTCCGGGTACTCCGACTTCCTCCCACCATCCAAAAACATGCACTAATAGGATTATTTGGTTAATCTAAATTGACCATAGGTGTGAATGTGAGTGTGATCGTTCATCTCTATATGTCAACCCTGTGATGAACTGGTGAGATCTCCAGGGTGTACCCTGCCTTCGCCCTTAAGTAGCTGGAATAGGCTCCAAGTGACCCCTGTGACCCTAGTGAGGATAAAGTGGGTTCAGAAAATAATTGAATGAATGAATATAAAGATAAGTCTGCAGCACCTGGAGGGTTCACATCAAAATTTATGAACTATTAGGGTCAAAATACACAAATAAATATACCAAAGACTAATAAAAGTGGGTTTAGCAAAATATGACCCCTATATGGAAGGTTAAACAAGGAAAAGGAAAGAATAATTTGGGAACTTTATGGGTTAATCATAAAAGGACATTTTTGACTAGAAACTGTACTCAAACCAGTATTTTTCCTGTATGTGGTGTCATGCTTAATAGCGCCCCCTTGCAGTTCTAGCGATAAAACATTGAATAAAACTGGGTTGATTCATCCTCTTGGCTGTGATGTGCAGGTGTTGGTGCTTCGAGGTCGATAGCGACACATCTGACGTCATTTGTTACCAGATACAGCCTCGCCATCCGACCGTCTTCCTGCGTGAGGGAAGGAGTCACAGACTTGGAGCTCAGTGCGACTGTGTAAACGCTTTCTGTGCTAATCTGTGCTGAAGGTGGCAGGTGTCTTAACCAGGCCATCACCTGGTAACCTACTCACACACACTCACACACTCACACTCACCGCCTGCCCTCTATCTCCCTCACATCTCCTTGTCTGACTGCAAAAGGTGTTAGCGTCCAGGTTGGCTGCAGTCCAAACCTGCCCAGCTGGTGAGAGAGGAAGAGCAGGGTGGAGAGCGAGACGAGGCGGAAAAAAATAAAAAAAAAAAAAGATGGAGGGAGATTAGAGGTCACAGTTGACAAGTTCGGGGATGCACTCCGGAAAGAAAGATGGGCGTGGAACAATACAAACAGTAAACAGGCTGCAGTTTTTCCTGTAATGTGCGCAGTGAGTCGAAGCATGTGCCAAGAGCTCTGACCCTTTCCAGGTAGAGAGTTATCCACTTCTGTCAGCGAGCAGCATGGCTCGAACAGTCCTAGTCTTATCAGTGTAGGTCAGACGGCACCAGGGAAGAGCAGCCACAGAGATGACCGTGATTCAGCAGCTGCTTTACCAAGCGTGGGCACTCCACCTACGGCGAATTAAACTGCAGGGAGGTTGGAAATTGGGCCATAAAGATCACCCGTTTCAGCAGTCACGTCTGAAATTTCTGTCAGCTGATTATAATACTTTCGCCAGGACTGTGTGAGTGCGTTTAAGTGCTCTGTTGAAAGGTCTACTCTCATGTACTCTACAGACAGGACACACACTTTGACGTTTTTAGCCTTTCTTTTTTTTAAATAATTCTTTTTATTGGATTTTTCATATATACACAGCAATATCTGACATAGGACAGCACGATATTGGAAAAAACTGACAATGCGATTTTTTTAACCTGGCGATATATATTGAAAAATGAAAGAGGATATAATGACTGTGTGGTGTTGATGTAGATGGTCAAACAATTTAATTGTGTTACCTCTGGTTGTGGCAACAATTGCAAGACACTGTCGTCACAGAACACGCGTCATCCTTCTTGCAACCGAAATAATTCCAGATAACTGACATTGCTTTTCTTTTTGGCACCAAGACTTCATTTCTGGTGATTTTTCCTCTTGTTCGTTGCTCATTTTTCAATGATGTTACCATGACTCACTCCAAATTGATTAAGAACAATTGTGATTTGTAGTACACTTGAAATTAGATGAGAACACGTTGAGTTCATTCACCTCCTACATTGCAGGACCTATGATGTGACTATTGTGCACATGTACATTGCAATGACGCTGCTCAAATGATATATTGTGCAGTTCTAATCTGACATAGAATGTTTCCAGGTAATCAGATTGAAAGATAGCAGTAAGTCTCATACAACATATACTGACATCAACAACAGTTTTTGTCTAAGCCAGAATGGCTACTATGAATGAACCCTTTTAGCCCTTCCCACCCACTATTAAGAAATAAAAGAAAACAAAGAAAGATTTTGAAAAGACAAAAAACATAGCCATTACTGGATTAACAAAAAAAGAATACATTAAAACAAGTAATTTAAAACAAGTGCTTGAAATTCTGAAAATGCTTTAATTTCAATGATATGTTTTCAAGGTCTGAAAAGTGCTTGAATTTTACTTTAAGTGCTTGAAAGTGCTTGCAGTTTTAACCAAAGCTACTTACAGTGAGGTGATCATGAGTATATATATTCCTGTAGATATGTATTTTTAAGGTGCTGTGTGGGGGAAAAAATGAAAATGACCCTTAAAAAATGCTTGAAAAGTGCTTGAATTTGACCTTGAAAAATATGTATGAACCCTGTATTATTCTCATAGCATAATGGGCTCTATACACAGCCTCACTACTCCCTGAACACCAGGTGGCTCCTTTATTTTCTGTCTTTCATTATTGGACACACTGATTAATCCAGGTGTATCTGCTACTTGTTATTGTGACTACTGTGGTCAGGCACACCTGGATTAATGAGTGTGTTCAATAATAAAAGACAGGAAATAAAGGAGCCACCTGAAATTCAGGAAGTCGTGGGGCTATGCATGAAGGCAGCCCAGTGCCTACCTCATGCATTATATGGACAGAAGTACTGGACCACTTTTAATTCAGGTGTTTCTTTTCCAACAGGGGTTTGGGATACAAAACAACAAATGTCATAACATTGTTTTGTATTATGATAAAAATAATATTGATTATTAACCCATAAAAAACAAAACATCCACCATCTACCAAAATCATCTACTGAGATAAAATGTTTGATACCTGTTTATCCACTAATCCATGCATATAATGGGTGTAAAAATACAGTTATTCATTTTTCATGGTCATCAGATATGACCCATTTGGATGTTCAGAGGCTCCATAATGAACGTGGAAAACCATCATCTTCTACAACATTGATTCACCAGTAACACCCATGGAGTTGGATCAATGACAGTGGATGGACACACTGAGTTTATGATCAGTTAATGATAAATTTTGCTGAAAAAGTCACCTTTTCTTCAGTTTTCTCTATTTGTGATATAATAAGCCTCAACTTTTCTCTGAGCTTTTATGAACATTTGTATGATTAGTAAATTAAATAGTGGAAAATACTTGATGTTTATTGAAAAAACACAAGATACTGAAGATAATATTACAATAAATGGTGATACAGCACTTAACCCATTACCTCCCGGTGATCTCATATGAGATCACTTAAAAATGATCATATTTCGTAGTTTTCTGTCTGTAT
>JAPTGZ010000003.1:5773025-5783091 GCA_029814645.1 Fowleria isostigma
CTGCCTGTTATTAAATGTTTTGTACATTTGTAGATCCACTGTGATCTGTAAAAGATAAACTAAGATGTAATATTGTTCAAATTGAACTTTGTTTTCTTAAGAAATTTCAGTTTGTTCATGTTATTCACATTGGTTTAAAGGGAAGTTTGTAGAGGTAAACTTTTTCATGGTATAATTTTACTTTTACTTTTTCTAAAACATAGAGGTAAGTTTAGAGTTGTCATTATTTCTATGTTATTGTGATATTATTTTTTTCGTTCAGCCCGCTTTAGATCAAATTTGACTGAATGTGGCCCCCTGAACTAAATGAGTTTGAGACCCCTGCTCTAAAACATAGAAGTTAGACATACAAATTTTGAAATTAACATTGTTTCTATATTATTATGTTATATTTTAATGAGCCGGCCCACTTCAGGTCATATTGGGCTGTGTGTGACCCCTGAACTAACATGAGTTTGACACCCCTGGTTTAGAATCCAATCCGAGTAAATTGTGAAATATAGGAGACATTTTAAAGATCTCATCCTCTGACATTGTGTGTGTTTCCAGCTGTGATCGTGGGAGGCGTGGTGGGAGCCTTGTTTGCGGCCTTCCTGGTGATGCTGCTGGTGTACAGGATGAAGAAAAAGGACGAGGGCAGCTACACGTTGGAGGAGCCCAAACAGGCCACCGTCACCTACCAGAAACCAGACAAGCAGGAGGAGTTTTACGCATAACACTCGTACGCCAGAGAGACACCACACTCCGAGAGGAAGAGAGAAAGAGCGAGAGAGAGAGAGAGAAGAGAGAAAGATACTCTAAGCCCCGCCCTCCTCCTCATCCTCCTCCTACTCCTCCTCCTTTTCCTCGTCACATCCCCCTCATCTGCTCGCCTCGACTCATCCCTCTCTCCTCTCGTCTCCAAAACACTTGAGAGCGCCTTTCTCTCTGCGGACATGGGACTTTCTTTTCAATGAAAACAACAAAAGAGGACAAAAAAAAAGGAAAAAAAAAATAAATCCAAATATATTCTGAAAAAATAACACGTACACACAAGATGTTTTTAAAGTAAATGTTGTTATTAATATTCTACAGATTCTCTTGTTCTGTATGTAATGATATGATTATTTTGTAAAAAAAAAAACGAAACAAAACAAAACACAAGCTCTTTAACCTGTGTTTCCAGCACAAAAAGTTCCTCTTCTGTTTTTATGGAGCGAAAAATGAAAAGGCAAAAAAGAAAGAGGAGAGGAGAGGGGCGGAGCGAGCCGAGGGAGACACAAAAGAAAAAAGAGCGAGGGAGCGGTGGGGCTCGCCTCTGCCCCTCAACCCCCGAAAACACACAGAGCATCTGGTTGGCCCGCACAGAGCCCGGGGTCAAAGGTGAGAGGAAAGGTCTCTTTTGTGCCTTCCGTCCCTCTGGTGCTCAACGACACGCATCCACACAGCCACGTCAACCCACGCACACTCGCACACGCCAACATATACGCACCAACACGCGTACACGCTCACCGGTCTCTGCTGGAAGGTGGCTCCGACTTCTCGCTCTGTGCTCGGCCAACCAGAAAATGGTGCTCGACCCTCGGCGTGTTTGACAACGTCGAGGCGCCGCCGTGGAAACGCTGGTTGGTTGCATTGAGCTGGCGACACGTCTGCTCCTCTAAGCTGTACAAAGACTAGTTACGGATAGTAATAATAATCAATAATATATCAATGTTTTGGGCTGGATGGTGAATAATGAAATTAATAATACCATAATAATAATAATGATAATAATGATAATAATAATACTTAAACAGGAGGATGTGTATTTAGCAGTTAAAAAAAAGTTTATATGTAAATATCAGCGTATCCTTTCTGGCATCACTAATCATTTGCATGATCATTGAGAGTTTTTATTCATCACCGTCATCTGTCATCACTTAGATGAGCTGTGCTCTCGCCAGCCACTTTCACATAAACATATCTGCACACACACAAACACACACACACACACACACACACGCTCGCACACCAACACTCACGCAGACATATATCTCTGTGCATTTACAGACTACACATCAGAGGTGGTACAAGTACTCACATTAGGCCCTTTTCCACTGCAGGAACTTTGACCATTTCCCAGAATTTTGAAAAACTGATGCGTTTCCATCTAAATTTCCCAGGTAAAACTCTGCCCCTGGGCCCCAAACTTCCCCTGCAAAAGTTCCTGGTAGGGAGGTAGTACTTTTCAGATTACCCAGAAATCTTTAGGGGCGGGGCTGTGTGCTGGAGAACGCTGATTGGTGGAGTACACTTCCAACATTCTGCATTCACTCATTAAGCCACCATGCGGCAGTTTATTTCCACTTCCCCATGCGTCATCAGCCTGATTTGAATAAATGACCCTGAATTTTGGGTTGTGATGGAAACACAAATCACACAGATCACCAAGAACTCTGTTACCCAGGTAAAGAAGTTCCTGGTATTTTGGTGGAAAAGGGCCTATTCTGTACTTAAGTAGAAGTATAGCTACTTATGTAAAAAAAATACTCTCATAAAAGTAGAGGTACTGGTTCAACTGCTTACTTAAGTAAAAATAAAAAAAAATACAACTTCTCAATTGTAAGAAAGTACAAAAGTAAAATTGCATTTTTTGCCATGAATCAAATACTTATTTAACCAGACAAAATCATCAAAGTTTTCGTTTTCTAATTCCACAGTGAATGAAGCGACGCATTTTACGTTCTGTCACATTTGTTTAGTTTGAAAAAGTAACACGCGTATTCTGAGAATATAATGAGAGTATAAAGTACAGATATTTTTGCAAAAAATAAGGAGTAAAAGTAAAAAGTTGCCATAAAAATAAACAAGTAAAGTACAGATACCTAAAGAATCTACTTAAGTACAGTAACTAAGTACTTATACTTCGTTACTTCCCACCTCTGCTACACATAGACTACTGTAAATCATATCCAGTACACATATCAGACCCATCATCATCGTCGTCATCATCATCATCATCATCATCATCATCATTGTGATAGATATCACTTGTGAAATGAGAGAGATCTGTTGGTTCCAATATGTTATTGATTAGTTATTGATCAGTTGCCGGTTGGTTTAGAGTTTAGTCTGTTTGTGTAAAAGCACAACTGCGTCCATGTCCTGTCATCACACCTGACATCTGCCCCCTGCCCCGTTATGCATGCATCACTTCTTTTTTCTTTTTCGTTCCCGTTGCGCCATCGGCTCTCTGTTTGGGAATGGGAGGGGCCATTTCAGAAGTGTGTGTGGGGACTCAAAGACAAACAGGAAGGAGCCCCCGTGCGCTCTAATCCGTGGCCTGCTGTACAGCAATCACAACCATAACCTCTGCCATTAAAGCTTGGGTTATGAAAAAGACGAAGACCACGGATTAGCGCCGGTGGGGGTCACTTCAGGGCTCCTTTTTTTGGGGGAGGGGATGAGGAATGGGATGGGGAGTGTGAGGGCTGTGCTTCTATCTAAGAGATTGTAACAATAACCACACCAGTGCGACTGGGCTAGTAGCTTCTATTATACTCAGTACTGTAGATCAAAATGCATGGGAGTCAAATCTATACTAGTCTGGGTGTGTGTGGGTGTCAGTGTGCGTCTTTTTTGTGTGTGTGTGAAATCAAAACGAGGGGTGAGTTCAAGTCAGAATGTACTGTGGTCAAGTGTGTGTTTACCTTCTCCAGCAGTTCTCACGCTCTTCCACAGACAGGTAACACACCTCTTCCACTGCTGCGTGTGCACGTCGCCTGCACCCCTCACCTGGGTGAGAACATGGATGTGCGTGTGCGTATGTGTGTGTGTGTACACCTCATCTAAACCGCCACCTGTGTATGTGTGCGTGAGTGCTTCACCTTGATATTTCACAGCAGACTCTTGTGTACACTGACTAGCCTGTCGACGTGCGTGTGTGTGTGTGTGCGTGCGTGTGTTTAGTCTGTTCACTGCTGAATGTGGGGCAGCTGGTCCCTCACAGTGGCTTTCACACACACTGACTGTGTCTTCACTGTCTGTCTGTCTGACTGTCTGCCTGCCTGTCTCTCTGCGACAGACGGACAGACAACGCGCCACTTTCTCACAGGCAGGAATGATCTTAACATGTACTGTCTTTTCTAAAGTGACTGTCAAACTGTAAACGTGTGTTTGTACCCATCTAAGCCTGCGTAGCCAAATAAGACGAGTGGGTGTGTGAGAGCGCGAGTGGGTGAATTCTGTTTGTGTGTGTGAGTCTGTGTGTGTGTGCGTGTGTGTGTGCGTGTGTGTGTGTGTGTGTGTGTGTGTGAAGCCTAATATAGGCGACACTACTCTATGTTTGCTGTTCCCATTCCTGTTTTTATACATTTGCATTTTTTTAAGGCTGAGTTTCTGTCATTGGCTGAGTGAGCGAGAGGAGGCGGATCCTCCACGCCACCGCCCTGTCACTAATCTGCCACTCTGTTCCAAATAAAAAACCTGATTGGGTAAATCTTTCTTTTGTCTTCTTTTTTTTTAATCACTCTTTTTATTAGATTTTTATCCATACACAATAATATCTGACATAAGTTGTGCTCATAAGTTTACATAACCCTGACAGAACGCACATGGGCCCCACACCACATGTTTGAGACCCCTAATCTAAATACTCTATGAAAGGCTACCAGGTTTTATAGAAAACATAACTAGAACCTGTAATGGAGAATCTAACCTTCTCAAGTCTGACATTCAGTTCAATTCAATTTTATTTATATAGCCCAGTATCACAACTACATTGGCTCACAGGGCTTCACAGAATTTAGTCAAACAGTCAGTGAAGCAGATGGATTAATGTCCTGGGCATCCCCCGTTCTTAGACCCTCCTTCTCAGCAAGAAAAAACTCCAAAACCCAGTGGGAAAGGAGAAACCTCAAGGAGAACCACAGTGAAGGAGAGATCCACTCCCATGTATGGACAGATGTAGATGAACCAGGACTGACGGACATCCATCTGATGATGGAGTCTTAGTCTGTAATGATTTAGTAGGGTGGGGGGGTCCATCCAGACAGGTGAGAGAGTAGGTTCACCAGGGGTCACAGGTCAGGTCCAGGCCTAGATGAGTCACATTGGGTCCTGTCGTCTTTGGGCCTCAGGCGGTTAGAGCTGAAAAGTAAATGGTCTGTACTTTTATAGCACTTTTCTACATATTAATAGTACTCAAAGCGCTTTACAATACAAGCTTCACATCCACCCACTCATATACCAGTGGGCTGCCACCATGCCAGGCACTATCAGGCCTCACTGGGAGCAACAAAGGGTTCGGTGTCTTGCCCAAGGACACTTCAACATGCAGACAGTTGGAGACAAGATTCGAACCGCTGACCCTTTGATCATTGGACGACCTGCTCTACCACCTGCGCCACAGCAACGGACAAAAGGACCCCGGGTGAAAACTGAAGAACAGACTAAATATAAACTAAATACTGTACATTATAATAAAGACAAACAGTGGTATATGATAGGACTCAGTGCACCGTACTTCCTCTAGTATTATCACTCCTAGGGCAGTTTAGACTAAACTGTGGGTTTAAGTCTATCCTTAACTAGCCTGACCATAAGCCTTATATGAGTTAGGATTTCTCTAACTACTGTGTGATGGGCTTTTGTTTTCTTTCAGTGAAATTAAAATTTTTTGTCTCTGAATTCAACTTTTCATATTTTCAATACCCCATTTTTACTTTTATTTTTCAACATTCATTTATTCAGAATAAAAAATTACATTTAAAACATTCAAATAATATAAATTTTTGAGAAAAACTTTGAGATATTATGTCAAATGCAAAGTGTGTTGCAAACAAAATTATAAATAAAATAAATAAACAGATGCGGAATAAACAGACACAAAAAAAATGCAAAAAATTCAGTTGCAAAAACATTTCAGATACTTAATTTCGGGGGAAAAACAGGTATTTAATTTTACAACAAAAAAAATCCAGATACTTAAGTTCACAAAAAAAAAAAAAAAAAATCAGTGCCATAAATTCAATGCTTTTATAATTCAATGTTTGATGAGGATTTTCTTCCATAAGCAAATAAATAAAGATGGTTGTTCCTCTTGAAATGACTCTGTTTAGCCTGATAAATCGCCCAAATATGGAAAGACAAACACAATATGCTCTCTCTAAACACTTCTTTGCATCATTATTGGCAGCATTGTGTTTCTAATTACACTCCTCTCGTCATCCTGGCTGGATTTACTCGCTGGTCTCCGTTGACGCCCCATCTATCATAGTCTGTGCTTCGCGTCACCTTTAGCAGCCATTGCCAAGTTTTATTTCGATTACACAAAACTCGTGTCATTTGCATGCAGACTCATTTTGACACATTATTGCCTCCAAAGCACGGCCAAGAAACAGCACTTTGTGAGACAGGTCCCAGTTTAGTTGGTATTCGACTTAAGTAGCGCTCAATTTGCATTAAATGACATTACCAAAACCAAATTACATGCAGTGATGTGGGAACTTTGTGGCTCCTGGCTGTCTGAACAAGGCCCTTAGGCCTGTTTGTCACTTTGTCAAGTTGGTAATCCAGCATTCATTATTACTGCAATAATGCTTAGTCATGTCCCAAGACCGTGAGTTATATCAGCGCTTCACATTTTTTTAAACTAATGAAATACTTGGCACGTTGATAAAAAAAAAAAATGGCACGTAGTAGATAAATAACAACAATTGTGCTCTGAGGACCGATTCAGGACAGTATTACACCTCATCATTCACATACAAAATGAGCCTAAAGATGCTTATCTGGGGAAAGATGATAGTAAAAACAGCCCTCTAGAAAGAAGCCAAATATTCATATGAACATCAGCATATTGTCTGGCATTAACCCTTTAAAACCCCAAAAAGCCAAATATTCATATAAACATAAGCATATTGTCTGGCATTAACCCTTAAAGACCCAAAAGAAGCCAAATATTCATATAAAAATCAGCATATTGTCTGGCATTAACCCTTAAAGACCCAAAAGAAGCCAAATATTCATATAAACATAAGCATATTGTCTGGCATTAACCATGAAAGACCCAAAAGATGCCAAATATTCATATAAAAATCAGCATAATGTCTGGTATTAACCCTTTAAAACCCCAAAAAGCCAAATATTCATATAAACATCAGCATATTGTCTGGCATTAACCCTTAAAGACCCAAAAGAAGCCAAATATTCATATAAACATCAGCATATTGTCTGGCATTAACCATGAAAGACCCAAAAGAAGCCAAATATTCATATAAAAATCAGCATATTGTCTGGCATTCACCCTTAAAACCCCAAAAGAAGCCAAATATTCATACAAACATCAGCATATTGTCTGGCATTAACCCTTTAAAACCCCAAAAGAAGCCAAATATTCATATAAACATAAGCATATTGTCTGGCATTAACCCTTTAAAACCCCAAAAGAAGCCAAATATTCATATAAACATAAGCATATTGTCTGGCATTAACTCTTAAAGACCCAAAAGAAGTAAAATATTCATATAAACATAATATTGTCTGACATTAACCCTTAAAGACCCAAACAGCCACTGAAAACAAAAGCATCTACTGATCTAAAATGTTTAATAACTTCTGATTCACTAATCCTAAAATCCTAATACATGCTATAGTTTTGACGTTCAGAGGCTCTGCAGTTACTGTGGAAACACCGTCATCTTCTTCAACATTGATCCACCAGCAAAACCCATGGAGTTGGATCAATGACAGTGGATGGAAACACTAGTTTATGTTCAGTTAATGATTTATTTTACTGAAAAAGTCACTTTTTTTTCAGTTTTCTCTGTTTTTTGATAGAATAACCCTAAACTTTAATCTGAGTTTTTTTGAACATCAATATGATCAATAAATTAAATATAGGACAATATCTATTATTCATTAAAATAACCAAAAATAGAGAGGATAAAGTCACAATAAATGGAGATAAATCACTTAATAAAAGTTATACATATATACATAAAGGAAACAATATTTTGGAAGTGCCACAAAAGTAGCTCTGGGTATTTTATGGGTTAAAAAAAACAGTCTTGATGAATTTGAAACATGAACTAGAATTCAATTTAAGCAGGTTTTAGCAATAAAAACTAATTTTACATATATTTAATTTTAATAAGGAGAAGTTATGGTCTCACTCTTAACCCATAAAGACCGATAACATCCGCCAGCGACCAAAAGCTAAAATGTTAAATACCTGTTAATAAATTTATTCTATTAATCCATGTAAATAATTGGTGTAAAATGCAGTTTTTTATCTTTTCATGGTCATCAGATATGACCAGTTTGGACATTCAGAGGCTCCATAGTTACAGTGGAAACACCGTCATCTTCTACAACATTGATTCACTAGTAAAACCCATGGTTTATGTTCAGTTAATGATATATTTTTCTTCACTTTTTTTTTTGTTTCTGATATAATGACTTTAATCCAAGCTCTTACAAACATCTACATGATCAGTAAATTAAATATAAGAAAATACCTGATTTTTCACTTAACAATTCAAACTACAGATGATGATGTAATAATAAATGGTGATGAATCACTTAAACATTAAACAGAGAGATAAGAATAATTTGGAAAGTGCAACAAAAGTAACATTGGGTCTTTATGGGTTAAATATGATACTCTGGTTCCTCTGCTTTTGCAAAAATTACTTGCTTGTTACTGGTTAAATACAGTCACAAAAAAAAGAATTAGACCATCAAAAGTCATCAAAAACAATGGCCATGCAATCAAGTAGTAACTCCTGTGTGTATCATGTGACTAAAACAGACAGAAAAGAAAACATGAAGTGTCTAAAATCACTGTTTTGTTGTACAATGTCATAGCTATTGATGTAAAAAGTAGATAATGAAAGGAAAGTACATAAATAGTTAAAATAAACAATTTAATTAAAAAACCCTCATATAATTACAAAAGGGCCTGCACTCTCTCCCATCTGGGTTTTTCTTTACAGTTTTTGCAACTTAAGAATAAGAAATTAAAATGCTAAGTAGAAAAATAAAAGTAGAAATGAAAAAAGTTACATATACAGCATTAAAAATAAAAATAGACTATAACAGCTGTAAAAATAGTAGGTTTGTCTGCCCCTTATACACCTTTTTCCATTCATCACTTCTCCTGCAAACATGTTAATATCTGCAGTGGCAGGAGGAATAACACAAATAGTAATTTTTACTTTTTTTATATTGATTTTTTTTTTTTTGCAGTACAGTTCTTTAAGTCTCCGTGAAATGGACCTTTAATGACTCCCTGATGCTGGACTGATGGCTTGGTTCACATGTTTATTCTGGTCTATGCCATGAAAGTTTAAGACTGATGATAAACCGACCTCTGCTCAGAGTGAACGTCTACCACAGTAACACATCTGAAAGAAGTCCCATGCAGACATGAAGTCTCGCTGTGGTGTTATCACACACCAGTATTAACTTGGCCTACATACCACTCCTGACCCACTGACATTATATGGAACCCTGTTCTGACACATACACTGTATATAAATATATATGTATGTATGTATGTATTTATATGATGGCAGCCTTTAACAGCCTATTTACACTCCCTGAACTCAGCCAGCCCTCCAGGGAGACAAAGGCAGACTTGTTGTTATTCTAAAGTTATCGCATAAAAATATTCGCAGGAGATGATTAGATAAACTGTCCGTGGAGATTTGAGGGCACACAGAAGAGAAAATATTTCTAAATAGGTCTTCAGTTTACATTCCTGGTATTAAACTGATAGAGACCAAGGTCACCTGACGAGGAGGAGGAGAGGCTGCAGCTGCTCTTCCTCTGGATCCAGGGCCTGGTGTGTACAGGAGGTGATACGCCTCAACCGGAGGGGGGGACATGTGAGCCTCCTTTAGGAAGAGGAACATGGGGAAGGAGATCCTCACCAGCTGAGTAGACAGAGACTGTTGAAGACGATGTGGTTCAATCAGTACCCCACCTGGTGGACGGAAGAGGAACTACAGTAAAGAACCACAGACTGACTATCTATCTATCTATCTATCTATCTATCTATCTATCTATCTATCTATCTATCTATCTATCTATCTATCTATCT
>JAPTGZ010000003.1:5794227-5805001 GCA_029814645.1 Fowleria isostigma
AGTGTATTTACATTAATTATTACATGTATTAGTGGATCAACAGGATTCAACAGTTAACATCAGTAGATGGTTTTGGTTAAAGGTGGATGTTTGGGTGTTTAAGGGTTAAAGTTAAGGGTTAAGTTAAGTGCCACTCATTCTCTGCCAAACTGTTCTGTGAACGAGCGTGCGTGAACGCGCCCGTACGGTTTGTCTCGTGGTTGGACAGCAGCTCCAATCAGTTCACGTCTAAATCACATCAACCAATGAGAAGCGACATCCGAAGACCCATGTGACAACAGCCAATAGGAGGACAGGCTGAGCACCGGGGGAACGGTGCTGCATTGACGGGATATCGGAAATATGGAAACTCTGTGGCGTTTCCGTGTTTTTCCGTCACATGATTAACGAAGCCTCACAATACAAACACTACACTTTTACTTATTATTTTAGTATCACATATTTACATTTAGTGTTCTTTGATCATTACAAACACGGTTATCTTGTACTCACTTTTTCCTGTTGTGTTTGATTTCGCTGATTTCCGGTGCCCAGTTTTCCTGAGCAGCCCTTGAACGCCTCCTTTAAAGCCGTCCACGCTGAGGGCCGGGGCCGCAGACTGAGTCCGGGCTGAAGGGGGACACACAGCGGCTCTGGACCGAACACGAACACATCACCAGTGGGTTCGAAACACTTTGACATCATGGAACACAGACAAACCATCAACTTCGGCGCCGGGCCCGCCAAACTGCCTCCGTCGGTGAGTGTGACGTCATATGTGTTTTAGACGCTCCAGAGAAAAGACGCGCGTTGGGGATGCGAAAGGAGTCTGTTTTATGGATGTGTGGGGAATTCTGCAGACCTGGGTTTAAGAGGACCACTTCAGGGGTGGTTTTCAGTCTGTTCACACGAAACAGCGGAGTTGTTTTTTACAGAAAACAGCGGAGTTGTGTTTTTTTTTTTTTTTTTTTTCAATTGTTTTTTTTTTTTTTAAATAGAACTCTGCCTTTGTTTGCTACTAAATGTCTTCCTTTACTTCCAGTTCTCTGTTTGACTTTGGGGAGAAGCTTGACTACACGACCTCCAGTCAACAGAACAACCTCTCATACCAGCTGCAGACCTCTTACCCCACCAGTCAGACGCAGCATCAACCTCAGGCTTCACTGCCCCGCATGGCTTATCTCACCCCGTCCCCATACCTCACCCCCAATCCTCCAGATTCCAACCCTACCTCCTACCTGACCTTTGGCCCTGGTGGAAACTCCACCGGGGTGGTGACCTACTCTACTGGAGGCCACACTTACTTCCAGTCCCAAAGCACCGGACAGATCCTGCTACAGTCCAGTAATCACCACGGTGAGTTACAGGGGTGAAAGGCAGAGCTGTGTAAAGGGAAATAGTTTTTTAAATTTCATTTTAAAGGTTTCTTTAAAAGATAATGTAATATTAAATGTTCCCGCAATTGATAGATAAAGCTCTAAATCCCAGAAGAACTGCAGCTCCCCAGTTCCTCCTCTATCAACACTGGTTCATGAGAAAAAACCAAGTGCAAATTCAGACAAAAGTACTTAGTTTAAAGAGTACCAGAGTTTAATTGATTACTTTAACTAGATTACTATTTTAATCTGTTAGTTCTCTTCAGTTGTCATTCAGATTTCATCATCTGTAATCGACCATTATATGCTTTTCTAATGTAAATAAACAAATTGCGTCATTATTTCCTGCTTACCTTACAGTACTTCAAATTGTAATTGGGTGCTTCTATGAAACTGGGTTTATTTTGGTACCTGTCACTTTGTCAGCTTTTTAGGCCCAATAATAAAAGAGAAATTTAGACATATTCCCCTCCATGATCTACCCAATGATGACCTCTGATAAGCGCAAAAAAAATTACACTCTTGGTTTTCGCCATCCCAAAATTGATTAATCTGTAATAAAATATTGGAGCCAAAAATGGGACCAAAATTGGGACAAAAAAAACAACCTAGGTGTTAGTGCATTTGATCTTGAAAACATGTCTTCCTTAAAGCTATGGACACATAAAGCTAAAGACACGGTGTGAAATGTGTCAATCCAAGTGGTTTTTCAAATCCAGATGTGAGTTTTTCATGAATTTCAGTCTCATTCAAGGCTTCGTGTGTAATTTATTATGTCCTCTCCTATTAACATGTGGAACCTGCCTATTTAAATACAAATAAATCGCAAGTGATTTTACAACAGTGGCCATTTTTGTGAAACACTCTGCATCGCTTTATTAGTTTTTCCAAAAATGTATCTTGGCGAGAATAAAAAGATGTTCAAAAAAATAGCATGTAATTTTCATGTTTTTTTTATCGTGTTGCTTGCATGTTTTAGTATACTAAATAATATAAAAATTTTAAAATGTGTTTTATCTGAAATTGTTTCTTTTTTTATCTCGGTAAATATTTACTTTTAAAATGGACTCAAAGTGCTTCCAAACTTGATTCATAACATTAGTCTACATCTGGTTTGAATTTTTAGCTCCATGAGCTGTTTTTAGGGACCAGTTTTATAGAAGCACCCATTTAGTCTAAGCCTAAATCAGGGGTTTCTTTAGGTCTCTGGGGGGCTTAGATGTTGAATTTGCAGCAGGAAATCTGTGGTCTTGTAATTTGTTATTCCATTTCAAGAAGTCTTTATTTGATGTTGAAAACTGCATTAATTTTCACAGAATTTTCTAAGTTTGTGAAAGACTTCGGTTTACATGTTGGGAACTTGTTAACCTCACACAAAAAAGTCACATTATTTTGAACCATTAGCTTATGTTTTCTGTAGCTTTTGAAAATCTAGAGAAACGGGGCTCTAGAGTGGGATCAATTTGGTCGCACGTGACCCAATTTCTCAGTGGTGCGACTAAAAAAAAATTGCGGTCACACTGGTGTGACCAGCTGTTTGAGGGTTAAAAAGAAAAAAATATCTGCAACTCTGAAAGTCACCCTGTGGTTCAACAGCAGACATACATTGTGCCTATGTTGTGGTCTAAACCAATCAGAGATAGTGAAGGGCGGGACATCCCCTCTGATTGACAGCAGTCCACATGTTCCTGTACATGTGTATGTTTGAACATGCGTGCGCTGCTGCAGTCAGAGAGGTGAGTAACAGACCCGTCAGTGGATGGAGCTGCGAATGATGAGAGAGGATGAAAAGAACCACTGACAACTTTTTTGTTAAGAATGTTAAGACCTGATCCATCCAAAAATCAGACCCAATGCTCTGACACGGAGCCATCACCCGCTCTGGTCCAGAGACAGTACCAGGGCGTATGGGTCACATAGGATAGACTCTGGACCAGAACCCACTGACATGAAAAGGTGGATTTACTCAGACATGTCCTTTTTTAACATCCTGTCTGTATTGTGTGAGCAGTTTTAATGAATCAGACAAAATGTCCAGTAGTTTTTCACAGGAAAAACTCATCAGATGCGTGCGTATTGGTGCAAGTGCAATTTTCATGTCCATCAGTGTCACTGTTCATTTAATGGGAAAACTTCCAAATCCAACTAGAAGAAAAGACTTTGGTGTTTCCAGTGACATATGGGACATGAGGACAGTGAAAGGACCTGATCCACATCAGTCTGTGGATGTGGAATGGACAGACCTGTTCATAAATGACAGTGGAGCAGGGATAGAAAACATACAGCCTGCAGGCCAAAACCGGCCCACCAAAGGGTCCACTCTGACCCATGGTCTGAATTTACAAAGTATAAAAATTATACTGAAGTTATTAAGAGTCAAAGGTCAGGTGTCAAACTGGTGTTAGTTCAGGGACCACATGTAGACCAATATGATTTACAGTAAAATAACATGATAACCTATTAAAAAAAAAGGGCTCAGAATTTTGTTTTGGTTTAATGTAAAAACAAAAAATAATAATAGTAATAATGATATGCCTACAAGGAATGCAAAAAATAACATGAAATTATGAAAATAATTACATTAACAAACTATAACAAATGTGAACAACCTCAAAACTCAAGAAAATATATAATATTAAGTACAACTTTAACAATATTCTGTCTATTGCTAAATGTTTTGTGCCTTTTGTTGATTTGATCCATAATACACATGTATAAATAAGATGCCTTATTCAGTAAAAACCTATAAAAATTTGATTTTGTTTTTTTGTTTCCGTCTGTTATTCCTAAAACTTGCAGTAAAACAAAACCTGATACGTTCACATCTTGAAAGTAGAAGTATTCCTGACAAAAGGACACAATTATATACTCATAGCAGCTTCTATGACCTTCTACAGGTAGAATAAGGGCCTTTTCACACAGTGTACTCGAGTCTGTATCCGAGTACGCCACATACTCGGGTCCGCTTCATTTTGTCCATGTGAATGCAAGCGTACTGGGGCCTGGATCGCAGACGCTAGACCGGATGCTACATCTGTTTACGACTCTGATAACGGAAGTGACCAAATCAACATTAGACCGTAGACGACACCAAAACATTCATTGTTTGAATCCGCCATACAACAAAATGACCATTGTTGAAGGTAAGTATATTGAAGACAATGACGAATGTTCTTCTTCACGTTACCTCAAACGAGATAACGACAGGCATTGTTTGTTTTGTCGCTGTTGTAGACAAATGAATAGAGCAGTCGGTTGGTTGATGATGTAAGGGTTTGTCTTCTTCTGACCTCCGCATTTGTTGCACTGCGACAGAATTCCCTCATCATTGCCACCTACTGTTTCGGCCCCATAACACCCATTCGTACTCAAATCCGGGCCAGAGTACGCACATGTGAATGCACACAGCTGGAGAGGTGCGAGGTGTACCCGATACAGTATGGATCCGAGTACGCTGTGTAAAAACGCCCTAATACAATAATTCCAAGCAGCCTGTTTCACTGAAATATTTCTCCATATATATGTGAAACTGAGTGTCCTCTATTTAGGAAATCAAAACATGGTGCATTTTTGATTTAGATTTTCAAGTCAATATGCATGCGTACAGCAATTTTAAAAAGTGAGCCTGTAAAACTACAGTGTTAAATGCGATATGGGTGAAAATTTGGGTCACTTAACTTTTGTGCTGGTGCACCTAAGAAAACCAGTGCAAAAAGTTGGTCTAGAGCCCTGAGAAAATAAGTGAACAACACCCAAAAGGCTTAAGAACAAAACTTGCTGAAGAAGTTCACTAGGGACCAAGTACAACCATTAGATCTGAGAAAAGTAATTTTAATTAGTTTTATTGCACTCTACATTGATTTACATTAATTTGTCTTTGCTCCTGACCAAAATGGCTCTGGTTTCTATGCTGAAGGATTCTAAAGGAAGGGGAAACCCTGCCTTAAATCAGTGTTGTTGTGTTCACAAATACAATAACATCTGTTCTGTGAAACAGCTACAAAGCCACATCTTGGCAGTGATTTCAGTCACTTTCTAAATTTTTAACAGGTCTGAAAATAAGATGAAAACTACGTAAGACAGTCAGGGGAACATCAACATTCACTGCTGCATCTTATGGTTTGGTTTTGGTAGCTTGCCTTATGCTTCATATGCTGGTTTTTTTTTTGTTTTTTTTTGATGAAATTACTTTTGTTTTCTTGCCATCTTTTTAAAAATGCATGTTGCACCAGCCTCCGAAATGAAGAGATAAAAAATGACCACTGTTAGCAGACAACTTCATTAATGGAAGCAAATTGGTTTTGATTGGTAGAATAAAACTGGTTTTATTTGAATGTAGGCAAGGCATATATAAGCATTTAGCTTCTGCCTAAACCTATTCAGTCTTCAGAATTCAGTTTTTTTGTATTCTCTGTATAATAGATGATGACTGAATAAACCCAAACCGAAATAATTTTAACAATATTGGTAAAAGAATTGGACTGGGTATTTACAGTATGAATAGACGGGGCTGGGTGAGCAGGATGTCTCCTGAGTGGGATGGGTTTTATGTATAAATGTCAAACTCATCAGATTTCTGATCCACACTGGATGTATTTAAATATCTGAACAATTAAACTAATCAGCAGGACTGAGGACTCTACTGTCAAAATGAAGAGCTCTATTCCAAAACTCTATAAATCAGTTTTAATACATTTTTTTTTTTTTTACCTAGACCCACAAATGTTATTAATATTCAGTTAATCATGTTAAAGTGGTTTGTTGACTTAGTCTGATCATGTTGAGCAATGATTGTTAAATCAAACAACACTGTTGATTATAAATTCAAAATTCATTTTATTTTTTCAAAATGCTATAAATTCATCTTTTTTTTTTTTCCCAGAAAATTGATGGTTTCCTGTCTTAAACCCCAAAAAACCCAAGAGAGCATGCAACATATGACATCAGTGACTCAGATAACATAAAATAAATGGCAATATAAACTAAATAGTAAAATAAAATACATATTTTCAATTTAAAGTATCAATATAGTCCACCACAAAACAAATGAGAAATAAAACGCACACAAATACCACTAATTAAATAAAAATTTAACATTAACAACATGTAATTATTCAGTAACACATTCAAGTTAATAGTCATTCAGTGCTGAACCTTTAAAAAGTAATGATAGTATTGATAACAATCGCCAAAGTCTGATTGGTCAAGAGGATATATTCATTTAGGCTAAAAAGAGGTTCGGCACTTAGCGATTTGGAATGAAGCTGCATCTATCAGTACATTTAAACAAGAATATATAGTGATTTGGCGTAAAACATTGATTGAGCAGAATAAGTTCAGTACGCAGACACAAAATGGAATGACTCTATTTTTTTTTTTGTTTTTTTAAATTTGGCTTTTATAGTGTTTTTGGAAAAGAGCTTTTCAAATGTACTTTTCTGACATTTATGTTTTACGTCACAACATGTGACCTAAAATCTCAATGATGCAGCAGTATGTGTGCTTTTATTTCAGTGTAACCAGATACAGGTGTCCTATGGAGGGGGCTTCTGAAGAACAATACAGTAGCAGCTATGTTAAAAACAAAAAACAAAAAAACCCTTGTGTTTGATTTACATCCAGGTGGGATCACAGCTTATCAGTCGTTTCCCTGGACCAACATGTACAGTCAGCCAACTGTCCATCAGCGTCCCCAGTGTCCTCCGTCTTACCCTGGTATGATGGGGGCTGCCAGAGACCACCAGCAGCCCTCCTCCACCACCCTGCCTCCATCTTTATTCTTCCCTCGAGGTGACCACGGGTCTTCACATCCCAACGTCCAGCGTCCGTCACACATCCAGACCCACAGCAGCACCAGCAACGCCACCACCGTCCTGCCTCCTGTGTCCACTCTCCGGCCCTCGTGCATCAGAGCGGAGAACACTCCACCCAAGGCTGCACCCCTGCTGCCTTCTCAGGTCAGCTCTGCCTCTCCAGAAAGCCCTCCAGTGCCCCCCTGTGTCAAAATAGAGTATGACAGCCCTCGAGAGATCCACAGTCACTTCCACTGTGACTTCTCCCCTATACATTTTTGACAGTATGTTTATGTGTGTTTGAAAGAGTGTGACTTTAAAGAATACTAATATATCCTGTGTTTGGGTGAATAGTTCTATATTTTCTATTTTGAAGTTCTCTGTACAGTATGTAACTACTGCTATGTTTAACTGTTCTGAGTAAAAATAATGTCAGCTGTCTTGGCTGGGCTGCAATAAATGCTCACTGTTCTGATCATCCTTTAATTTTGCATTCAAAGCCTGAGTGTGTCATAATCAGTGCTATCTAACTGGAAACCAACCAAATACCTCTATTTCACCACACCCCTTCCTGTTTTGTCCATTCAAGGCTTCTAAGTCAAAGAGAAGAAAAAATCTAAACTCTCAACAAGAAACATGGAACATAGAAAGACCATTCCCCTTTTGTATGAGTATGTGTTGATGGAAACATAATTCTAAATATATTTAGTTCAGTTTCACTCATAAGTTTCCACTAAATCACTATAAATCTGGACCTTTGGATACTGTTTACCATTTACTTTATCCCACTGTCTAGGCCACTAGAGGGCACTGTTAATGTGTGTGCGACGGCCCCAGGCTGACTGCGATCTGACAGTTTGTTGTTTCTCAGACGTCCCTCCATCAGGACAGGGGAGGGGTGTGAATGACAGGCCCTAATCCGATGGAGAAGAATAAAGGCAGTTGTTACAAGGGGAGAGGTATCCCAGACAATCACTATACAGCCCAAATCCTTAATCTGTGTTGCCATCTGCTGCGTTCACACACTTACTGCACTTTCCGCTCTGTTTGTTCTTAGTATGCACAGCGTTTGCAGGAGCTTTTGGAACCCAAATCTTTATATGAAACCTTCCTCTGAAAGAGCAGAAGGCTTTTTCCTGAAACTAAAAAGACATTTGAGACTCACATGTCATTTATGCTCTCGATAGGGAAAGTGAAACAAAAAGTTTCCCGTTTTAACTGTAGTTAATATTCCTGGATGGTAGTCTCACTGCATGTAAAGTCAAGTTTGAAGTGACGCTTGAATGATGTGGGAGTAAAGAAGGAACTGTTTGATGAAAAAGAGGAGGTGGCAGGAACTAGGGGAGCAGACGTAGGAGGAGGGAGACGGAGGAGAGCAGAAGTGAGTTGGTCTGGGGACAGGGGAGGAGAGCTGTGATGCACTGTTGCTATGGGAGGAGAGGAGGATGATGGGTGGGCTGTGCCAGGAGGCGTGGGAGGGAGAAGATGATGGGGATGAAGGAGGAGTGTGTTTGTAGCACGGGTTCTGGGATGAACAGAACTGCTGGTTATGTAACTACTGTATTTGGGTTTTTAATGAACCTCTCTCTTCCTGCTCACTGGCTACTGAGCTGTTACTGTTGGCAGGAGGAGTGCAGCATAAATACACACACATAAACTTTTTTTTTTTTTTTCCAAAGTTCAGAAATGTCTCGAACTCCTGCATAAAGAAACACACACAACACCTTCATTTTAGGAATGAGCCTCCAGTGTGAGAGCTGCTTTCAGACATACTGCGCTCAAACTTTGACTCTAGATTGTAGTTTTCTTTAGTGTATATTTATGTCCTTATATCTCTTGAGGTGTTAGTAAGCGTATGTGTGACTGAGGAGGGTTTCATGTATGTTTGACTTTGTAATTAATTTTTCCAGGACGTCCCTGATGTGAACAGAGAGAGCTTAGAGCGTAGCTGGAGGCTGTGTGTGTGTCTGTCTGTGAGCATATGTGCATGGAGTGTGTGCACATATACACATATGTTTAAGTGTGCAAGCACAGGTATGGGATGCTTCAGTTCGCCCTGATCCCACTGCGTCAATATTTACTCAGTATTCTGAGATTTGAAGAAAGGGAACTTGTTTCAGTATTTATGGATGTGGTCAAACGCGAAATCCTTGCAGTCTTTCCAAACCCAGGGCCCAGCATGTGCGCGCACGTACACACATGGAACAAGTAAAAGAAAACCATGCGATGCTTGGATACAGTGAAGTAATGTAGTTTATTGATATTAGTGGACAAAGTTTATTGATATAACTGATTGAAACTAATAATTTTGGTTGTGCAACAAAGCCAAAACATGGTTTGGAGATCTCCCAATCTTCTGACTCTTTGCTTCAAATGCCTTCGGGGTGTTGATTTTTTTGAACCTGTTATTTAGTCAGTTTGTTTTGAAAAGATACAACAAATAGACTTGTGTTGGGATTGGAAGAAAAAGAACACGAGGGAGTACACATGATTCAGAGAGGATTTGCTTATTCAAATCTTGTATAAAAACATGGACAAACAGTGGAAAGTCCAGATTTGACAGATAGAGAATATCTCCCCTGACCATATTCATAGTAAATACGTTCAGTAAAAATCACTGTTTGATTGCGGTCTTGTATAAAATGCCTAATGCCATGCAGTGTCCCAGAGATGGAGGAACAGGTTTGTTTTTAGACTTTCCATTTACTCTGTGGGCCTGGCACCACTATTGTGATGAATACTCTCTAGATTGAGCTCCGATGTGGCCGGGCTGTTGGCTGTCACATAGGCTTTTACAGGAACATTTCCTTTTTCAGTCACTGAATAAATAAGACTCGTCTTTCTGTTAGATTTCTATTTTAATGGTGGAAACTAAATGGAGGACTGAAAAAAGAACAGAAACTAAAAACAGAAGTTGCCAAACTGATAGATGTGTATCTTCTGAGCATGTGTTGTAGTAATTAGAAAATTGAGGCTGACAGTGGATTTTAAAAGCTGACATAATTATATTTTGAAGCAGGAAAAAGTAGATTACCACCATTACTGCCTCCTGGAGGAAAAAAAACATCAAAGCTGCCAGAAGTTTACTGTCTCCGAGTTTGCAAAAAATGGGATAATGTTCAACTAGACGTTACGTTCATGGTTAAGTATATGGAAACTCTGGAAAATCGGAAGTGAGATTGATTTTTTGTTTTTTTTCAGTGATTTTTTTTTTCCCCTCAGCCATTCCACATTAACCAATCAAGTATCGGTGACAACTACCGTCACTAGTTTATAAAACATTCAGTGGGTCTTGATGCATTAGTCAAATCACTGAACCTGTTTATCTGTAAGAAAACCACTGTTTTATAGAGGACTATCAAAAAAACAGTACTATGTTCTACTGTGAAGTGGATTTTTATGGGCTAAAATATGTGGCACCGGAAACTGAATTTGAATCATTTATATTTAAATTTGAATTGTTTAATTTTAATCATTGAATTGAACTGAATCTGAATTTGTGAAAATATATAGTTGAATTTTCATTCAGTTCTCACAATTCAAATTCAGTTCTAAAATTCAGTTTCAATTTACTGTGACGGACATTCGAGGATGTCTGTCACAGTAAATTGAAACTGAATTTTAGAA
>JAPTGZ010000003.1:5809662-5823448 GCA_029814645.1 Fowleria isostigma
ATAGTTAACAGATTTTTTTCTAGGTATATTTTGTTATTTCTCTGTCCAGTTATGGATTAAATAATAATCTAATTTGTTCAGATGTGCATTTCCTGCTGTTTAAGTGACTGGTTCCAGTGTGACAGAAGATGAAACTAGTGGGAGGGGGGAGATTAAGGGGAGGGCGAGAGAGGTGTAGGGTGAGAAGGGAGATCAGTGAGGTTTCACAGACGATGGAAGTTTTACTTTAGAGCGAACGCAGTGTCCTCTACTGAAAATCCCTGTTGCCCACTTTATAGTAAGGTTAATTTAAGACACACTTTCCTGTCATTAAGGGGCTCTATGACATAATCCTTTACAGTGGAATTTTGTGCATCACATTTCTCTCTCTTTTTTTAATACATGGATAGCTTGTGGTCTGGGCTTTCTCAGTCTATTGTACTTATTATTACAGTTATTAAAATCAACAACTGATCAACAAAATGCATTTTGAAATGGGACACCCCATATACAGTGCTCAGCATAAATGAGTGCACCACCTTTGAAAAGTAAGATTTTTATCAATATCTCAATGAACATACGCACAGTTTCAAAGAATTTGGACAAAACAGTTTTATAGAACATTTCCTTAAATGAGAGCATGATATGTTACATAGTGTCCCATAGAAAATGTTGATTCTCAAAGAAAATTCAAGGTTTTGTGACAAATCTCTTGGGGTGGACTCATTTATGCTGAGCACTGTACATATACTGCACCTCTAACCGCCTCTTTAATCCCATGCTCCTCCTACCTGTGTACTTCCCTCCTTCACCCACAACCTCCACAAACTCTTTATAAATCTGCCCTTTTTGGTTGAAACCAATGAAATATGACTCTCTGAAACATCCTCTTCCTGTCCTTTCCACCTGTAGCTGCAGGTTTGTGCAAAACCCGTCCCACAGACCTTGTATTCATCATCGACAGCAGCAGGAGCGTCCGGCCCTCAGAGTTCGAGCAGGTCAAGGTCTTCTTGGCCAAGGTCATCGAGGGTCTAGATGTTGGACCCAACGCCACCCGTGTCGGAGTTGTTAACTATGCCAGCCGTGTGAAGAATGAGGTACGAGGGCACCGGTAAACACTGACTGAACCCTCTGGTGTCGGCTCTAATAGAGTTCCTTCCTGTTACGTAACTGCAGGTGTCTCTGAAGACCCACCGCACCAAAGCTGGCCTTGTTAAGGCTGTGACCAAGATTGAGCCTCTGTCCACTGGAACGATGACCGGCCTGGCCATCCAGTTCTCCCTGAATGTGGCCTTCAGTGAGGCTGAGGGTGCTCGCAAATCCAACGAGATCAGCAAGGTCAGACTCATGTTGTTACAGGAAAAGAACACAATGCAAACACAAAAACTTGGGTTAGCATCACTCTTTTGTCCACATTTGGGATGTGGTCATTGAATTGTACCTGTAACAGTTTTATATGTAATTGCTTTTCCAAATAAACAAAAAGTGCCCCAAAACAATTACAAAGTGCCTACATGTGTTAATTCTCTGCACTATTTTATTTCACTTTTGTCACAGGTTGCCATTATTGTGACAGACGGGCGCCCCCAGGACAATGTGAAGGAAGTGGCTCAGCGTGCTCGGGATGCAGGCATTGAGATCTTTGCCATCGGTGTGGGACGCGTGGACATGAGCACCCTGAAGCAGATGGCCAGCGACCCCCTGGACGACCACGTGGACTATGTGGAGAGCTACAGCGTCATTGAGAAGCTGACCAAGAAGTTCCAGGAAGCCTTCTGTGGTAAGATGTGGTGAGGTGGTTGATTTTAGGAGTCATGAGGGGTGAGAGAGGGTGATGTATTAAAGGCATCAGTTTGTAGGGACAGAAAAGAACTGAGAGAGAAATACAGTCATGGAAAAAATTATTAGACCATCAAAAGTCATCAGAAACAATGGTTATGCAATGAGTGTTAACTCCTGTGTGTATCATGTGACTAAAACAGACAGAAAAGAAAACATGGAATGTCTAAAGACACTGTTTTTGTCAGTACAAAGCCATAGATATTGATGTAAGAACATGTGATTTTGGTTATCAAGAAAACCATGGAAAATGGATAGATATCAGTTCTGAAATTAAACTTATGAGCTTTTTTTTGTTGTCATTATATTTGCCCAACAAATGTACCTTTAGTTTTACCAGGGATTAAAGTGAACAAGAAATTGAAGAAAACATAGGGTGGTCTAATAATTTTTTCCGCGACCATATTAGGACAGTCATTTGGGGGAGGGGAGGGCTCACATGTCATGTATGCCTTCATCCACATGGAGAGAGCTGCCCCCCTATACTCAGGGTAAGGTGTCATAGTTTTCTTCTTTTCATTTCAGTTAGTTGTCACCTCCCTTTTGTCCTCTGCTTTATTTAAAACAGACAACCGTATGTTCCCTCAGCTGCTCAAACCTCTTTAAAACCTCCAGAGGACGTCAGGGCTGGAGCGACTTTTGGAATGAAATGTGCTCCTGTTCTCCAGTCACTCTTAAAAACTGTGACTGATCTTTCTGTAATTACAGATCCATAAGTCACAATCATTAAACCTCTAATTAGAAATGCCCTTCGGCGCTCCCAGTCTGCGGAGGCTTGGGCTGCTGCCTGTCACTCACTTTGCAGCAGCCGCTCTTCCCTGCAGATGCTCCGTCCAAGGGCAGAGCTGCATGTTAGCAGTGTTGGATTGTTATTGGACGAGCCTGTGCCTCACTTTCAACGTAGACAGAAAGGTTTATCCGAGGCGACTCCAATCTTTTCCACCTGTTCGTTTTAAGGATCCACTGGATTCATCTGCGCATCTTCAATTTCTGTTGGAATCAGTGAACGTGTCATGACGTCAGCAGGTCTCAGTGGATCGTTAAAAGTCACTGGTAGATTTTCCATTTTCAAACTGACATAGTGTTATTTTCTCCTCCTAACCCCAACCACCCGCCCCCTATTGTGTGTGTTTGTACGTGTCCGCACCTCCACATATTTCCTACTGTGTGTACGTGTGTGTTCTGCATGCACACACATACACAGTGTCGGACCTGTGCGCCACTGGGGATCATGACTGTGAGCAGGTATGCATCAGCTCTCCCGGATCTTTCAAGTGTGCCTGCAAAGATGGCTTTACCCTCATGGACGATGGTCGCAGCTGCAGTGGTGAGTGTGTGTGTGTATTTGTGTGTGTTTGTGTGTCTATTAAAGGTGGAATATTTTTGCTATGTTGATATCAGTTTAGTTTAAATCATATTTTAAAGCTTGTTTTCTAGTCTACTTTAGTCGTTGAGTTTGTATTTGTTGAAAAAGGCTTAGGTTTATTTTCATTTGTATTGCTTTCAGTTTTGTTTTTTTTTTTAAGATGTATTTTTCCGGAGTCAAAGTTGGAAAGGTCATAAAAAGAACTAAAAGTCAATAAAACAGAAGTGGAGGATCTCAGCTCCATAAAGTAACAGTCCTGTCATGTATTGGTTCTACCGGTGCACTTAACTCAGGTGATTCCACTAATGATCCCATCTACCTGGATGAGGAGTTGTGTTCATCTAAAAGGGCTGGTTTAGTGCGTGGTTGGAACAAATACTGAACTTTGACTTAATGGAGCTGGATTCTCCACCTATGCAGTAAAACATCCACAAAAGACAAACTTTGTGCTATTTTTCTTTTATCTTTTATTTTTTTAGTTAGGACTTATGTCTGCCAATTGCACATTTATTTTTTATTCTATTTTATTGTTTTATTTGATAGGAACCATGCATATTCATGAACATTGCTGTACAAAAAGTACACCCATGTAAATATGCCAGAATTAATAAAAATAACTACCTTTCATCTGCAGTCCCTAGGCATAATAATGATGCCCTTATGTATGTGTACATGTGTTTATATGTATATCTATAAGTAATGATTTATTTATTTTTGTTTTTTCTTTGATTTATGTTTTGGTTAATATCTCATCACATGTATATGTTTATATTTCTTGTCTGCAGTGACAGACATGTGCACCTGCTTTCCAATAATAAAAAAAAGTTATTTGAACAATACTGAATTAAAACAGCTGAATTAATTAAAAAAAAAAAAAAGACAAACTTTGTCAACTTTATGTTCCAGTGTTACCATGCTCAAGTAATCCATTAGTTCTTACCCAACTTGATGGTGCAGATGTGCATATTTTGTATTTGCTGGTGTTGGCAGTAAACTAACTGTGCTGTCACATCTATGTACTCATGTTGTTTGTGTTTGACATCGACAGCTTGCAGCAACTCTGCCACAGATGTGGTGTTCCTGATCGATGGGTCCAAGAGCGTTCGTCCTGAGAACTTTGAACTGGTTAAGAAGTGGATCAACCAGATCATTGACAAACTGGATGTTTCCGACAGCAAAGCTCATGTTGGCCTGGTGCAGTACTCCAGCTCCGTCAGACAGGTATGTGTGGCTTTGACTCACGATGAGAACTATACTTCGGTTCTCTCCTTTACTGACGTTATGTTTCCCTCCGCCTCCACACAGGAGTTCCCCCTGGGCCGCTACAACAACAAGAAAGATCTGAAGGACGCCGTTAAGAAGATGGCTTACATGGAGAGAGGAACCATGACTGGCCAGGCCCTCCGCTACCTGACAGACAACAGCTTTGGCCCCGGTCAGGGAGCCCGACCAGGAGTCGCCAAGGTGGGCATTGTGTTCACTGACGGACGCAGCCAGGACTACATCGGAGATGCCGCCAAGAAGGCCAAGGAGCACGGTACGCACTGTTATAGTAGGCCACTGTAATGTAGAGTAAATCAGTTCAGTGAAATTAAAACTGTCAATTAAAAACCATGACAAGCTGCAATAAATCAGCCCTCCATTTGTACCTAATATAACATAAATCAGAGGGTTTTATTAGTGCAGACGATAGACTGAGTGGGTGGCACAGGTGTGTGCCACAGTAGTTTCATACAATATAATAATAATTACTATTTGAAAATGTCTACATATTTATGTATTTTATCTAAATGTATGTACACTGTTGAATTGTTGTGACTGAATATATACTCAATAAGATAATTAATGTTCATTTTGCTGTGTAGTGGTGATTGTATGTGAAGACCTGCTAGTTAATGAGTCTCTTTCTGAATAAACAAATACACAATGTATATCAGAGTAACACAACAAACCTCTGCATGTCATGTTTCAGGGTTCAAAATGTACGCTGTGGGAGTGGGCAATGCCGTGGAGGATGAGCTGAAAGAGATTGCCTCTGAGCCGACTGGAGAGCACTACTTCTACACAGCTGACTTTAAGACTATGACCCAGATCGCCAAGAAGCTGCAGATTAACATCTGCCAAGGTTCCACAAAACCATTCAATTTATTGATTTAATATTTATTTCTGAAGGGATAATTACAGTGCTCAGCATAAATGAGTTCACCCCCTTTGAAAAGTAAAATTTGAATCAATATCTCAATGAACATAAGCACAGTTTCAAAAAATTTGGACTCCGTTGGGGTGTACTCATTTATGCTGAGCACTGTATGTAGGCATAGACTGATGCCACACACCAACACTTTTATAGTTAAGCTAATTTGCAGGGAGTTCCCTAGATGGGCTTTTAGAATATAAAATCAAACACATGCATAAGGACAATAAAGTAAATACAGTAAATTATTCATGCAATAACAGTTTGATCATTAGTTATTGGAATGTGAATACTAGTCATTATTATCACCTGAACTTGTGTTTTCTTTTCTAACAGAGGAGGACCCATGCGAATGCGACTCCCTCGTAAAGTTCCAAAAGAAAGTAGAAGATGCCCTACAGGCCCTAACAAAAAAATATATCCTTTATGACAAGTGACGCCACAGGTCACAGTGTGTAATGTTGGGGGAGTGGGAGTTTTTGATGATGCTGTCATGTTTTCAGTCTTATTGTTGCTCTCCTTAACAAATGTCTCACTAGAGAGTATGTCGAAGAGGATCGCTTTGCTGGAGAACAAAATCGTCTAAGGACTCCCATCCCACTCATACCTACACACATGCACACTCACGCACACACAAACCTTTTTTTTACTTCCTGTAAAATACTGAAGATGAACCCGTGTGTGCGTGCACCCTGACCTCTGCTTGTAGCTCGAGCTCTCCCAGAACCACCTCTCCTCTTCTGGTCTTACCTCTTCCGCCTCTTGGTCTCCAGAGACACAAAGGGCCTGGTTGTCATGGGGACCACGCCTTTATGTGTTTGTGTGCGTGCGCTCCGAAGGTCATCCTCCATAGCCAGCCTGTGTGTTTGTGAATAAAAGTCTTCCCTCATAGGGAAACGGTGACGGTACACTAAAAGCTTTTATTTTTGTTGTTGTTGTTGTTGCTGCCTGTGCATACAATGTCGAAACTTGTCAACCCCCAGAGTCTGTGTGTCTTGTCAGGATGTGAAATGGAGCTGCACTTCACCTTTACTTGTGTTTCTGTCACTGTCACATTTCCCTCTCTTCTAGCTGAGGGCTTCAACTCTTCTTTCCCCAACTCAAAGGTATCTGATATTAAATGGGGTATATACAGTATATATGTTACAAGTAAATTAATGTAAGATATTTGTCTGATAATAAGGGTATACCATATTTTCCTAAATAAAGAAATTCAGGAAGTGAATTTGTTGAACTATTGTATGCCAAATTAACATAAAAATTCATACACAGACAAATTTTTGCCGCTCACAATGACAAACCTGTAGATCCACACAAGCCTACGATTTATTCTAATTCTGCAGAAAACAGTATCAGTAATAGTAATAATCTTAGAGCCATAAATGACAGCTACAGCAGTTTTAGAATTTATTGGAAACACATGAAGTGAAAACAAGTAATGTTTTCATTGATAAATATTATTCTCCATTTAAATAGTCATATTACCAAAGACTGAAGCATTCCGCTCATATCGACTTGTTTTCTGTTCTATAAATGGAGTACTTATGATCATTTAAAGATAATGGACAAGTCAGTCACAAGAATTTGATTGTGTACAATAATGGAGAGATAAAAACATTAAGCCACAGCTTCATGTGATAGTGGTACATCCTTAGAAATATTAAATATCACTACCATGGAGAAGTTTAGGCTTACATAGTAGCCCAACACATGATTAGCAAACCTACAGTAGTAATATGATTAATATCTATTTGATAGATTGGTTTATTTCTGGCTTGTGCACTCCATCTACAATACTGATTATGTACATTTCCTTGTGTACACAGACTTTGTTGTAAACACAATATACATGGAGAAATTTACATAAATATTCATAGAAAAATATACAGAGAAATTGGTTAAACAATACACCAAGTTACTTTAACACAACATACAAATCACAAATGTACCTAATAAAGAGAAAAATACCAATAAAACACAACTGATTACAGGCACTAAGACAAAATAATGTACACATCCTTATGTGTACACAATATACATAAATATATAAAATAATTCACTAATATACAACCCTGGTTGGCCAGAAAGGGAGTGAGAAGTAAAACTTATTTACTCCAAACCCCAGTCTAAGGTTATTATGGACTAAAAAATGCTGTTAAAACAACAGTTAAATTGTGTGGGCTGCTTGAAGCTGCACCCACAAATGTAGAAATTATACATATATTTACAAAGAAATATCAAGAGACAACCATGAGGATTAAAAAAAAAATAGTATTAGAAGAATACAGGGACGTTTCGAGAAAAAGGTGACAGGTGTTTTTAATTAAGCGTGATTTGATTAGAATTGTCAAAATTACCAACTGATTTAAACACAGCACCCCTTCACAACCGATAAAATTACAAATTAATTCCTGTAATATACTCTAACTTTCTATTTTTCGTTAATATGACCCCAATATTCCTTCGTTATTTATAAAAAATTGCCAAAATTTGATGGTAATTCATGCAAGCTGCACCTCATTAGTCCTTAATTTCAGACACGTCACTGTGACGTCACATAAGGAGGACAGCATCTGAGCCAAACCAGCGAGTTAAACTAACGCCACTTGTCGGTGCTCCTAACAAAGTCGTTTTAAAACTCAGGTTACTGGTTACACTGGTCACGAAGTCTAGTTGGGACTCAAACTGGTGTCTTGAGGCGTTTTTTTTAATTTATCCCGCAGTCGCCGTTAAATACGTTGTTGTCCAAACAGTTTGGAGCATCTGCTAAGTGCAGCTAGGCTAGGTTAGCTTAGCCGTTCGTGTGTGTGTGTGCGTGCACCGAGCCGGTTATGACCAGGAGAAGACCCGATCAAACTTGAAGCCAGTCCGTCGCTGTTAATGATTTGTGGCACAGATGACAGCGCAATAAACAAGGACAGGTGACCGATATCTCGAGTATTATTCGTCCGTTGGGGAAATTAACGTCTGGATTTAGCGAACGGACAGGTTAATACGTCGGCTAACAGTAGCTAGCAGTAGTTCACTCTTCACCGGGGTGTTTGTTAACGGTCCGTTCAGTGGCGCTGCAGGACCTCCACACCAGATGGCCAGTGACTCTCCTCCTGCCGCCTCCGGCTTCACCTGCCAGGCTAACGGACGGAGCGCCCAGTCTTCGGCAGGCTCCGGCGGATACTCGCGTCGCCACCGGTCGGAGTCGGAGACCGATGTGGTCCCGACAGCCAAGAGCTTAGCCCGGCTGTGCAGCAGAGACGAGGACGAGCGAGCGGCGGCTCTGGAAGAGCTGAGCCAGGAGGTGCTCATGCGTTTGGGTCTGGACCGTCCTGGTTCGGCACGGCTCGGTAGACCAATGCTGCTGCACCTACTCCGGCTGTCACAGTCGTGTCCGTTGAAGGAGGTTCGGAGAAAGGCGAAGGAGCTGCTGCGGACTGCACAGGTAAACGGAAGTCATACAGAAACTGAAGGGACTCATTAAAACAAACGTGTGTTAATAGGATCAGGTGTTATTTATTTCGAGCTGGTGCATTCCATGTACAATACTGATTATATACATCTCATTATGTATATAGTTTGCTGTAAACATAATCTGCATAGACACTGGTAGCAAACATTATGAGTACACGCTATACATAATGCAGAAATATATGCAGCGATTCATTATTGATACACAACCCTAGAAGCCCGAAAGGGAGTGAGAAGTAAAACTTATTTAGTCCCACCCCATTTTCATTACTTAAACATGCATTAGCATACCAAAACCAACTTTAATACAATATATAGGACACAAATGTACCCAATGAAGAGAAATTAATACTAGGTACCAAAATGACTAGTTTAAAAAATATATAAATGTATCTAATAAAGTCACGAGACTCATTTAAAAAAAAGTGGGGATTTCCAACAAGAGGTGTGTTTAATAATAGGATCAGGAGTCTGTTTTATTGAGTAACTTCACTTTTTTTTTTTTTCTGAAACTCCATCATGAGGCCAGTGATTGATAATTAGCGCCGGTTCAATACACCTGATCAGCCTCGGTAATCGGCTGATTAGCGTGTTTTCTACCAGGTGAGGTTGCCGTGTATTTCATCAGACGTTGAACTGTAGGAGGTGATGCAAGACTGAAGGGGAGTGCATAAACAAGCCGGCCGGACACGCCCCCTGCCGGACACGCCCCCTCCCGGTGCCCTGAATAAGCCCAGACGCACCCCACGGTCCGCTTCTAGAAATAACAACGCAGTTAGTGGGCGCATATTTTGCCGACTAGGATTACCGTTTTAAAAGGGGGGGAAAAAAAACAAAAAACAAACTTTACAAGCGGGACTAATCTGCTGCCGGTGTTGCGATCATGTCGGTGAGTTGATTTTGCGCTGATAGTTTATGGTCTGCTTATGAAACCGATCCTCTCTCCAGTTACAGTCCAGCTGTTCCAGTCTGTGGAACCAGGACAGGAGCTGCAGCTGTCCATTTGACATGTTTCCTTAAAGCAATTTTCAATGTTATAATCAAATTTTTACCTTTGTTTTAGTCTTTAGCTTGCTTTTTTTTTTTTTTTTTTTTTTTAAATGAGATTTCTTTTATGTTTTACACTTTTCAGTTTATACTTGCTTGTTTTTTCATCAGGAACAAGGTGTTGAAGTACCCCGGGCTCTGGCCTCAGGTCCCAGCGCCTTTATTCCTGCTAAAGAGGTGTGTATAATGCTTTTGGGGGTGGGAAGTAACGAAGTACTTCTTACTATACTTGAGTAGATTTTTTTGTTATCTATACTTTACAGGAGTATTCTGGCGACTTTTTACTTTTTACTCCCTACATTTTTGCAATTTTTAAATATCTGTACTTTATACTCCTTTGTCAGAATAGGCTCATTACATTTTCAAACTAAATGGATGTGACTGCACGTAAAATACATCTCTTCACCATGAAATTGGAAAACAAACTTAGGAATTTGTTTGGTTAAATAAGCAGTGTTTCATTCATGCCAGAAAATGCAGTTTTACTTTTGTACTTTATTGCAATTGAAGTTGTACTTTTTTTTACTTGAGTAGAGGAGTTGAATCAGTACTTCTGCTTTTATGGGAGTACTTTTTCACAAGTAACTGTACTTCTACTTAAATACAGAATGTGTACTTTTGCCACCTCCTGCAGATTCGACAAAATAAACCATGTTGTAAATGCAAAAACTGCATGGTAAAATATCAATTCCTTGACCTGTGAAACGTAATCACAGGATTTGGAATCATGGTTTTATTTTCAATTCTAGGTTAATTGTGGTGGTGTGGATATTAATACTGTTTTAGCTTCATACCAATGACAGATTTTTGAGAGGAATAACTGCCTTAATTTGAGAAAGATGTGGATTTTTCAAGTCAAAATGCACTTTAGATTTTCCTTTACAGGCATGGACAGACCAATACACAATGTAAGGCCTTAATTCTGGCAAAAGTAAGAACAGGACATGTTTTTGTTAATTATCTGAGGCACAACTCCGCATCTACAGCATGAACCGGTTTTCCCTCCAGCACTGAAAACATGTAAAGTATGTATATGCATACATACTGAGATGACAGTAGAACTATAAAATTAGTTCATAAATACTTGTGCCAGTTGTCAATGTAAATACCCATCTTCAGTAATATAAATACATTAATAAAGGTTTTATGGCCAGTAACAGTTGACTATTTTGTGGAGGTAATTGGGTGTATATTCTTTAAATATGACTACAGTGCGTCCTTATTTGCTCAGATATTTAGTTATGAGACTCGTCTGCTGCAACACCACAGTGCCTGTTGCCTCATGTCATCAGAGAGGTAACAGTAAATGTGACTCATTTCAAGCTTTCCATTATACAGATAGGAGTCCTGTTCCGGCTCTGCATAGATTTTTATTCCATCAGAGTATCTCTGGTTCTTGAACCGCTTCCAGGCCGCATCCTGTGAATGCTTCAGTACTAGTCAGACAGCGGGTTTCAGCAGACCCATTGTAGTTAAACATGTCAGGAAAAGAGGGCATAATGTGCAACTGTTTTTGAGTCTTTTGTAATCCCTCTTGTGTTATTTTTTCATATTTGCTCTGTTAAGTGAGACTTGCTTTTGTTAATCCTTCTACTCATTTGGTCTACAGCTTGCTCTCTCTTGCTACATCTGAGCTTTTTCCTCACATCAAGGCAAAGAAAGTGGATTAAAATAGTCGCAATACTGGCAAAAAGATAACAATTTAGTCATGTCGACTCTCACTTGGTTAGACTCTGGATAACTTATTAAATGCCAAAAGGAACAAAACTGTCACTCAAAGTAGATTAATGCATCTAAAACATAATATTAAAGTAACCATAAATGAAAACTGGAGCAAAGTCTTAAAATGATCACTAGTTGGTTTCCCATTTTTAAGGGCAAGTGTCAAGAGCATGTTGATGTTCTACCATATCTTGAGTTGACTGTAATGGTGCAGATCCACTGGTGAGGAGGCTCCGCTCTGCTCCATCTCCATTCATGTCTATGGGACGGGCCTTGTTCACGTGCCGGAGCTTCCGCAAAGCATTGTGGGAACACGCCATGCTCAAATTGACTGGGGGGGTCACTTCTCGCTCAACTTTATGCAAAGAAGAGCGCAGAGCGAGTATCCAACAGCAGAGTGATGCCTGGGCGGTCCAACATGACGTCGAGCAGGAAATGCGTAGCAAGGCATGGAAAAAGTGTCAGAAGTTCTTGCTGTCGATGATAAGTGAAGACACAAATACATTCACAGAAATGTTTTTAAGTGGATACGAGGAAAAAAAGCCCAGTCACGCCCATCCACAAACGGGACACTCCCACCATGCACTCTTCCGGGGGGCTCCGATGCTCCAGAGTGGAGCCTCCTTGCCAGTGGATCTGCACCGTAAAAGTATTGACCCTGTGTCATGTCTTGGTCTTTATTTTTAGATTTTAAGAGAGGGGCTGGATCAGGACATTCTGATTGAGTCCTTTCTTTCACTGGGTCGAGTGGACCATATCACCATGGTCATGGCCCTGCACCCCGCGTACCTCAGCTGCTTCCTCAGGACCCAGCATGCTTTGTTGGAGATGGACGGCCCACTGCCCCGCACCTGGAGACATTATATAGCTGTCATGGTAAGAAAATGTTCTGAGGTCTTCTTTTATCAGGCTGGTACCATACATGAACCCAATTCTGACCAACAGATACACAAAAGTAGTGTGTATTTTTTAAAAAAAAAAAAAAAAAAAAAGCTAAATGTTGAATAAAATGAGTTAAAGGAGAGCGATGCTCCTCAGTGACTGAAGTGAAGGTGTGTGTACCTTATCTCACTCTGGCATGTGTGCACGTGCATTCCACCACCACAGTATTGACTCGAGGTGCATTAGAGGTTTTGGAAAACAATCCTGCCAACAGATAAATCAACAAAACATGACAGAACTGTATGGCCTTGGTATGTGTGTTAGGATTTCCCTCTAGTTACACTAGACTCGGTAGTTCTCAATCTTTTTCTTTCGGGGAGGGCTCTTTGCAGGATAAAAACCTCCAGCCCCCCCCTCCCAGCAACATTGTAAAAGTGGTGCAATTATAAATTAATGAAAGCATCAATATCATAATACTTTATGCCTTTCCTTGAATAACTTTTTTTTGCGCAAATTAAAAATCCCTAGAACTTTTGCTTGAATAATGCAAATAAACTCAACTAGAATGCTCTGTGAGACAATATTTTTACAAATAAAGGAAATGTGCAATTCTTACAATTATGGCAAAGTTACTTTTTATAACCAATTTTGGTAACAAAGATGAACATTTAACAATATTCTTTATTGGATCCCCATTAGCTTCCACCATAGTGGTTGCTAGTCTTTCTGAGGTCCCAATAAGACATAAAAATACATTATTCACAATAAATGCAATAACTGTAATAAATATGTTAACATATTTAAGTACAACTTTCACTTATGGTACACCATAGGTTTTGGTGTTATTTTAAATGCATGTAAATTGGGTGAGTCCCACAGCCTTTCTGACAAATTATTCCCGAGTTGCAGCAACCTGAATAAAACGGACTGTAGTAGTGAATTAGTTTTAGGCTGACTAATGACCAAATCGGCACTACAAGCACGCCAAGTAGAATGAGTGCACCTGGTTTACATATCTGATATTTTCAAACAACGGATTGGTTTACCAGTCAGAATTATTTTCTTTGAAATACTAATTGATAATAGAGCATAGGCCAAGATAAATTACAATTTTCTGAACTCTAGTGGAGTAAGGACATTTCAGCACTAGAGTATATCAGCGGCTGTAATGAGCCCATTTACATGGCACATCTCAGAACTTTAACCTCCTAAGACCCGGGAAATCACAGGGTTTTGAAATGTGTTTTTTTTAATTAAATAATTGCTTATAGTGGAAACATCATGATGCAACAGTA
>JAPTGZ010000003.1:5888256-5902329 GCA_029814645.1 Fowleria isostigma
ACACACACACACACACACACACACATATATATATACACACACACACGTATGTATGTATGTATGTTTTTTTGGGTTTTTTTATCTTTACATTTTTGCACAACTCAGACTGATAAAAAACTAAATCCCAGGTTATTCCCAGGGTTTTCAGAGGGCTTAGGTAGTGTCTGGGCCAAACAGGTGTTTCAAATATTTTTATTGCGAAGCCATATAATACAGACATGAAATGCCAAATGGTACAGTGTGCTTCATTTTTATATCAACATAACAAACACACAATTAACAGCAAAAAGAAAACAACTATTAAAACAAAACAAGACAAAAAACAAAAAAAAACAACAACCCAAAAACACAAATGGGCCAAACAGGTGGGTTGGGATTCTTCCAGTGTTTCAAATGTCTTTTCAGCAGTATATAATTTCTCACAATCGTTAACAATATAATACTTGCATACAAAATTTGGAAAAGCTTGATAGTAGGTAATAAATAAATAATATTTAAAAAAAAAAACAAAGTCCAAAAACCCGTTCATGTTCATTTAATATTAATTTGCCTTCAGCTGTCTGCAGTGACTTATGTCCTGCCCTTAAACCTTATAATTGTATGGAAAACCTGAAGAGTTTTTTTCTCAATAGGCTTTAACTTGTCTGTCTCAAATTTGTGGACGCAAAATATGTCTTGGTATGGTTGGACTTAATTTAAAAGGGTGGTTTAATGTTAATTCCTATTTATAAATGACAGTGATGGAAGTTGGACTATGGTCGAATCAAAGAATGAAGTACTTTTAAAATAAATTGTCGCTCTTAGGCATATCATTTTCAATTTTATTATGTCAACCATGAGCTGACAGTCTGTACCTGACAGTAGTTAACTCAGGGCTAAAATATGTGGTTATCCTGCCCGTGAATTTGAAGTCACGAAAACATTTAAGTGAAACATGTTTTAATCTTTTAGTGAGTAAACTTTAGTGATATCTAGCAATGAAGTTGCACGCTTACACATTTAAACGCTGAGTCTAACCAATTATGCTCATTGGACTCATTTTTTTGTTCACCCTGGGTTTTTTAATTAGGGGAATATGTTGACTCAGGTTCACATTCAAACAAAGTAGGCAGCGGTAATGCACCTTAATGCTAAATGACAGAAGCCATAAGGTGGAAAACAGAGAAGTCTTCTGTGAGTTACAGAAACATGGAGGTGAACTGAACCCTTAGAGGCTATAAATGGTTCAAGTAAATAAAAACCCAATGATTCTTAGTTTTTGCAGGATGATGACACATTAATGAAAGCATAATTATGAGTTTTATATTCACTTCTACCCATTTAATCCCCTTAAATATTATGCACTGGACCCTTAACTCTAGAATCATTGCTTTAGTGTTGTGTGTGTGCGTTTTGCGGTGGGGTACAGTTTTGCCATATTGCTCTTTTTGTAATGTTTTTCAGACAAGGCTATGGTGGCTGGTCAGATGGCTTTGGGCCTCAGTACCCTGGCTACAGTGAATATGGCTCCACTGAGTCCAAAGACATCTTGGATATTTCAAACTACACCCCCCAGAAGGCCAAGCGACCACCGTTTCCTGAAAGCCTCTCTGAATCCTCCTCTGACTCGTCTCATCTCGGTTCCGCTGCCAGCGGGATGGGCCCGAGCGCCACAGGTGGTCCGTACAAACAGAGCGAGGCTCCTCCTGCTGGTGGAGAGGGGGGTCAGTCAAGTTTATCAAGTCTAGAGAAACTGATGATGGACTGGCACGAGAGCGCTTCAGGGCCTTCGTATAACTGGAGTCAGAACGTCCTTTTCCAAGGGGGGGGTACCAGCAAGCCTGGACGTGGGCGCAGAAAACGGACTGAGCTACAGTTAGATAAAGAGGGGGGTTCTGGTTTACACTCCGACTCTCCATCCAGTCCTTCCCCAACACCTACCCCTGGATCTAAGAGGGGAGGGGTCGGGCGGGCCAGAGGGTGTAGAGGCAGCAGAGGGGGTTTGTCTCCGTGTCAACGAGAGCGGCCATCAGGGGCCAAAGGGAGGGGGAAGGCGCAGTCGGCTGCAGCTGGAGCAGGACCGGGGCCTGCTGTGGGCCCAGAGACCTCTGCGCTGTTCCAGGAGGGGCTGGACTATTACAGCGGCGACAGTAGCAGCCTCTCTCCCCTGGCCACCCCTAATCCTGCACCACCTGCCAGCTACCTCCAGGACCCCTGTGAGTACGCGTCTCCGTATTCTGCCCACCCCTCCACACCGTCCTCTGAGGAGCGATATCCAGCTTTGTACCCTGGAGAATCGTCCTCTTCGCTTTCCCCCAGTGTGTCATCTCCCCCTTATCCCCCAAAACCCACCCCTCCGCCGCCCCAGTCTTATCACCCCGTCCCCTCCAGGACCTTCTCCCCCTCTTGTTCCCCATCGCCACGGGTGACACCCCACTGTGGCACAGCGCTGAGCCCCTCACAACGCCCTCCTCCAAAAGACACACAGTTCTCGCAGTACGACTCCCCTAGCTACTGCAGCTCCCCCTACTGGTACGGACAGACGTCACACAGCGGCAGCCCGAGCCCGCACTCGCACAGCGCACACTCAAACGCAGCCATGCACACACACAGCAACCCTCACACCAGTCCACATGGAAATACACTCACTAGTGGAAACACGCACATACACATGAACCCCACACACCACGACACGCTCCATCACAGCACACAGTCGCACACAACCCTGAGCTCACACATCAGCACAAACCCCAGTTTACATCTCCAGAGTAACACGCTGTCCCACGCCATCACCCACACCAGCAGTCAGCCCCTCAACACACACACCAACCCCAGCACTCACCTCTCCCCCCACGCGCACTCCAACGCCAACCCCAGCCTCCACTCACACTCAACATCAGTGCTCTATGAGGAGCGTAGCCCCCCCTCTGCCATGACCCCCCTCAAGAGGGATCTGACCCCGCACACCATGAGCACAGGCCTCCGCCAGGGCCCCCTGCCTCACTCCCCCTACCCCAAGCCCTCCTTGGACTCGTCACCCCATCAGGAGGACACAAGTGGCTACTCCTTGTCCCAGCAGTCCTACCAAGGCCTGGGACACCGCTACCCCTCCCAAGCGCCTCAGGGGAGCGGGGTGTTGTGCCAGCTTCTGGATCAAGCCAATGATGACAGCTTCAGTGTCACCAGCCTGTAACAGCAGGTGAGTCCACACACCAGCTCTGCACCATGGATACTCTGATGTTTCAGAAAAGAATCCTTTAATGGAGGCTGTGAATAAACGGTTTGGGTTGTGTTGATGCTTACGTAATGCACATCCCAAATACCAGAATAAAATGCTGCTACAGTTTATAAAAAAGGAACTTTTGATCTCATGTCGCTCAGAAATTACATTCATATGTATCTATTTCACATTTTTTTGTGGTAAGGTTTAGCACTGACAGCACTTGAGACGTAGGGTTTGGGTTAAACAAAGATACTTGGATAAACAGAGAAAAAGCTGATGAAGATGTGACAAAACATGACTCATTGTATTATTTATGATTTACTTAACCCATAAAGACCCAAACAGACAAAACCATCTACTGAAACTGTGTAATACCTGTTGATCCACTAATCATATCAATATATGTAAATAATTGGTGTAAAATACAGTTTTTAATCTTTTCACACTCATCAGATATGACCTGTTTGGATGTTCAGAGGCTTCATAGTTGCCGTGAAAACATTGTCATCTTCTACAACATTGATTCACCAGTTAAACCCAAGGAGTTGGATCAATGACAGTGAATGGAGATGCTTTTTTACATTCAGTTACTGATATCTTTGCTGAAAGAGTGTCTTTTTCTTCAGTTTTCTTTGTTTCTGATAGAACAAACTTTGAATTTACTCTGAGATTTTATGATTATCTACATGATCAACACATTAAATATAAGAAAATACCTGATTTTATCTGAAAAATATGCAAAATACTGAGGACCATATTTTGATGAATGGTGATGAATCACTTAAGAAAGGTTCAATAGAAAGAAAAAATTATTTGGGAACTACCACAAAATTACCCCTGGGTCTTTATGGGTTAGTAGAGATAGATACGTTGTGCATAGATTAACTGAAAACAATAACAGCATATTAGTGTTTGTTGTGAATTTGTAACAATTAAGCCTAAAATGCATTTTATGGAAATGAAGACATAAAAGTGTGCAAAATTGAAGATGTACTAAGTACAACAAAATATCCTGAACCTAAAGATAAGATTACAGAGTGAAAACACACACGTCATAAGTACCCGAGTGCTTGAAAGTAATTTCAAATGATCAGACAGTGAGCGTTTTAACTTTACCTGTGACACACAAAATAAAAAAACTTGCTTTTATTGCATTAACCTGAAAACCTCTGAGAGTCCAGAACTATACTAGGGTTAGGGTATACAGTCACAGAAAAAAATATTAGACCACCCTATGTTTTCCTTCAGTTTTTTGTTCATTTTAATGCCTGGTACAACTAAAGTTTTATTTGTTTGGAGAAATATATTGATGACAAAAATGGCTCATAAGAGTTTAATTTATGAGCTGATATCTAGTAATTTTACATGGTTTTCTTGATGACTAAAATCACATTAGTTCTTACATAAATATCTATGGCATTGTACTGACAAAAACATATAGGCTGAAATACGTGCCAACAGGAACTGAATTTGAATCATTTATATTTGAATTTTTATTGCTAAACTTGAATAATGGCTTTAAAACCTGAATTTGAATCACATAATTTGAATTTGTATTGTTTAAGTTGAATCATTACATTGAAAAACTGAATCTGAATGGTACAATTTGAAATTTTGTTTATGAGTTTGGAACTGAGGTCCAATAAACATGAATCTGAATGTAAAAGTATGAAATTTAATTCAGTTTCTCTCTGAAACTATATTTGGTCCTCACTGAAAATTCAACTCTATAAATTTTCACATTCAGTTCTCACAGTTCAATATCAATTTACTTTAGCAGTCACAGTAAATTGAATTATGTGATTCGAATTCATTTTTTTAAAAGCAATTATTCAAGTTTAGTAATTGAAATTCAAATATAAATGATTCAAATTCAGTTTCTGGTGCCGCATATTTCAACCCATAAAAACAGGGCTTTTAGGCATTCCATGTTTTCTTTTCTGTCTATTTTAGTCATAACCATTGTTTTTGATGATTTTTGATGGTGTAATTATTTTTGGGTGACTGTATATGGGTTAGTGAGCATACGGTGGACACATCCTTGAGTTTATATCCACCTCAACCATGCCTGCCTATTGAGAAAATCTGAAAAATATTCTGACAACTGGGTTTATTATTACATTGACATTTCATCAAACACTGGTGCATATTATTGAGAAACAAAGACAGAATGCACGTGTGGTTTTGCAGAAACACAATGGAAACATTTTTTCCTGATGAGCTGGTTGGTAGTGCTGTTCCTGTGTGCAGCGTGTGCTTCGCAGCGTTGCCTCTCCTGCAGCACATTTTAATCATGCACAAGAATTTTTCCTCACACAGTAAATTATAAAGACCTGTTAAAATGTGTCAATTTTTTCATAACACTTTCTCAGCCCTATTCAACAGTGACCCCCTGTAATGTCAATATTTAGTTCATTCAAGTCAAATTATGCATTTCATTTCCAGAATATCATAGTCTCATGTTTCTCCGTCTCTTTTTCCTCTCTCTCCGTTTCTTTTTTCTTCCAGGTACATTCAATCCAAGCTTTTACAGATTTGCAAACATGTTTTTCTTTTTGTTTTTTAAGGAGACTTCTTTGTGAGAGACTGTGAAATGAGGGGTGAGAATTTAGCTGCCAGCTTTGGACAGTAAAGCTTTAATTCTCCAGCATTGACAATCAAACTCAACTGCATCTTTAACACTTGAGCATGCACACACACACACACTCACACTCACACACGCACACATACACACACGCACACATACACACACGCATGCGCAGATGAATCCACTACCTGAACATGGACACATGAAATCCTATGTGTACACTACACTTACAGTCTAAGCTGGAAACAAGGGAACGGCCAAGAAGAGCTAACAGACAAACACCAGATGCTGATGGATCGAGACAAATCTCTTGCTTCACCACTTTGAGTCCTGCTGCGATATGTAGAGGACTCCCGTTTCCCAGAAGTCTGTTCCTCACCAAATTTTACCAGTCCTGTCCTGTACATTTGCAAAAACGAACAAACAAACAAAAGAAAAAAAAAAAAATCACACAACACTGCGTTCTCTGTGTTTCCTCCCTCTATCGGCCTCACCTCCTGTCTGCTAAACCAGCGCCCATGCACCAGCTCCACTCACTAACCCTGCATTATCTGTCTTGTGCCCTGACCCCCGAACCGCATCTGAGCCCAAAACCAACCATTCAAACGCCATGAGCCCAGCCCCGCTCTGTACACTCCTTGTGTTGTGTCCCATGGCAGCGACGTGGACTCAACCACCGTCTGCTCTTTCTTGAAATACCAGCATCTGTACATACGACTCAAGCTCCGAAGCCAGGGGCCCCCCTCGTTCACTCTGAAGGGCCCGTCATCGTCAACACGCCCTCCACAGCCATGGTTTTCTCTGCTTTTGGGGGAGGGGGGACGACAACTGCAGCATGGAGACTCAACATCCTGTGTTTCGCTGTTTTAACTACAAGGGAAAAAGACATTGGAATCACTTAATGACCCCAAAGAGACTCTTGTTTTCTGTGTGGGAACATAGAGGGTGTGCTTGCGTGACTGCATGTATTTGTGCGTATGTATGTGTGCATATGTGTGTATGTTTGTGTGCGTGCCTGTGGGGTCAAAAGGATTGAAGCTCCCCAGACTCTGAAGTCTTGGCGGAGCTTCTCTCCATCTTTCACTCTCTCTCCCTTCTTTTTTCTGTGGTCTTGTGTTGTTTGGTGGTTTTTGTGATTAAAAAAAAATTGTATATCTGTCTGTTACATATCATGTATGTATCTGAGGTGCAAAATATTTAAATACACATTCTGTTCTTGCCATTGGTAATCTTGTCTATAGAATGCTGCTTCTTTAAAGGATTTGGGGAGGTGTGAGCATCTGTGTGTGTGTGTGTTTTAGAGCCTCCCTGAGTATTGGGTTTTGCCCAGGCTGTCTGAGACTGAGAGCGAGAGAGAGAAAAGAGAGAGAGAGAAAGAGAAAGAGTTCAGTCAAGGACACAATTCGACAGGGAGTGAAAGGGAGGGAGAGTCAGGAATGGATGGTGGTGGTGGGGGAGCAGGGGAGGATACGTTGGAGAGAGAAAGAAATAAAACAGACTTAGAAAATCAGAAAAGAGTGTTAGAAAGGTTTTAAAGCCACTAAAACAAAATGCACTAAAACATGCATCCAGATCCAGAATTCCTCGCCCATATAAGGACACATACCAATGCACATCACGAAGGTTGGTGGTACCACAGAGCTGACAGGAAGGAAAGGCATGAAAACGAAGCTATTAGGCACTAAATATCGTACGTGTGCAGCTTGTGTGTATGTGTGAGTGTGCCAGAGAGAGAAGGAAAGCAGATGGGGGAAGTTTACTGGCTGCAAACTGTGTACAGTTTGTCAACAGGCTGACTAAATAGACCCAGACATGGCCAGAGGAAACATGTTTGCTGTGACATTCCACTATATGGAGGGAGGGGGACATGCACTGTCAACAACGCTACATGACACGCACACAACAGCACCACGGCTGCGGCTTTTCTCACACTCCGCCTTTGTACTGTACTTTGGAAAAATAATTGCCTTCTACTTGAATATAAATGTATTTGTGTCTTTGTCGGCTACTTATGAAACAATCAGAAGTGAAAGAAGCAGCCGGTTAAGATCTTTTACTATAGCTTTTGTCTTTTGTTTCAAAGACATAAAAAGGAGGCGGGGTTCACGTATAATCATCAAAATGCATCATAATGGAGCAGAAAAGGCTAGGGTTGTATTTGCAGTGTTGGGAGGGTTACGAAATTGAAATGTATTGCATTACAGATTACAGAATACATGCCCAAAAAAGTCATCTGTACTGAAATCTGTTATTTTACTCAATCTGAGTATTGTAATCTAAATACTTGGATTACTTTCACATTTTCTTGCATTTTAATACCATATGAATGTAGTAAATCACACCATGTTAACTCCGTTGTAAACAGAATTATTCTTGTGTGTTCTGCTTTAGAGCTGGATGAATGTATTTGGTCTAAGCCTCATCAACACACATTAACATGTACTGTACTGGTACAAATATCAGAATGGACCGTCTTTACCTGGATTTGACAGATAGTCATTCCCACAACTTGCACTCATCAGTAATCATCAGAATATTTGCATCACATATCGTATTATGGGAAATTTGTGGGAACTGCATACTGACAGGATAGAAATAACAAAGTAATCCATTGATTTAAAAAAAAAAAGTAACTATTCTAATTACATGTATTAAAATTGTAATTGTAACAATACTCATATTTTGTTTTCTAAATATCTCATTACATGTATTTGATTACCCCTCAACACTGTATATGTATATAAATATTTAATTATCATCAGCATTCGTTGGTTGGTTTAAGAAGGAATAAATTTAGACAAAATAAGGCCATTAACTATCCATTTATTAACAAGCAGATTTTTTTTTTATGTGAAGTCACTGTCGATTGTAACATAAATGAAACAGTAAAAAGTAAATTATTTCCTCTTGACATGCACGGTATAGGCTATAAGTAGAATATAAAGCAGCATAAAAAAAATTTGTCAACTTTATTTAATCTATACAATTTCAGCACAATGGGATTTACCATATGAAGTTAGAAACATGATTGTCTTCTACTTGAATATAAATGTTTGTCTTTTTCGGCTACTTATGCAACAATTAGAAGTGAAAAAAGCAGCCAGGTAAGATCATCTTTTGTCTTTTTAAAAAAAAATTTAAAAAAAGGAGGCGGGGTTCACATGTAATCACCACAATGCACCATTATGGAGCAGAAAAGGTTAGGGTTGTATATGTATATAAAGATTTAATAATCATCAGCATTTAGTGGCTGTTGGTTCAACAAGGAATAGATTTAGACAAAATGAGGCCATTATTTATAAACAAATTTTGATTTTTTTTTATGTGAGGTCTCTGTCTAGATTGTAATGAAATGAGATAGATGTTGCTCAGCATAAATGAGTACACCCGAAAAGATTTATCACAAAACCTTTAGTGTTCTCTGAGAATCAACATTTTCTATGTGACACTATACCACATATCATGTTCTCAGTTAAGGAAATGTTCTATAAAACTCAGTTTTGTCCATTTTTTAAAAACTGCTTGTGTTCATTGAGATATTGATTAAATTCTTACTTTTCAAAGGGGGTCTACTCATTTATGCTGAACACTGTAGGTAGAAAGATCAGTAGATAGACAGATACTTTATTAATCCCGAGGGAAATTCAAGTACTGTATTCAGCTGCTTTACATGCAACACAAGAAGACAAAAACAGACGAAACAAAAAACAAATGGGCAGTTTAGTGAACTGGATTTACATTAACATTAGATTAGTATGTGCTCTAAAAAAAAAACCCAACAACCTTGCTCTAAAAAATGCTATAAACAAAATACAATGCTATAAACAAGTAAAAAGTAAATTATTTCCTCTTGACATGCATGGTATATAGGTATATATAGAATATAAAGCAGCATAAAACATATTTGTGAACTTTATTTAATTTACATAATTTCAACACAATGTGATTTAACTTGTGAAGTTAGAAACAGTGAAATCTAACATTTTACATCCCTTAGTTTCTTAGCAACAAATTTGCTAAGCAACCCCTGTCACATACTGGAGCTGCAATCAAGTAACTGATACAATAACTATTATATCAAAGAGGGGGAGGCAGGTTTAACTGGTGTGTGCACATACAGAGGGATGCCATGGCTGACTGTACCCACATGTTTAGATCAGATGTGACTGGGGCTAAATGACAGGACAGTCACAAGGCCACTGAGGAATGTGCTGAGTCAAAGCAACTTTTCCCTGGGGGGTAAAAAGGACTGAGGAGGAGGAGGAGGAGGAGGGCTGTTCCCAGCTGGGACTTTCCTCACCCAGACATAAACACACACACACAAACACACATACACACACATACCCCCGCTGCCCTCCAGACTAAACCCGGAGCCCGGGCCCCTCAGACGGAGCCGGAGATGCTCCCGGTGCGGCCGCAGACGGGGGGAGGCCATGCGGACCTGTGTGCGCGGTTCTGGTGGACTCCTGCTTCTCCTCCTCATCCCGTCGCTCCTCCTGGTGCTCCAGTTCCTCCTCGTCGGTCCGCGGCTCCCCAGCGCCCACCGCCCCGCCCCGGGCCTGGACCAGCCGGACGCAGAGGTCGCCTTCTCCGTCATAAGCATCGAACCGGAGAGAACCGAACCCCACCGGGGAGAAGAGTCCCGGAGACCGGAGGAGGAGGAGGAGGGGGGTGATATGAAAGACAAGGGGGAGAAGGAGGGGGTGTATGAGGACGAAAACGAGATGCATTCACACCAGGTGAGGAGGTTTTATAAATTTATTTATTGCTGAAGGGTCCCCGTTAGTTTCTACCAAAGTACAGACTATTCTTCCTGAGATCCATTCCCAACATAAGTGTTACAATTTATGAATTTACAAGGCACATGCAGAAAAAAACCCAAAACATTCTTACATTAATTTAGCATTGTTTCATTACTGATAACAGGTTTCTTAAGATTTGCTTTTAAAACAACATGATAACAAAAATTCTGATTTATACATTTACAAAACATTTAGAAAAAAATATAAAATGGAATGGGTTTAGATAGCATACCATCAGTTATGACAATTTACTTTAATCAACACAATCCCTCTATATAACATAATATTCATTTAGGGTTTGCAGACACTATAATAGCCTTATATATGTTTATTTTCAGTGATTATATATGTGAAGTGAAAACTTTCTATATAAGGGGAGACAGGGTATGGTAACATGGAGGAGTTGTGTTTACTCTTCAATGAGTCCACATGGTGGATGGTGAACAAATACTATTTCAGACAGGGGTCTCAAACTCATGTTAGTTCAGTTCCACATTCAGCCCAATTTAATCTGAAGTGGGCCAGACCAGTAAAGTAACAGCAAAAACAGAAAAGAGCACATTATAATAATGTTTACATCTACAAAACTAGCTTTTAAAAAATGTGAATAAAATGAATAACCTGAAATCTCTTAAGAAAAATAAGTGCAATTTTAACAGTATTACATCTCAGTTTATCATTTAATGTTCATTATAACGTATAAATCACAGTGGATCTACAAATACACAAAATATTTAATTACAGACAGAATTTTGGTAAAAATGTAGTTATTTTTCTTAAGACATTTTAGGTTATTCACCTTTTTTTGTGAAAAGATAGTTTATAAATGTCAGCGTCTTCATGTAATTTAACCTTTTTTTTTGGACTAAAATGGAAAAATGTGTTTAGGTAATTATAAGTTACTTGCCTGACCCACTGTAGATCATATTGGTCTGTACATCCGTGATTGTTAGTATCTTCAGTGTAATTTTTGCATTTAACAAATTTATCCCACGGACCGGATATGGCCCCTGGGTCTTACATTTGAGACAATTTAAGATTCGTCAGTATACAGATCACACGCACCACACACTGCAATTGACCATCTACATTTAACTCATCACACTTCACACTCATTGTGGGCTTGCCACATCAAGCCTTTAAGTGCCTTGCTCACGAACACATCAGCCCACAGCTTTCTACCAGTTCAGGAAATTGAACCAGCGCCCCTTTGGTCATAAGCCAATTCTCCAGCCTTCTAGGCCACAGACCCCAACAAATGCAGGTTGTAGAGATGAATCATCAAAAGACTACATTATGTTTTGTACTTGAATTATTCTAATTCTATTGAAGATGATTCAGATTCTATGAGGGTTAAAGGTCATCCACGGCCCTGTTCAGACCTTACATCTGTCTGTTCAAACCTAGCATCATAAAGCCTCTGTTGATGTGATTTAATGACTGATCCCTTCTGATTGGATCTAAAATATCACACTATATAACTAAAGAAGCTTATCTATATCCTAAAACCTAAATCACACATCCATTTCATGTTGAACATACAGACTTTGTGATGTTTCTTTCCAGTTTTTATTCACTCTCCTGCTTGAAGGCAGCACCTTTTAAGGGAGAATGATTTCATGAGTCAATCAATCCATCTTAAATGCATCAATATAATAACATTGGCCATTCTATTTGATGTATTGGCTCTTCTGCAATAAATACACTTTAGGGTTGATTAAATTTTAAAGTGCTTAAAACAAGTTTATTCATTTCTACCAGATTATGTTGTGAAATGTGGATATTCTATTAGGTAGTTCAGGTGAGCATCCCACAGATAAAACACTTAAACAAGTACATTTTCTCTCTCTTTCAGCATAGGTTTTAGATGTCCCAGGATGTATAACTGTTGAGACGGCAAGAGGAATGTAGACTAATGTGTCCCAGACCATCCCAAAATTAGTCCTGAGATACATCCTGAATGTGTTCAGACTTTGGATTGGAGCTGTACTCACATGCATCTGCTCAGATTTGCCAAGAGCAGGGATATCAAACATGCAACCCGGGGGCCAAATCCAGCCCGCCAAAGGGTCCAATCTGTCCTGAAGGATGAATTAGTGAAATATAAACATTACACTGAAGATATTAACAATCAAGGATGTTAAAATAATTTTAGGTCAATTCGATCTAAAGTGAGTCAGACCAGTAAAATACTATCAGAATAACCTATAAATAAATTTTTCCCTTTGTTTTAGTTTTAAAAAAGTAAAATGATACAAAATTGTTTACATTTACAGACTAACCTTTTACAAAAATGTGAATTAAGTGTAATTGTACCAATAGTCTGTCCGTTATTAAATGTTGTCTATATTTGTAGATCCACTGTGATCTGTAAGTTGTAATGAACATGTAAAAATGAAAAACTGAGGAAAAATAAATTGTTAAAATTGTACTTATTTTCTTAATAAATTTCATTTAATTTATAGTTGTTCATGTTTTTCACATTTGTTTAAAGGATAATTTGTAGACGTTAATATTTTTTTTTATAATATAATGTTACCTTTTTCACTCTAAAACATAGAAGTTAGACATACAAATTTTAGAATTGACATTATTTATATATTATTATATTATTTTAATGATCTGGCCCAGGTCATTTTAGGTCATTTTGGGCTGTATGTGGCTCCTGAACTAATGAGTTTGACAGCCCTGGTCAACAGTGATGTACAAGATCTGAAGAAGGTTTATGTTTCTTCTGTTAATTTCAATCTGCTATACCAGGTGTCAAACGTACAGCCGACGAGCCAAAGCCGGGCCCCCAGGGTTCTAGTCTGGCATGCACGATGAATCTGCAAAATGCAAAACTTACAGTGAAAATATTAGCAATCAAAGGTGACAACTCCAATTTTTTCTCTTTGTTTTAGTCTAAAAAATTGAAAAAGTAAAATCACATTATGAACATGTTTACATTTACAAACTCCTTTTTACACGCCAATAATTTGTGATCAGTGTGAAATTTCTTAAGTATAAATAAATGCAGTTTTAACAGTGTTCTGCCTGTTTGGGTCTGTAAATCCACTGTGATCTGTGAATTATAACATACATGTGTAAATGCAAAGATGAGGCTTAATATTGTTCTCAAGAAATTGGAGGTTATACATAGTTGTTCAGGTTATTCACAGTTTTTTGTCTGTAAATTTAAAAATATTCATATTATAGTTTACTTTTTGTACTGAAACAGAGAGAGAAGTTTGGAATTGTCATTATTTAAATGTTCTTAAGGCTATTATTTTACTGGATTGTGCCGTTTGAGACCAGAGTGGGCTGTATGTGAACTAAAATGAGTTCAGCCCCTGTGCTTATACTAATATCTGAACAACAGCTGACAGAGCTGGGGGTGATTAAATTACTCACTGTCTTGCATACAGGTTAACCCATAAAAACCCAAACACACACCATCAACCAAAAGCATCCACTGATCAAAAATGTTCATCTCTGTTGAT